>CM035811.1:36109663-36474663 GCA_020458035.1 Magallana ariakensis | reverse complement strand
AGAATTAAGAAATTAAAGAATTCAAAGATTTCATTTGATATCAAGAAAAGGTGACTGGCCCCTTAAATTAGGGGTCAAGAGGGGTCTCAAGTTTTTCAACCAAAGTTCTTACACCTGAAACAAAATACTCTCTGATATTTAAAATAAAGACCCCTTTTCCTCTTTTTTCAAATTATGTTCAGCTGTTTTATAGCAAAATCAAGATCTTACATGTATCTCAACTTCTAAAATCGGACGGAAGACCTCCTCGTTGCTCGCAACGAGATCAAGTCTAGTTATTATTATTATTATTCTTTTTTTTTCTTACCGATTTTGTGCAGACGATTTCTCGGAGATGGCTCGGTCGATTTCCTTCAAATTTTCAAGATTAACGCGATTTTATCTGAAGTTGATTGTTTTTTATCCATTTTTGAAAATACACTTCCGGTCGGAAGTTATCGTCCGTTTACGATTTTAAAAAGTCAATTTTGTCTGTCAGGTTTCTCAAAAACGAGCTAAGATATAGGGCTGAAATTTTCAGATATGATAGATCTACCGTTTTTCTGGTGCACCTCGGTCAAGAGAATGTCCGCCGTTTCTTGCGGTCGTCGCCGGAAGGAAATTTGAAAAATTGAATTTTTCAACTTTTTTATTTTTTAAGATTTTTATTTGAAATTTTTACACTCTATAGTGACTTTTATACTGATTCAGAATATGTAATTTGTTTTAAAATCGATCAACGCAGTCTCGAGATATTAAGCGTCAAAGTCCTGAAGCGAGATTCCGAGTAGCTCAGTCGATATGGTCGTGGACAGTGCCCAGGCGACCCGGGTTCAAGCCCCGAGTGCCGCAAATTTTTTTAAACTCATTTTTCGATAAGACCTACGATTCTATCTTTAATATGATGGATTCTGTTCTTTTCCGTTTTAATTTTGTAAAAGAAGTTACAATAATAGCGTTTTTCCCCGTATTTGTGTTCTAAGATTCAAAGTTATGTATTCATACTGAAATAAAGTTAAAATGTTGAGAAAAATAAATAGTTGCATCTTTAATACAACGCTTATACATTGTTCTAACATGTGTATTTCATTTAGTAATTGTGTATTATGTAATATTTAGAATTTAATATTCTACGTTTAATATAGAGGTCACCGACTCCCCCCCCCTCAATTCATAAAATCACTTAGTTTTTCTGGTCTGCTTTTTCTTGATCTTTGATCTTTGACCTTTACTTTCAACCTAGTACCATTCTAGATTACTGTACTAATGACCAGACCAATTCGTTCATTTTTAACAGAGTTATGAATTTTTGGGCATTTGCGTTTCAACTGGCGTGCTTGACATGTACTGTAGAAAAAAATTCTAACTTCCGAGCCCTTCACTCCATCCTTATGAAAATTCGTGTAAATATACCTCGGACCCAATTCTTACTGTCTGCCAAATATGCACCGGATTAAGCAATTTAAAAGAAATGCCTGAGATCAAACGGCGAGTATTGCCTGTACGTGGAATTAAAATTTACACAGTACACGCACCGACCCCCCCCCCCCCCTTCCGATTCACAAAATCATTTAGTTTTTCAGGCCTGATTTTACTTGATCTTTGATATTGGACCTTTACTTTCAGCCTATTACCATTCTAGTTTACTGTACTAATGGCCAGACCAGTTCGTTTTATTTTAACAGAGTTAGGAATTTTTAGGCATTTGAGTTTCGATTAGCGTGCTTCACATGTACTGTAGAAAAAAATTCTAACTCCCGAGCCCTTCACTCAATCCTAATGAAATTTCATGTAAATGTTCCTCGGACCCCATTCTAATTGTCTGCCAAATATGCAGTGGATTGAACAATTTAGAAGAAATTTCTGAGATCAAACGGCAGACATTGCCTGTACGGGAATTAAAATTTACACAGTACACGGGATGTAAGCAGCCGTGTAATATTTCTGGTGCATGTATATTTCTTGTTTTCCGTTTAGTCTGTATCTACGATAGCGTGTGAACTACTTATGAATGTTAGAACTGTGAAAATTACTGTTATCGATATTTTACCGAATAAATTTACATGTTACTGATTTCGTTATTTCTACATTTATCAAGATTTTATCAATCCTGGCATAATAAAACAGTCAAACATAATAGTAAACGACACGAAAACAAATTCTCAACGCTGAAATACATGTGTAAAATGCATTATTCATTGTTTTATCATTCCCCTATTTGTCGTTAACCGAATCCGAGATCCACACCTCAAAATTCTACTTTCGATTTATTTACGACGAAAATCAAGCTCTGGCCTTTTCACCCCCCTCCAGAAACAAACACGCATCAATATTTCAAATGACCTCGCATTGTTACAAAACCAGAATACTCAGACATCTTAAACGTTGTTTTTCATCTCATACAAAAAATCAGCTCCTGTCCCGGGCGGAAACGCCCCAAATTCAAAGAGAAATTCGGGAATTATTTTGCGTCAGCCATGTTTTGACGTGAACCTTCGCTGAAATTCTGTTATGACACTTGCATAAGTTGGGTGTTCTAATCTCGCCGGAGCCACAAGATTTGTTCTTTCTCTCCTTTTCTTTCTATCCATTTTTTTTTTTT
The DNA here is from genome assembly GCA_020458035.1 of Magallana ariakensis. NCBI lineage: Eukaryota > Metazoa > Mollusca > Bivalvia > Ostreida > Ostreidae > Magallana > Magallana ariakensis. The sequence continues at coordinate 36,472,082 of CM035811.1, read as the reverse complement.
TTTTTTGATTTTCTAATCAAAATATTATTCACAAAGGGGTTGTTGGAATGAAGTACACGTTGAAAAACACTATTCCATTTAGATTAAGACAAAAACAGACCTTATTTATTAGGGTCTTCCGTCTTCAGCGGAAGACCCTTCTATTATTCTATTGTTTCTTTTTCACTTTTCTTATTAAGGTCTTCCGTTTCCAACGGAAGACCTTATTGTTATTCTTCGGTTTCTTTTTCCCTATTATTAGGGTCTTCCGTCTTCAGCGGAAGACCCTTCTATTATTCTATTGTTTCTTTTTCACTTTTCTTATTATTATTATTCTTTTTTTTTCTTACCGATTTTGTGCAGACGATTTCTCGGAGATGGCTCAATCGATTTCATTCAAATTTTCAGGATCAACGCAGTTGAAGTTGATTGTTTTTTAACTATTTTTGAAAATACACTTCCGGTAGGAAGTTATCGTCCGTTTACGATTTTAAAAAGTCAATTTTGTCTGTCAGGTTTCTCAAAAACGAGTAAAGATAAAGGGCTTAAATTTTCAGAGATGATAGATCTACCTATTTTCTGGTGCACCTCGGTCAAGAGAATGCCAGCCGTCACTTCCGGTCGTCACCGGAAGGAAATTTGAAAAATTTTAATTTTTCGACTTTTTTATTTTTTAATATTTTTATTTTTATTTTTTATAGTTGATAGTGACCCTTTTTCTAATTCAGAATATGTAGTTTGTTTTAAAATCGATCAACGCATTCTCGAGATATTAAGCGTCAAAGTCCTGAAGCGAGAGCCCGAATAGCTCAGTCGTTATGGTCGTGGACAGTGCCCAGGCGACCCGGGTTCAAGCCTCAAGTGCCGCAAATTTTTTTTTCGTTTTTTTTTGCGTAGACTCACAATTTTATCTTTAAAACGATGAGTTTTATCTCATTTATTCAAAAATCGGACGGAAGACCCACTCGTTGCTAGCAACGAGAACGATCTAGTTATTCTTATTTTTTTTCTTCCGATTTTTGTGCACGCGATTTCTCAGAAACGGCTCGGCTGATCTCCATCAAATTTTCAGATATGATATACATTGGTCTGAACCTGATAGCAAATTTTTTTCATTGATGACGTCACATCCGTTTCTGAGATTTTGAGATTTTTCCAATTTTTATATGGGTATTTTGTCTTCAGTCGTTCTCCTAAACTATAAGAGATATTGAGCTCAAATTTCTACGGTTGGTAGAGGAAAGATTGAAGTTTTGCATGGTTGTTGTTTTATATGTCTAGCTCTAAATGCGCCAAAGCTCGGTATGGCTCGAAATTTGAGATAACAAAAGCGTCGTGAATTTTCGTGCTTTTCTTTGTTTATCTCTTTTCTGGAAAATATTTTGTTAAAACATGTAATGCAAAAAAAGTTTAAATTTACAAGATCTTTCGTTTGATATCAAGAAAAAGGGGCTGGCCCCTAAAATTAGGGTTCTAGAGGGCTCTAAAGTATTTCATCTATAGCCCCTAACTGAGAGATATTTTGTAATAGGTTATATAAGCAAACATGTTTATCTTACAGTTATGTTGCCTTACAATATAATGATTTTCTAATGTGTTACGTAATTAGGGGTTTTTAGGGGCCAAAAGTCCAAACTTTTGATCACCCATATCTCAGAAAGGAAAACAATTTTGAAATGCAGTATAGAAGGAAAGATGCTCAAAACGATGTACTTAACAATATGCAGCCTTTAAAATTTCGTTAAACGGCCCCTGTAAGGAGATAAGGGGCCGGCCCCTAAAATGTGTTTTCCCATTTATCAATAGAACGGTAACGATTTTCTAAACACTTGTTGAACAAAATGTGTTTAGAATTAAATGACCTTTCATTTGATATCAAGAAAAAGGGACTGGCCCCTAAAATTAGGGGACTAGAGGGCTCTAAAGTTTTTTATCTGTAGCCCTTTACTGATAGATATTTTGTGATAGGTTATTGAAGCAAATATGTTTATCTCACAGTTATTTATCCAAGCAATGTAATGATTTTATCATGTGTTACATAATAAGGGGTTTTTAGGGGCCAAAAGTCCAAAATTTTGATCACCTATATCTCAGAAAAGAAAAATATTTTGAAATGCAGTATAGAAGGAAAGATGCTCAAAACGATGTACTTAACAATATGCAACCTTTAAAATTTTGTTAAACGGCCCCTATAAGGAGATAAGGGGTCGGCCCCTTAAATGTTTTTTCCCATATATCTCAAGAACTGTAACGATTTTCTAAACACTTGTTGAACAAAATGTGTTTAGAATTAAAGGACCTTTTATTTGATATCAAGAAAAAGGGGCTGGCCTCTACAATTAGGGGACCAGAGGGCTCTAAAGTTTTTCATCTGTAGCCCTTCACTGAGAGATATTTTGTGAATGGTTATAGAAGCAAATATGTTTATCTCACAGTGATTTATTCTAGCAATGTGATGATTTTATCATGTGTTACGAAATTAGGGGTTTTTATGGGTCAAAAGTCCTTCGTTTTGATCACCTATATCTCAGAAAGAAAAATTATTTTGAAATGCAGTATAGAAGGAAAGATGCTAAAAATGATGTACTTAACAATATGCAACCTTCAAAATTTCGTTAAACGGCCCTATAAGGAGATAAAGGGTCGGCCCCTAAAACGTTCTTTGCCGTTTACATTATAAACGGTAACAAAGAACTATATATGATATGAGTTAAATTTGGTCCCCATAATTAGCCACTTTTTAAAGTGTTTCGAGTACAATAAAATGTTATGTTATTTTTTAAAGGAGTTCATATAAAATATATTTTTCACCTTTTTATTTGATTTATTTGCACTCACTGGCAGTATGTGACGTCAGAAGTGACGCTATTTCTATAATTCAATCAAAATCAGTCCAAAATTGACATTTTTCTTGTATTTTTGCGAATGGGAAATATAGAGCGCATAGTTGAACATGGAAAATTTTTTGGTCACTTATTCGTCTTGGCTAGATACATCTCTAATTAAAATATTTTGTTTGTTCAAGCATGCGATCTATGTTTTCTGAAAGAAAAACTGCTTGAAAACAAGCTGTTTTATGCTAAAAATGCAAAAATGGCGGGAAAAGGTTGTGTTTACGATGTCATATTTCTTAATTGTGGGTACTTGAATCAAAATGAACATCATGTTAATTAAAACATCACATATATGTCATATCACCTTCTTAAAATCGGACGGAAGACCTCCTCGTTGCTCGCAACGAGATCATGTCTAGTTAGGGTCTTCCGTTTCCAACGGAAGACCCTCTTGTTATTCTACTGTTTCTTTCTATTATTATTATTAGGGTCTTCCGTCTTCAGCGGAAGACCCTTCTATTATTCTATTGTTTCTTTTTCACTTTTCTTATTAGGGTCTTCCGTCTTCAGCGGAAGACCCTTCTATTATTCTATTGTTTCTTTTTCAATTTTCTTATTAGGGTCTTCCGTCTTCAGCGGAAGACCCTTCTATTATTCTATTGTTTCTTTTTCACTTTTCTTATTAGGGTCTTCCGTCTTCAGCGGAAGACCCTTCTATTATTCTATTGTTTCTTTTTCACTTTTCTTATTATTCTTATTCTTTTTTTTTTTTCTTACCGATTTTGTGCAGGCGATTTCTCAGAGATGGCTCGACCGATTTTAGTCAATTTTTCAGGGATGATGCCCCGTCATATGAAGTTTGTACCGCCGTAACAGTTTTTCAAAATTCACTTCCGGTCGGAAGTGATCGTCGTTAACCGATTTTTTTAAAGTCAATTTTGTCTGTCAGGTTTCTCAAAAACGAATAAAGATGTAGGACTGAAATTTTTAGAGATGATAGATCTATCATTTTTCTGGTGCACCTCGGTCAAGAGAGTGTCCGCCGGCACTTCCGGTCGTCACCGGAAGGAAATTAAAAAAAATGAATTTTTCGACTTTTTTATTTTTTGTTATTTTTCTTTGAATTTTTTTACAGTTGATAGTGACCCTTTTACTGATTTAGAATATGTAATTTGTTTTAAAATCGATCAACGCAATCTCGAGTTATAAAGCATCAAAGTTCTGAAGCGAGAGCCCGAGTAGCTCAGTCGTTTAGGTCGTGGACAGTGCCTAGGCGACCCGGGTTCAAGCCCCGGGTGCCGATAATTTTTTTTTTTTATTTTTTGCGTAGACTTACAATTTTATCTTTAAAACGATGAGTTTTATCTCGTTTATTCAAAAATCGGACGGAAGACCCACTCGTTGCTCGCAACGAGAACGATCTAGTTATTCTTATTATTCTTTTTCTGCCTTCTTTAAAGCTTTATTTCTCGAAAACTATTCATCCGATTTGCACCAAATTTTCAGGACTTATACAGCATCGGAGGGGACAAATGTTTTTAGTTAAATTTTTTGATGATGTCACTTCCGGTTTAAGATATTGACGATTTAATGAAATTTTAAGGGTCATTTTGTCCACGCAACTCCTCTGAAACTATTCACGATAGAAAGTTGAAATTTTCAGGGATTGTAGATGAAAGTCTGTAGATGTACCGCATTGTTTTATAATATGGATAATACGCAAGGCGTTAAAGCTCGCCTGAGGTCGAAAATTGACACCAATTTGTTTTACAAAAATTTTGCACATTTTCTGAAATATTTTTAAACCTGTAAATATTTTGTTAAAACATGTAATGTAAAAGTTGTTTCTATTTTCACGGGCTTTCATTTGATATCAAGAAAAAGGGGCTGGCCCCTCAAATTAGGGGCCAAGAGGGCTCTAAAGTCTTTTTGCAATAACTCTTTACTGAACAATAATTTGTTATCAATTATAGAAGAAAAAATGTTTATTGTACAACTGATTATCTATATAGTACCAAACCTTAATCATATGTTACGTAATTAGGGGTTTCAAGGGGCCAGAAGTCCAAAACTTTGATTATTAATATCTAGAAAAAGAGAAATATTTTGAAAAGCATTGTAGAACAAAAAATGCTTAAAATAATGTTCTCAATAATATGCAACCTAAAAAAAATTTGTTGGTGGCCCCAGTAAGGAGTTTAAGGGTCGGCCCCTAAAACACAGTAGTTCAGATATCTCTAGAACGGTCAACAATTCCTGAACACTTATTGAACAAAATACGTTTATATTTGTGAGATCTTTCATTTGATATCAAGAAAAAAGGGCTGGTCCCTTAAATTAGGGACCAAGAGGGCTCTTAAGTCTATTAATAATAACTTTTTACTGAAAAATAATTTGCTATATATTATAGAAGCAAAAATATTCTTTGTACAGTTATTTATCTATACAGTACCATACCTAAGTCATATGTTACGTAATTAGGGGTTTCAAGGGGCCAGAAGACCAAAACTCTGATCAGTAATAGCTAGAAAAGGAGAAATATTTTGAAAAGCATTGTAGAAGAAAAGTTGCTCAAAATAATGTTTTTAATAATATAATACCTAAAACTTTTTTGTTGGTGGCCCCAGTAAGGAGTTTAAGGGTCGGCCCCTAAAACACAGTTGTTCAGATATCTCTAGAACGGTTAACAATTCGTGAACAGTTGTTGATTTTTGCGAGACCTTTCATTTGATATCAGGAAAAAAAGCCTGACCCCTCAAATTAGGGGCCAGGAGGGCTACAAAGTCTTTAAATAATAACTTTTTACTGAAAAATAATTTGTAAATAACTATAGAGGCAAAAATGCTCAACTCATAAGGCTTAATTTTAATCTGAAATCCGTTTTAAAATCGGCCGATGCATTACAGAGATATAGGGGTTTAAAAAATTGATTTTTCCGGAAATTTTGATTCCACATTCTTGGTTTAGAAAATAGTGTTATGTTCAAAGTTAAATTAACTCGAACCTAAAATAATTCGATGATTATTAAATGTACTTAAACACATTCGGATTTTTATTTGCAAAGTCGTTCTTGATATTGATAAGGTTTTTGTTAATTCGTACTTAGAATCATTCGGATTTTGTTAACTCGTACCAAAAATAATTCGATTTCTTTTTTAGTTTTTCATGTATATTGGTTTAAGAATTCTGCTTCTTACAGGAATTACTAGCTTTACTTTCGACATTAACGGAAGACCCACTCGTTGCTTTGCAACGAGCTTTGCTCTAGTTATTATTATTATTCTTTTTTTCCTTACACATTTTGTGCAGGCGATTTCTCGGAGATGGCTAGAGCGATTTTCTTCAAATTTTCAGAGATGATGCCTAGCCATCTGAAGTTTATACCGCCGTGACAGTTTTTCAAAAATCACTTCCGTTCGGAAGTTATCGCCGTTAAACGATTTTTTAAAGTCAATTTTGTCTGTCATGTTTCTCAAAAACGAGTAAAGATAGAGGGCTGAAATTTTTAGAGATGATAGATCTACCGTTTTTCTGCTGCACCTCGGTCAAGAGAATGTCAACCGTCACTTCCGGTCGTCACCGGAAGGAAATCTGAAAAGTGAATTTTTGAACTTTTTTATTTTTTAATATTTTACTTTGGAATTTTTACACTTTATAGTGACCCTTTTACTGATTCAGAATATGTAATTTGTTTTAAAATCGATCAACGCATTCTCGAGATATTAAGCGTCAAAGTCCTGAAGCGAGAGCCCGAGTAGCTCAGTCGTTATGGTCGTGGACAGTGCCCAGGCGACCCGGGTTCAAGCCCCGAGTGCCGAAAATTTTTTTTTCGTTTTTTTTGCGTAGACTCACAATTTTATCTTTAAAACGATGAGTTTCATCTCATTTATTCAAAAATCGGACGGAAGACCCACTCGTTGCTCGCAACGAGAACGATCTAGTTATTCTTTTTTTTCTTTTTCTGACTTTTTTGGAGCGTTATTTCTCAAAAACTATCCAACCGATTTACATGAAATTTTCAGGACTAATAGAGAATCATCGGCGCTACATATTATTAAATTTCCAAATGATGACGTCACTTCCGGTCTCAGATATTTACGATTTTGTAAAATTTTAAGGGTCATTTTGTCCACGCATCTCCTCCGAAACTAATCAAGATAGAAGCTTCAAATTTATACAGGATTGTAGATAAATGTTTGAAGTTGTACCCCCCTGCTTCCAATTATTAAAATTGAGCAAGGCCTCGAAGCTCGCCTGAACCTGAAAATTAGCACCAATTTTTTTCACGAAATTTTCGAACATTTTCTCTAATATCTTTTGATGTATAAATATTTTGTTAAAACATATAATGCAAAAGTTGTTTCAATTTCCACGGGCTTTCATTTAATATCAAGAAAAAAGGGCTGGCCCCTCAAATTAGGGGCCAAGAGGGCTCTAAAGTCTTTTTGCAATAACTCTTTACTGAACAATAATTTGTTATCAATTATAGAAGCAAAAATGTTTATTGTACAACTGTTTATCTATACAGTACCACACCTTAATCATATGTTACGTAATTAGGGGTTTCAAGGGGCCAGAAGTCCAAAACTTTGATCATTAATATCTAGAAAAGGAGAAATATTTTTAAAAGCATTGTAGAACAAAAAATGCTTAAAATAATGTTCTCAACAATATGCTACCTAAAAAAAAATATTTGGTGGCCCCATTAAGGAGTTTAAGGGTCGGCCCCTAAAACACATTAGTTCAGATATCTCTAGAACGGTCAACAATTCCTGAAAACTTGTTGAACAAAATATGTTTATATTTGCGAGATCTTTCATTTGATATCAAGAAAAAAGGGCTGGTCCCTTAAATTAGGGGCCAAGAGGGCTCTTAAGTCTATTGATAATAACTTTTTACTGAAAAATAATTTGTTATATATTATAGAAGCAAAAATATTCTTTGTACAGTTATTTATCTATACAGTACCATACCTAAGTCATATGTTACGTAATTAGGGGTTTCAAGGGGCCAGAAGTCCAAAACTCTGATCAGTAATAGCTAGAAAAGGAGAAATATTTTGAAAAGCATTGTAGAAGAAAAGTTGCTCAAAATTATGTTTTCAATAATATAATACCTAAACCTTTTTTGTTGGTGGCCCCATTAAGGAGTTTAAGGGTCGGCCCCTAAAACACAGTTGTTCAGATATCTCTAGAACGGTTAAAAATTCCTTAACACTTGTTGAACAAAATATGTTTATTTTTGCAAGACCTTTCATTTGATATCAAGAAAAAGGGGCTGGTCCCTCAAATTAGGGGCCAGGAGGGCTACAAAGTCTTTTAATAATAACTATTTACTGAAAAATAATTTGTTATATATTATTGAAGCAAAAATGATCAACTTATAAAGCTTAATTTAAATCTGAAATCCGTTTTAAAATCGACCGATGCATTACAGAGATATAGGGGTTTAAAAATTGATTTTTCCGGAAATTTTGATTCCACATTCTTGGTTAAGAAAATAGTGTTATGTTCAAAGTTAAATTAACTCGTACTTAGAATGATTCGATATTTGTTATGTCGTTCTTAAACACATTCGGATTTTTTTTTGTCAAGTCGTTCTTGAAATCGGTAAGGTTTTTGTTAATTTGTACTAAAAGTCATTCAGATTTTGTTAAGTCGTACCAATTATTCGATTTTTTATATCTATTTGTTTTAAAACTCCTGGTATTGGTTTTAGAGCTCTGCTTCTTACAGGAACATCTAGCTTTTCTTTTGACATTAACGGAAGACCCACTCGTTGCTTTGCAACGAGCTTTGCTCTAGTTATTTTTTTTTTTATTTTTTTTCTGACTTTTTTCGAACGCTATTTCTCGTGAACTACTCGACCGATTTGCATGAAATTTTCAGGACGTATTAAGCATCAAACATACTTGATATTATAAATTTTTTGGCTGATGACGTCACTTCCGGTTGGAGCTTTTAAGGATCTAGTGAATTTTTAAGGACCATTTTGTCCACGTAACTTCTCAAAAAGTAATTGTGATAGAAACGTGAAACTTTCAGGGATTAGTAGATGAATGTCTGTAGATGATCCTATTTATTTGATATTTTGAAAAATGTGCAAGGCGCCGAAGCTCGCCCGAACTCGAAAATTGGCACCATTTTTTTCATGAAATTTTCGCACATTTTCAGCCCTAGTACATGTTAACATGTACCTCGTTTAATTTGGCAAGTTAACGAAAGTCTATGTGCGTGCAACTGGCATAAAATTACCACAGAAGGTATGCTGGTTTATACAGGAATTTTTTTTTTTTAGAATAGATTTTTTTTAGGAGTTTATGTCAGTTTTGTTAAGTTCTTATAGTGCACAATCCCTAAAACGAGAATCGGAAAACAAAACATTCTTCTTCCTTTGTAGTAAAACACAAAGTACGGATTTAAAATAAATCTATGTATTATATTTGAGTTTTCATACTGTATGCATTTAAAATCTACCTTGAATCAGAGCTGTGTGTGTACCGTTACGTAAGCTATCCCTCACCCGCGGCCTAGAAAATCTGTCACCATGGTCGCGACGGGGCTAACTAGCGGTCAGCGGTTATCTAATACACGAAAGTGGCGTCTCTCATATATGAGTTTATTTAGCCGCGAACTCTAGACCTGGTTTAGTTTATATACCCGTAAATAAAATACAAGATCTGTTTTAATTTCTTCATGTTATCAGAGTTTGTCCATCCTGTTTTTATTTAATTAAACATTAGAGTGTCAGAAAACGTTCTGAAAATTTATAAAGGCGATATTACTACAAATCGGAAACTTCGTCAGACTTAAATTAATGGTTGGTTTGTAGGTCTAAAATGTTTTTAAATCTGTACAAATATTGTTTTAAATCAACAAACAACCCACAAATATTAAAACTTTTAAATGATGATTATCCCTCGCACATGGCCGAGGAGATCCCTCGTGGACAGCTTTGTGTTCTTCTACATGTACCTTATCACGCGTGCATGTTTCAGACTTTTGTACGAATACAACTATTTTCTTTTATTATGATTTCAACTATAATATTGGTTTAAGATGAAAAGATAAATTTATTTTACATGTAAAGTTGATTTAGCAATGATTAATACGATTGCGCACAGGGTACTTTATTATAATCAAAGTTACATGTTTCATGTTTGCGGTAGGTGCTGGCACGATAAAAGGATGTCCTGAATTGAGGCATTCGGATTTTTTTTAATTGGCAATAGAGAATGACAAGACGGAAAAAGTAATTAGACTTTCTTTAAGTTTTTGAAAGGCATTGTCACAATTTTCATCCCATTTAAATTTGACTGATTTTCTGGTCAACTGTGTCAGTGGACTAGCAATTTCTGAAAAGTTTGGGATAAAGCGGCGATAGTACCCAGCCAACCCTAAGAAACTTCTGACATCTTTCTTTGATCTTAATGTGGGCCATTGTCGAATTGCATCCACTTTAGAGGGGTCACACTCAATTCCATTTTCAGAAATGATATGCCCTAGGTAAGGAAGTTTCTTATGAAATAAAAGACGTTTTGATTTTTAATTTCAAATTTGCTTTTCTAAATTGCTCAAAAACCAATCTCAAATTTTCAAGGGTGGTTTCAAAATCTTTCCCAAAAACAATTACATCGTCTAGATAACAAAGACATTTTTCCAAGTCAAATTCTTTAGAAGAGAATCCATCAAACGTTCAAAAGTGGCGGGGGCATTGGTTAAACCGAAAGGCATGACCGTAAATTGAAAAAGCCCTCGATGGGATGTAAATGCCGTTTTTGGTTTGTCATCGTCATTAAGTCTAATCTGCCAGTAGCCACTAGATAGATCTAATGTACAAAACCAAGATTGCCCTGTCAGAGTGTCTAGAGTCTCGTCAATACGAGGAAGTGGATAGGCATCCTTGCGTGTTATAGAGTTCAATTTTCTGAAGTCTATACAAAACCTATTAGTTCCATCTTTCTTTTTAACCAGACAAACATTAGCAGCCAAGGGACTGTCACTGGGTTCTATGACCTTATCTTCTAACATCTTGTCAATTTCGTTACTGATGGTTTGTTTTTGTGAGATGGGATGTCTCCTAAGGGGCATTTTTATAGGGAGATGGTCACCAGTATCAATTCTGTGTGTTGTAATATTGGTTTGACCCAACATTTCTCCAGGAACTTAAAAAATGTCCTGGTAATCAAAAATGAGACCCTTTATTTGCTCTTTTTGTGACTTTGTAAGAATTGGATGGATTTCATCTAGCATTGGTTGTAAATGTGCTGGTATTTCATTGTTTGGTTGTGTTTTGGTTGGGTGTGATTTGTTACAGGTTCTTTGTCTATAGAAATTGCATTCACACTCTCTATTGTTCCTACCACTGTCTCTCTCTCAATAGTGACAGGTTTCTCTCTGATATTTAGGACTAATACAGTAACTCCTCCCTGAATAGGGTCACAAAGAGATCATGCCACATGGAGTCCTTTACTTAACAGTTGTTTAGTTGGTTCCACTAATCCCACCCCTTGGAAAGGTTTGTCAACCCACGTTTGAAAAATATATTCTGACTTGGGAGGGATTGAGATAGTCTTAGAAACTTGAATTCTGGCACAACTAGTAGTTTTATTTCTAAACAGCTTAAACCTGCCAAATGATGTTTTCAAAGTTTGTTTGTTTATGTTTATCTCAGCATTCATCTTTTCTAAAAAATCTATCCCAAGAGGTTTACTTTGTCTAGATTTGCTACGAGAAATTCTTGACCAATTTTCTGTCCTAGTATATCTAAATCAACATCTGCTTTCCCATAGACAGTTATCTCACTTCCATCTGGATAACTTAAATCAACATGTGTGTGTTGAATTTCTACCCCCAAAATTTCAGCTAATTCTTTGGTAATAATTGAAAAGGGGCTCCCAGTATCAATGAGCATGTTTACAGGGTTGTTAGTATATTAACCCTTAAATACATACAAGTTTTAGAGGCATTGCCTACTGTCACTTTGACCCTATTTTCGACAGGATTTTCTTCACAAACAGTACCATTAATAGTACATGACCGGTTTTCTTCTTTACTTTCTACCTGAGGGGCTGAGCTTACGGTCATATTAAGACCAGCCCCACCTAGTTTTCCGAATTCTCTCTGTGAGAAAGGACACTAACTTTTTCAGTGGTCTTAGAAGATTTACCCTCATCTCTTTGTTTGAAGTAGCACCTATTCTGTATATGACCCACTCTACCGCAATAATGGCACACAATATTTCTTAAAGGGTAGGTTCTCTGTTCGTTCTCTCTCTCTCTACTGAACGGCTTATATTGAATTGGATGTTCAAGAGGGGATTTACTCTTAATACTCTCACTCTCCAATTTCTCCTTCAACAACTTCTCAAGCTTCTGATCTAACAACCGAGATAACATACTCTCTAAATCCTCTTTCTCTTCTTTCTTGCTATTTTTGCTTCACTGCTAGAACTTTTTCACAGCTTTCAGATGTGGGTTTTCTTATCCTATCTAATGGCCCTTCAATAGCTTCAAACTCAGAGGCATATGATATGGTTTGTTCTAAGGTTTGGGGGTGTTTGAAATTGATATGCTTTTTTAGTTCATGATGGCCCAGACTATTAAGATATTGATCAATGATGTGAATTTCTAGAGAAGAGTTAAGCTCTCTGGGATAAGCACGTTGTGCCAACCTTTCAAGGGCATACCCATATTGTGCTACAGTTTCCCCTATCTCTCTCTTTTTATTCCTGAACTCACATCGAGCAACTATCTCTCTCTCTCTCTTGTGGGTTAAATCTTTGATTCAGTATTTGTGTGAGGGTGGTGTAGTCTGTAGACTGATTGTATGTCAACTCACTCAATACTCTCTGCGCAGAACCTCTCAAACACATGATAAGTCTATGTGCCTTTTCACTACTATTCCACCTATTCCAATGTGCCACATGTTCAAAGTATGTCATATAATCTGTCCATTCTGTGGTATTGGGGTCAAATTTATCTGGTTCAACTATTTTTTGTGCAGTAGGTGCACATGATTGTGTAGGCAGAGGATGACTTGGGTAACAGTTTGATGGAAAATATGTCTGTGCATTGTATGAATGACCTGGCGCAATTTGGAATTCTTGTCTAGAGTCTTGAAAGGTGACATGCTTGGGAGTGGTATAATCAGACCTTCCTATGTGAGAGGGGGCATTCAAAAAGTTTGGATCATATGCTGATCCAGTATTCCCTAACAGTGGGTTCTGGCTTTCATGTCTTAAACCTGCCCTACCAGATGTTTCAAAGGATGTTGGATCAGCTACTGATCCAGTGTTCCCTAATAGTGGGCCATAGTTTTCATTTCTATGATCTGCTCGTCCAGGTGTTACCAAGTAGGATGGATCAGATACTGATCCAGTGTTCCTTTCATTCCGACCAAACACTTCATCTCTACCCCTGAACCTGACCTGGATGAAGATAACTCAAACCTTGGGTCATATGATGATCTTACCTCCCTTGATTCTGAAAATAAGGGTCTTTGAAGGTCACTGGACTTAGGTATACTGTGGGAACAAGATACAAAAGATTCTGGTTTTGTTTCTGTTCTACGTGATCTCATGATTCCTTGAATTCGCATTTCTAAATTTTTAATGGTTTCTGAAAGTTCATTATGTTTGACCTTTTCAGGGGATTGATCTTTCCCTCCTGAAGCACCTGAAGACTGATCATCAAATAATTCATCCCTAAACATTTTTCTGAGTTCTTGTTGTCTCTCGGCCATATTTATAAGCACATCCTGGTCACGGCACCAAAATGTAGTAAGGAAGGGAGTACACGCTTTCACAAACCAGTAAACAATCTGTTTTATAAGTGGCCGTGTCACAGATTGTCCACTAGCTATGTGCAAAAACAATGACTTCCTTAATTCTACAGTTCGAATCTCTGGATGTGCTCTGGCAGAGAGTGGCAACAAAAGATTGATTGATAATTAATAATTTATATAACAAAATGATTTGATGATTCATTATTGATAATAATGACAATATGAGATAATAGCTATGGCTATAAATATGAGTTGCAAATGATAAACTCAAAAATATGAAATATTTGAATAAGAATATTCTCAAAATGTGAATAATTTGTAAATCAACACAATCAAAAATTGAGGAGTAAAGTTGGAAAATAAATATCTTCCAGAAATAATAATAAATATGCATATCTCTCCAAAAACGTGGAAAAAAACTCCAAAAATATTCTAAATACTTCTCATAAGAAAAAACAATTCAAAGATATTTATTTTAAATAAGAAAATAAATTATTTTGCCAGAAATACACTTTAAGGAAATAAATTCCGAATGAGTCAATGATTTACTTAATCAAATTTCACAGTTAAAGTGAAAGTAGCCAAAAAGCTGCAGAAGGTGAGTTAGGTGCTGTAGCAGTACCTGAGTGGAGTGTTCTGCCGGACAACTCCCCGAGAAATGGACAAGACAGTCCTTTTATACCCTTGTTAGACAATAGAAAATCAATAAGTTTTATCGAACTGACCGATTGGATTCCCATAATACCGATTGACCAATCTGAGTGAAGTTCACAAAGCAGTTAGTAATACAAAAGTTAAACAGGAAGTTACATAATTTGTTTACTAATGGAGGATCAGGCAACATGTGTTTGTACTTCGCGTTGTGTTTAAGTTTAAATATGTTTCAATAGCACCAAGATAGCGGAGTAGAAACAAATAATCATTAAGTATATGGATATAACAATGACTTAGGTAAGCAATTTTATTATTCATAAAAACAGTTTTCCTACAATTGTAACCAAAATTCATTGATGATCTGCATTATTAAAACATAAGCCTTACCAACTATATAACTAGAATGAACTACAATACGCAACATATAGTAACTGTACATATTGATGAACATGAATGAAATCGACATAACACTCTAACCCGAATTTGTTCTACCTTCTTTGAACGAACCGACTGCTTTCCGCATATATCCGCATACCATCATCATAAAAATGCACCTTATCCGTTAACGAGGACTCAATGTTTTTCCATAATCCTCGATGCTTCCAGGAGATATTGTTTCGCTCCTTGAACAATGCTGTCAATGTTTACATCTATGACCTTGTAACGAGGATTTAAACAATCGGAAGACCTCGGCAGTAACTGACCAACTATAGCATGAGAAACATTATGCGCAACTAGCAAGAATTTTGCAAACGATCTTATATCACGCGCTAATTTTTCTGCATTTTCTCGACACAAATCATTTCCACAAATCTGAAGGAAAACTGAATTTGGTTGATATGAATGAAAAACTTGCATGAATCGTTTCGAATGAATGGATTTTGGACCCGGGCGTAGTGTTCTCCCTACCTAAACCCGCAAATTGAACCTGAATTTCTGTACCATCGAAACCTAAATTATACCAAACCGATGTACGATTTTGAAATTGAAATGACTCTAGACGATGAATGAAAGAGTGACCCACAATTAGTACTCGATAAACCATTGTTACAAATGTAATTATAAGCAGATAGGTAGATAATATGGGTGGCC
The DNA here is from genome assembly GCA_020458035.1 of Magallana ariakensis. NCBI lineage: Eukaryota > Metazoa > Mollusca > Bivalvia > Ostreida > Ostreidae > Magallana > Magallana ariakensis. The sequence goes on along the minus strand of CM035811.1, from coordinate 36,456,739 downwards.
TATACCTTCTACGTATTGCAATTCCTCCTGCGATCCAAGATATCACGTTCGTAGATTGGGTACGGTGGAGATCACAAAGGATAAAAATTAAAACAAAGTTCATAGAAAAATTTATGTCCAGCAGCAAAATCAGAGAAAATAAGAATGAGAAAATAACATCTGCCAGGTTCTGATAAGACATTGATTACCACAGATGAATGCATGCTGGACATGTTAATTGATCTATTATGTTTAACAATCTTGAAACCTAACCCCCAGTGACCCTGAGCGTATAAATAATATAACCATTTTCTGAAATGTACTACATGATTTGTATTATAATTGATGCATTGTTATGAAATTTACTTTAACAAGTATTATTTCAATTCATACTTATATTTATCTACAATTTTTCTTGGGTGTTTTTCTGGCAAAACTAATAACATTTTTCTAAATCATTTTTTTTCAAGAGGCTTGCCTTCACAAAAAATATAATTCACAAGGCAGTTCAACACCTTCTGTCCCATTCCTTTTCCTACATGTTATAGAGAGAAGGGTTTTTTAGGGGGTGAAGAAGAAATAGGCAGAACAAGTTCATACAGTTACAGCAAACTTGATTCAACTTATTCTGGACAGTTTATATTTCTTTTTTAAATTTGGGGTTTATATAAAAGTGTCTGTGATATCTTGACACCAGTCTTCTTCCCTTTACATACATGTATGTACACTCAATCATTTTTAGAGGCATACTATATACGAAGTTTCTATTCATGTGACATCGCTTCCATGTATTACCGTTATTCTCAAGTTTCAAATATCCTTGCGACAAATAAACAGTTCAAGCATATCAAGCGAGTGAACATTGTGCTATTTTTAGATCTTGGAAAATCCACAACATTCGATAATGGCGGAGATGTCGAAGAAGGCACATTATATTAAAACAAGTAATCACGTCTCTATTTATGCAGTTATTACCGATAAATAAACTCAGTTTAAATATATCTCAAGCGTCCTCTAACCATGTTAACCGTTTACCACCTGTGCCCCCTTGCTGAAATCGATGTCAAGTTTGCGACGCTCTCTGCGGGTGCAAGCGTTTTTATGAAGTTCGAGCGAAGAAACGACAATTTTATATCTACTAAAAACTGTTAATATGTAAACTGATTGAGAAAAGAATTTTGCTTTAAAATAAGCATGCATAGCGGTAAGCATGGCGGCACTGTACGGTGCATGGCGGGGAATCTTCAATGCAAGGCGGTACCGCTATGCAAAAGGCCTGAATGATTGGATAATATGCAAATAATTGACCTTGATTATTTCCAAAAAAAAAAAAAATCTGTACTTACTCAATGCGATGGGGGAAAATCCCGAATAATTACAATCAATGATTGTATCTATAACAATATTAAGATTTATCCTTTGTTCTAAGTTATCAACCTTTAAATTAAAACTAAACATCAGAAAATGAAACACTAGAATAAAACCTACATCTCCATGGAATTGAACATACTTAGGGTTTCCAATAACGCAGTACAGTTAAGGCGGCCAATAAAAATATCGGCGAATTTTTGTGATGAAAACACGTATACTTTAGTTCATCGGACATGTCCTTTTTAAAATCAATAACAGTCGCTCAAATGCAATATATTTCTGAAATAAATAAATATATAATAGTACAATATTTTATGTTCATAGTGGTCACGGGATATGACAGTCGCATGGTAAAAGCAGATGTATTTGTGGTTTTGAGGTCATTTAAAAATGTCAATATTGCAAGGGCATAATCATGTCAAAATTCAAAACTGAACTATAAAATAACTTAATGTTATATAGTAGATTTCAAAAAATGCCGTGAACTTTGTAAGATAATATTATTCGTTAGAAAAAAACATAATTTACAATGCATATGTTGAATAATTTTGAAGGTCACAGTGTTAATTTCATTAAAAAATAATTAATTTGTGAGATTTGACAAGGATCTTAGAAGTTTTTAAATTACATAGCACATTTCAAATTTACATGTAAAAGTTTTGTCATGATCAGATAAGTGTATGCCCTTGCAATAAAGTTAATTTTTTAGGCACCCAATTTTAATATATACGATATTTTATACAAAACCGAGGTTGCCTCTTATCAATACGATGCATAATTAATACAAATTGAAAATAAGACTATATAGGTAGCATTCTACTAATAATAATGTTAAACAAAATATTCATTTATAATTTTCCGTTAATCTATGAAATTTATTTTTCATCGCTAAAAAACCGCATGATAGCTTTCAATGACTTAACTTAATGCGTCATTTTGAAGCATATGACGTCATATTTTGTAGTACAGCGAGAACGACCTCTCGCTTATTTTTCAGTGTGTACGATATAACAGACATCGAAATTATAAGTAATAGTATTTGTTTTTTTTTAATCAAGGTTTGTAATATTCTGTCATAATGTCATAATGCACATTTCCCGTACTTTTTGTCTGAACGGAATTTATTGACAGCCTTAACTGTGCTGCGAACATTCGGCATCAGCGATTTTATATTTTCGCGATTTGATACAAAATCGTTGAATCGCAGAATTAAGTACTCGAGTAAAATAAGGAATCTACGATAGATATATTATTAACTATCAGACATGCCGTTATACGAATCTGAATGCTCATTAATTCATTTCTTTTCAAAAAAAGTATAGACAAATCAATACACGTTGTTCTAGTTATCGCCCTTTTTGTAAACAGTGACCAATGCAGTTATCATAGCACAATGAATACTTTAAGAGTTTACACATTTTCAACTTATCTTTTAATTTCAAGAATCATCTTATTGATAAGTTGGCTTTGGCCTTTTAATACAAAATACACGGTCATAGCCGAGCTATACCTGCATTATTTTAGACGACGTAACTGCATACGCTCAGTATTAAAACGAGTGTTTTTCGTTTTTAGTTAAAATTAACCAAAGGACAATTAATCAAACATAATAAAATTCATATTTTTGCATTTCAAAAGGTTTCTGTTATCAGACAAGCAATGTAGAGACATTATTTTAAATATATATGAGGGGTATTCCCCGTGATTCTACTGCTGCAATGAGTGTGAAGCTGATAGTAATGTTGGATTTTAGATGTGGCCAAACAACAAAGTAAAAGTATGTAATATTTTTGCATTTTTCCATTCTCTTCTAAATGACATCTATTTCATTTTGTTCGACGGGTGTGGCCATCACGAAAATTTGGAATAAATGCGATAAAATTGATATAGGCTATATTGTTCAGCGAAAAAAACACTAAAGGGCGCGTGTTTAAACGTCTACAGTACACCTATGACGTCATAGCAGAATTTTTTTGAAGTACATATTCTACGCTCAATACTAATAAGTTTTATTTTCATTACTATTTGCCCTCTCCGCTTTTTTCATTTTCCATGAAAAAATAGGCCGATATTGGCCCTTCGTGGCTTTAGCTCTTTCCTATTTTCATCAGGCTAGGTAAGACTGTTAATGGTCCTGTAAACCCAATTTCTTTTGAGGATCGACTGGAGTTTCCCGGAGTCCCATCCTCATCAAATATGAAGGTCCAAATATGGGTTACAGGGTGTTAGCGAATTCTTTAAATGATATTTCCACTGGAGCAGTATATGATGTATTTCTTACTTTTTCGCCAGACAAGCTAATTATATCAATTGGCAGACTATTTCAGCATGTGACAATTTTTCCTTTATTAGCATATTTAAGGTAGTTTAAATAGTGAAACGACCGCAATACAGCAATCTCACACGTAACAGATAAAACTGCAAAGTAAAAAAAAAAAATAAGTGGGTAAAAAAACAGAAAATGGAATTGCAAATCGCATCTTATATTCTTATTAAAGTGTTCACAGCTGCCTGCATTGAGACAATGTACCATTCATTGTAAATGTAAGATGTTGAAATCAATTGTCTAACTGGAAATCAATTCCTTGTTTTCTATACACAAGCTGTGTCATAAAATTGATGGATTAGCTGGCGTGACAATCAGCTTTCAAATGCATTTTTTTTGGCTAATTAAATGTTAGTTTTGATTCAACTAGCTACAGTAAGTAAGTTTACATCGTTAATTGATGTCTTTTGTGATTCAACTTATGTGAAGTATTTCTTGATTATTTTAAACTAACGCGGCATTGAAAGCACTAGCTCCACAGGATTGAATGGGCTGAGGTAAGCCTCCTCTTTTCTTAGAATATGTACTTTCTACGGAAACGTATCTTTTTGCTTTATTGGAATCTAAATAAGTTTTGCATCCGTTATGTACCGTAATTAAAACGGTCGTTAACGTTAATGAATTGATATCTAGATTAAAATACATGAATCAGGACAATTAAACATGTGAGTCTTTATTACAAATGTACCCACTCGTGCAATTTGTTGCAAACATGATGCAGTATCGTTACTGTGCGTGTGTGACATTGTATGTGCTTCCACTTCGGCATATGGAAAAAATTCAAATCAAACCCTCGCACAAATGTTTGTCAATCTTTGTACACATGTTTGGCATTGTAAAAAAAAAATATGTATAATATTTACCCTGATATTTCGCAAAACAATTAGTCCTCCTCAGTTACATGTATGTTCCTAAAAAATGCACCCCACCCAATTTTCATGTCGCGAGGTATTGCTCAGTTAATAATTGATTTTCCAAAAAAAAAAAAATATCATTTTCGTTTTTAATTAAATATTCTCGGAATAAATATTTCATGTTCCATGCATATGCAAAGTCTATAAATAGTAATAAAGTGAATGGGTATGGATTGTATTCAATTCCTGTCACTGATATTCGCGGTCAACAGTTAAGATTTTTAATCTGAGAAAAAGGACTATGTATGATAAGGGCCTAAAATGGCCCCCTTAAATGAACATCATCATTTTACTGTAATTCTTTGTTTTCTTTGTACATATATATATATATATATATATATATATATATATATATATATATATATATATATATATATATATATATATGATGTTTTTACATAATGTTCATTTTGATTTAAGTGCCCACAATTTAGAAATATGACATCCTAAAGACAATCTTTTCCCTCCATTTTTGCATTTTTAGCATAAAACAGCTTGTTTTCATGCAGTTTTTCTTTCAGAAAACATAGAGCGCATGCTTGAACAAACAAAATATTTTAATCAGAGATGTATCTAGCCAAGACTAATAAGTGACAAAAACATTTCTCTTGTTCAAGCATGCGCTCTATATTTCCAATTCGTAAAAATATAAGAAAAATGTCAATTTTGGAATGATTTTGATTGAATTATAGAAATAGCGTCACTTCTGACGTCATATACTACCAGTGAGTGCAAATAAATCAAATAAACAGGTTAAAATATATTTTATATCAACTATTTTAAAAATTAACATGATATTTTATTGTACCAGAAACACTTTAAAAAGTGGCTAATTATAGGGGCAAAATTTAACTCATATCATATATATATATATATATATATATATATATATATATATATATATATATATATATATCAAATACGTGTTTGTTATTTGAAATTGTTTCACCTCAAAGTACCCCTCCTTGCTAATCAACAATGCAAATCGCCGATGAAAGAAACACAGTGTGTGTTATTATCATTGACTAAGAATATATCAATCTTATGAATCTTATCAAAACCTTGTTTTTTCTGGAAAGGTATTTTAAAAAATGTACTTACTTTGGTATCAAATCCTATCACGAAAAAAAAGTTATAATATTAACACCAATTTTTAACTTTTTCGTTTTAGATATTGACGAAAGGTGTTTGGAAAAGGTATTCAATAAGAAGAAGGAAAATGGCCAGCCCTTCGCTACAGAGACAGATATAACTGTAGCACTTGCTGAGCATCTTCTGAAAAAGCTAGCACCTGGTGGATCTTACAAAGTAGATACCGATTCAAAACTCAAGAGGTCCTGCTTATGTGAATGCGGGGGGAAACCTACCTTTTCACCTACAGGAATGGGTATGATAACTATACTGATTTTTATTATTTAAATATATATATATACTCTCTTAAAATAATTTACAATTATAGCGTACATGTACAATGATCTGTGTTGATATAAATTAGCATGACGACACATGTAGATTGCTTACGGTATTTGTTTCTATGAGTACTAGTACTGTGAATACATGCCTTAAAGATGGAGAAATATTCAGTATAAGCTATTATATAAATAATTCAGCAAAGACAATGTCTCCAATTGAAAATTTTGTTATTTTTTTTAAATCATAAATATAAACATAAAGAGGTTATAAAGATCAAATCGTTCTATGCATAAATTAAAAAAAAATCTATTTGCGGAATAAAGATTATTTGTGTCGGAACAGCTTTGGAGATTTGCTAAAAGATGCAGATCTTATCTTAGAAAAAATACGTATATTAGGCAAAACATTTGAATTTTCTATCAGTATGTTGAAAGGAAATATCGATCGCATGATTGCTTCAACACCGGAATATGGGACAAACGTTTCGCTCTATACTGTTGAATATGAAAAAGATGAACATTTCATGTTTTTGACATTTGGCCGGAAATAGCCATTTACATGACGTCATAGACGCACAAAGAAAAAACTATGTTGTAAAATTTCTAAATTTCTTTAACTGACATATTTTTTCCTATAATAATTTTGTCTAAATTTTTGTATTGATTTTACCATTTGTAAAATTAGAAGGCAGAATTAGTAAATTACCCTAGGGTGATCAAATTGTCAGTTGATGCATCTTTTCATAAAAAATATATTGTGTCCATGTTTTATTTTAAAACTGCTTTATAATTAAGTGCATATATTTTAAGGTAGTACACTAGAGGACAGCAGTATTTTTCTTTAATTCATTTTTTAATGAAATTCAATGTATGTTCTTCTGCATTTTTTATTTTGATTTGAAATAATCTGACCACAACTTATCGTCTCAAACCAACTATTTAATTCTCTATTTCGCTGAGTGTAAAACGATACATTCATTGCTGGAATTTTCAATGCCAAAAATTATTTTTTCAAGATTTTACAAATGTTTGTGTTGCTATTTATACAGGTAATCGCTTTGTTACTTTATTACACTGAAGTCTAAATACCGAACTCTAGATTTTGAGATAATGTAAAATGAACGCGTGTGAATAATATTTTGGGACAAAAAATTATAATACTTAATAGTCTATTAAACAAAAGGAAATTCAAAAAAGAATAAAAATAATATTTCATAGTTGTTATGACCCTGTTATTCCGATAAATTTAGATGTAATATAAAGTTGACAGTAAATTTTAAATGACTTACGGTTTTAAAAATGCTTGCCAGAGGTAAAATTTGATAAATAACTTAAAAGACGTCATCATATCTGACCTTTGACCTTTTGATATTAATTTGAAAAATATTGTGTATAAACTATTTTAAAGACTTGTGATAGATACGTGCGTCTTTACGATGAGAAGAGCACAAGTAACACATTCCTAAATGATAGCAGAATAAATAAAGATAAAATAAATAAATTTAAATGTAGGTTAAGAAATTATCAAAGTACGCTATACCTCATTTTTCAACGTTGAGTAGATGATGGGTAAGCTTTATTTTTCTTTTCTCTAAATATACGATATAATGAATGAAAATAGACTTTAAATATATCTATGAAGCAAATAATGCAAAATTTACCCTGGTGAGTGCTGATGGTCGTAGACCTCTAGATGTTTACTTTTACATATTTTTTTTTCAGGTAATAGTTCAGTATGGTATGGATTTATTGATATTGTGTTCACGTCACCTTATCAAATAAAAGAAACGCAGGAACAAGCGGCTAAGTTAACCTCTGAAGATATACCAGCGATAGCAAAAGCTGTGGAAGACGAAGAGGAAGAGGAAGAGGATGGTAAATATTGATTTCTTTAAGTCTTGACCTATTTGTCATGTCTTGAGACTATCCAGCACAAACGGCATTACGGTTTTGTATATGATTTGTAGCGAGACTTACACTTCAATATATTTAAACAATATTTTTTCATGTATTACACAAACGAATGGGATTGCCTATATAAATCCTCTCCGACATTCAAGGTCAAAGTCATATATACAAGGTTTCGTGCTGTACAACATTAATAGTAATATCATATATAATTCATATATAATATGTTTTACGGTACGGTGCTACATGTACCACTGTGGCAAGCGCAGCAAGAATTACACATACCTTGAATCATTGTCATCTTAGTGTTATTTAGTTATCAACTAACATCAAAGAATGTTTGAAAGAGAGAGAAAGAGAGAGAGAGGAGAGAGACAGACAGACAGACAGAACAGAGAGAGAGAGAGAGAGAGAGAGAGACAGAGACAGAGACAGAGAGAGAGAGTTATAAGATTTCTAAGCTTAATAAAAAATCTTACAAAATACATAGACTTGCTTCCACCCAAAACCGTTCTTTACTTTTGGATATAATTGATCAGTCCGTAAAACGTAATTTGTGTTTAATTTGGTCAAAAATGTGAACGATATAGTATTACACTGTCGTGTATCCGCGCCGGTAGTGACGTGTTTGGATAAAGTGAAAATGGCGGCACCGCTTGTTTCTTCATAAGTTTTCGTGTTATTTAAGGCTTACATTGTTTACTTTTACACTAAAAATATCGTCCAATCTATTTAAAAGCATATTTATACTTTATATTTTTACGAAGTATATGTGAAAATTAGGTAAACAAGCAGATTATGTCGATTAATTTTGAACAACGGAACATGTTTGGATGACCTTGTTTTTCCAAATAGGAACGGTTTGGATACGCATCTGATACGGTTTGGATGTTGTTAATATCTAAAAACAGTTCTTTTAATTATCCTCTCGCGAAGGGTATACTCGTATAGCATTGCTACTGTGCGATATACATGCCCACACTGCAAAGCATGCTTTCAATGGAGATCGTCATGTGATAGACATTTGAAGTAACACTGTTTAAAGAAATAAACATACACGTTGAAAGACGTGTGCAATTAAGTGAACAAATCTATATATTCCTTAATTTGAATTTCAATTTTACACAATACAAGCTCCAAATAACTTGGCTTATAAAAATTACATACAGACTGTTTTACAGATATGTTAATTAAGTCTGTTGTATAATCATGCCATCGATATTTTTTTGGAAAGAGTCAGCCTTACTAAAATCTTTACCGACACAAAAATAAACATGTGATTACGACAGTTTCGACCAACTTATGATTCTAACGTTATTGGCTTTAAAACGACGTTGGGAAAAAATCAAATACAGAACTATACCAACTTTAAAAAGTCTGTAAAATCATCTAATAGTTAATGAAACAATATTTTTCTCTATTAAAATTGAAACGGTATAATATATAGATACACTGCACAGAACAAACCGTGATAACGGGGATATTTTTATTGGTATCTTAGCATGGGTTTCATGAAAATGGAAAACAAATCACCTTTCATACATACATGTAGTATTTAATTTACCAAACATCATACTTGTCTATTTTTAAAATTATTGATTGAAACGTTCCCAAACAACATTTTATATTTGCAACTTACAGTCTAACAACCGCGCTTTGGCAAATTTTTAACTAATTTACTTTCATGTTAAATACTAACGCGGGCTATGTACTTTTTCTGCTATATTGCCACCTTCATTTACCACATGAGTCACCAAAGAATGCATTTTACTGTTTCAATTAACTAAATTATATAAATAGTGCCTGCTTGGGAGGGTACCCGTTGAAATTGACACTCCGAGAAAAGCATTGTCAACCGACGCGAAGCGGAGGTTGACAATGGTTTTCGAGGGGTGTCAATTTCAACGGGTACCCTCCCAAACAGGCACTATTTATTTTATTATACTGAATGTCTTAATTTTATAGCAAATTGTACTGCTTTTATATAGAAAAGACGCGAGTTCTACGGCGAACCGTACGCGCATAATTTACGCGCATGAAACAATTCGTTCTATCGGCCCGTTGCCATGTGTGTTGCTAACGCTGAGAGTAGGAGAACGGATTGTCAACTGCGCCTAAACCAATCAGATTTCAGTATTTAACATGAAAGTATAATAATATAATGTCGTTGTTGTAAATTATATTATTCGTTCACTTTCTACACAAGCACTGTACTTAAGTGCATCCTCTTCGTAAGCATTAACTTCGATGTTTTGTCATTGCAGTAAAAAAGAACTAAATATTGAAAATGAATTTTAACAAACGTGTTCATTTTTTTTTTATTTTACATGCACTAAATTATAAACAGAATAGCAATATACATCGGATTAAATCAGAGCAATGTAAAATAACGGTATATTGTGTAATCAATTTTATTATTTCAGTTTGTTAAATGTTAATTGAAGAAATCAACAACAGTTCTTGATCAGTAATATACCTAGATATTAATCCGTTTGATTTTCTGGTGAGAATTACAATTAAATATTTACATTTTTAGTGTCTTTGCCTGTGATAACACTACGTATCGATTTTGTACTATACAGTCCAATTAATTCAAAGCGGGGTTTGCTTATTTATATATAATAATAAGTAATAAGTAATAAGGAATCATTCTTTGAATGTTTTGAGGTGATAATTTCGGTCGGGGCGTGATCAAATCTATCCGACCAAAATTATTACCTCATAATACTCAAAGAATGATTCCCTTTTCCTTAAATAAATGTACATTTACAGAAGTTGGCGAGGGCTTAATAAGTTATGGAACTTGTGCCCAATCCCATTGTATAAAAATATACAATAAAATATGTTCAAACCAAACCAAACAAAACAGAAGTTGGCCATAGATGAGTTCGCAAAATGGCGACGTTTACTCAGGTCTCGTCATCACTTGAATTTTTGGACCAACTATTTCTAACAATAGAATAAATATGACTTAGTAGACATCTATGGTTCTTTACATTATATCATTGGGAGTGAAATAATCGTAGAATTTTCTTCGTTCAGCGATGTACAGGCTTTGCATTGAATATACATGTAAACGATGCTCACTTTCATAGTATTATTTTCGTACCTGGCACGTTCTCCGTTCAACTTACTTCACGATTACATCATTTTAGAATAACTTAAATAACACATCATACAGTCGCTTGCCAAAAAGTAGTAGATAGGTCTTTATACGATGTATTGCTTTTCAGGTAAAAAGTGAAAAGGTTTTTTTTTTTTTTTTTTTTACATTGTTTTATATAGTTTTCTTGTGTTCCTCAAGTTTTAACTCATATTTTCTTTATAATTTAAAATTAAAGAAAAGTATTCTTTTGAGATGTTATTCCCCGTCTATATATTAGGTTCTTTGGACCTGAGTTTTAATTTACATCTTTTGCATTCTGTGTAATTGAATGGCCCACTATCTTTTTAAAAGATTATTGTATATTCGGATGCACTCCGATAAAATGTAAACTGCTCCATTTTTTCTAAAATATCACAAATGCTATATCTTTGAATTATTCAAACCGTACCATTTGCACAATTTATATTTTTGCATCCAAACCGGAATAATTTATTTATCCAAACCGTACTACTTATTTAGCAGGTGCATGAAGTTATTGCTATTTTTATATATATTAATGTATTAAAAAGATATTGAAATGATTTCGTTTGGTTAGTGTAATGTTTAAAATTAATTTTGGCTGCTTCAGATTTTTAGTATGTGTTATATAATCTACGTAATCTCGAAATAGATCTTGTTTTTTGCGTTTAAATGACACGTTAACGATTGATATTTCTACAAATAAGTCGTTTTTATTTACGATGAACAAAAATAACACACACTTTTTTCATCTGCAAAACCTTAAGAAAAACACGAATGACTATTGCGATATTTTAATTAATATTTACCTCATTGTCGATAGAAAAAAGAACACAACACTCGTTGTTTTTGCAATGGATGCGCCATTTTCACGTTATCCAAACATGTCGCTACCGGCGCGGATACACGACAGTGGTATTATTTTTTGTACCTTGTTGTTATTTGAATTTTATTTTTTCCCCTGGTAATTCATAATTCTTTTTATTTGTTTATTTTTGCATTATAATTACATACGTTGTATCCGTGCCCCGCCCTATTTATAGGTGTGTAAATTCCCATTTTCCAATTTAATGGTTTGACAATATGCAATATCTGTATAGATTTTTTAACTGTTTATTTTTTCTTAAAATAACCTTTTTTTTTATCTTCCCTACTTATACCTAAGATACTTGCATGCACAATTAGGTTAATATTGGATCGATTTAACAGTAAAGTATGGTTATTGCTAGTATATATATAAGCTCTATCAAAACCAAAAAAAAAAAAAACAAATTAAAAACATCATCTGAGGTAGGTATCGCAGTATATACTTAAATTGCTAGTTCACGCATTACAGATGTTTGATCCACCTCTATATTTATCGCGGGATATATAGTGCGAGATCAGTGACGTCATACGTTAAAATCTAGAATCATTTGTTTACGTATCTCAACTCATTGTCAACTCAACTAAATGTTAGCCATACTGGCTCGTGATTCGGGAGGACCTGCGCCACGCGCCATAGTCGCATTTAAGTGAAAAATGGCGCATTGAATCAATTACACTAAGCGCCGAAGTGCGCACTTAAATTTCTCATCGGTAACAAAAGTTTTAGCGATGTCGGCTGGAAATTTACTTTGTACGACTAACCTAATCGTCTTTTAATACATTCGTTTTAAAACATCAAATCTCATTGGTCGTGTTGGTTAAAACAGAAATAAACAACCAATAGAACGTTTCCACTCATTTACGCATGGTCACAAGATAGTTCCAGAATTTCCTCCGAAAGAGAAGTTGAAGTCGCCCAGTATTCTGAGTTCTCAATGATGTAAATTAACCCCAAATGCAGTAAAATGATGATTATCAAATTGAAAAGACTTTTCCACAGCCTCAATTAATCCCTGTTGTGATTATTAAAATTCGCAACTGTCGTATGCTTATCGTAGGGGTTATAAATACGGGTGATGCAACCACACTGTGCATTGAAAACTATAACCGATGTTTATAGTGTTGATACTACAATTAGTAGTAACTTGAAATTAGTTAATAACTCGCAAACTAATGTTTAAATAATAATAAAAACCGTTTGTCTATAGTTATCTTCAAAATTTGAAAGATTCTCTACATAACGGTGATATTAGGTCAAAGGGTTTGACTAATACCTCCAAAAACACATAAGTACAGAGACTGATTTTATTTATCATTTAGCGAACACCATTACAAAACATAGCATCGATGAAATGTATAAATACATCAAAAACAAAAAAAAACAAAACGAAATTTAACAAATTGGTTAAGTTTTTAAATTTTTTAAAAGTTGTTTTATTTTTTATTGACTTGCTTATAATTCAAATTTTTAAAATTATAAAACGTTGACTATGTGTATATTCATTAATAGCATTATGCTGAATGGAAGTCATCCTGATTTCTCAAACTTCTCCTTATTATTCTGTTTGGGAGAAGTGAAGTCTTCCTAAAAATTTGCTCTAGGTTAGTCCTAGATATTTTTTTTTTCAAAATGGCCCCAATGAATAAATATATGGCCCTTTTAATATGAAAATGGCCCATTAAAATTATTAACTCTGGGGCCATAGTCCCGTTGACATTTTTGGCCTCCCCTATCACTGCGGCCAATTTTTGGCATAGAACCACGGGAGAAAACATAACAGAGCATTATGGGACGTAGACAAAAAAATTCTTGATGAATTTGTACGTTTAGCTCGTTCTTTTCCCGCGCGCACTGGTTCTTCGCTCGCTATTATTTCGATAACTGTATGCATATATGTATATTTGTAATATATGACTAAAAATTACAATAGGTATACTAGTACTTATTATAATATTATTATTTGTAGTAACTAATAATAATAATAATAATAATAAAGGAAAAATACAAATAAAAACGCTTTATGCACAGGTTTCGGTTTTGTGGTATATGACAATACGTAGGACAAAATTGATTATTTAAATTGAGTTGAACTGAAAAGGGTTTTGGCAGTCTTAAGGATACTTTAAATTATTTAGGGTTAGTAAAAGTCTTTGAACACAATATTTTGGACACTCAATGAAAAAGTGAGAACAAGTTTTATAATTCTTTCCACACATGTCACAACTTGGGTTGTCACTTAAAAAAATATTGCATAAATCAGCATTTGAATAACTAGCTTACTTACGAAGTTGAAAATGTGTTATATTTTCCTTTCGAACACCAAAGTTGGGGTTTGAACAATGCATATTTTTTTATGGCATGTGTAAATGATGAGAGTGTTGGAAGACTACATATATTAAATGGGAGTTCATTCCAGAGTAAACAAAAAACTGTTCATGTAAGAGATTGATTTTGCTAGGGGGACACGAAATGTAAGGCTGTCCTGATTCTTTAGAGGATAAGAATTTTGAGGTAGTAAATATTGTTCAAAAAGATCAACTAAATACTGAGGTGCTAATCCATAAACTATCTTATAAAATAACAAACGCTTGTGTATTTTACGTCAAACTTCGAATGTACCCAATCAAAGTTCATCATGAAACAAAGATGTAGAAGAATTTGACCTTAATCTTAAAATAATTCTAGCTGCTGCAACTTGAATATCTAAAAGTAGTTTGGCATCTCTATCGGAACAATTATCTCATACAATGTCATATTATTCAAGAACTGAGCAAAATGCATTTTTATCAAAGTATCCCTTTTAAGGGTGTGTTTTAACATTCTTAAGATATTTAAACGAGTGACACTGCAATTCACAGTCAGGAGACATAATACATTAATTTAATTAAAACTTTAAAATGGTTGCCACTCTTACTTTGATATTTAGAATATTGTTGAATTGCTTATTATATTTTCATTAGCCTGCCGGAAATTGTCATACATAAGACCTTAAAATATGAGATTTGTTCCAATGAAGTTCAAATTTCCGTCATAAACTGTCGTTTTGTATTAAAACATTTTGCAGCAGTTTATACTTTCTTTTCTTAAAATCATACTTTTTCATCAACATTGATATGACAAGACTGTGCAGATGACTAGGTTGTAATTATATCTATACTACTATATTAAAATAATAGACTCGAATTTTTGGGCTTTAATACCGAGAAATTGGAAGAGTACTGTCTTTTGTTTTATATATTTTAAACATCATTGGTACTTGAAGATTACCAATTTGTTTTTTCTTTTTTCTTAATGAAACTTCACAAATTAATTATTAACGAAAATTCATTTAAAAAATCCGGATATCATCTGGATTTTTTGGACTTTACAATCTTGCGCATGCGCATTACATTCACGCTAAATCACGGCAGGCTCTTTAGTTTATGTTTCCACAATATCACATTTGCATGGATAAACTCAGGAACGATAATACAAATATATATAATAACAATTTTCATTAAAAATTTGCTATTCTGTTTATCAAAGAAAATACGGGAGATAACACTAACTCAGTGCATTTAATATGAAAAATACCGAGAGTTCTGAATGTCAACATGGTGTGTAAATTTGAAGCGAGTAAAAACGTTGGTGAAAAAGTGTTGAATTCTTTATTAATATGAATTAATTTTTTTAATGAAAGGTATTTACAATCTCAAAATGGTTTGTTATGAATAATTTGACTTCTTGCTACTTTACGGGTGCATGGGAGGCATTTTAACTGTGGTGAAGGCCTGTCCCGAGACACTTAGATTATCTAACTAAGCAGAGTGTAGTGAAATTAATAGCAGTATTGTAGGCTTAATTAAAGCTTGGTTATGTAAATGTAAACACTACGATGTGTCGATGTATCTATTCCGATAGCATATGCAATGTCAACCCGTGCACGCACGGGTCAAAGTATAGTTGGTATTTAAGATGCATAACTCTTTTGTTTACTTCATGGTCTATGAACGGTAACGCTGTCGTTTATAAATGAACTAGATGACATCCCGCGCAAGTGCGGGAAATAACACTTTACACATAAATGAGCTTTCTTAATTTTTTTTTTTTTAATTTTTTTTAATATTGAATTTGATTTCATTAAGCAACTGCCTGTATATTTAGAGGAGCAGACAGGAATGAAAATTTTACCGTTAAACACTTAAAGAATATAAAATACACATGTACTACCAATCTGTACGTGGAATAAAGGTATTTTTAATCTAAAAATGCGAGAGAGCATGCATAATTGTATATTTTAAACAGGGTATTTGCACGATGCAAGACGAACTTGCCCTACACTTTCTGACAAGATGTTTTTTAATTAGTCCCCCCGTGTTCTTGACTACCCCGCTCTGGTATATCAAAAATGAAAGGTTTTTCATTAATTTCAATAATTACACATTGCATTATAAGCACAAACATTGCAATAACTCTCAAATTAGCATGTACATGCCCATAGTGAATGATATAGATATGTATCAAGCACAGGGAAATTCACTTTATTGGAGTTCCACCTCCGCCCCGGCCGAGGCTTGAACACACGACCTCTGGAACCCATTCTCCTTGCAGTGAGCAACCACCGCGCTAACCACTCGGCTATCTAGGCAAGACAAAAATCTTGCTTTCGATGACGAACGGAACCTATATATATATATATATATATATATATATATATATATATATATATATATATATATATGTGTGTGTGTGTGTGTGTGTGTGTGTGTGAGAGAGAGAGAGAGAGAGAGAGAGAGAGAAGGAGAAATATTACTCATTTTACATTCTTTTAGAAAACAATGGTGACCTAATTTCTACCTTAAACTTTCAGATCTAGAGGATTCTCCGAAAATGATAGCAGAGGTCAAAAAAGAGCTTTTAGACGAATTGCTTCAACAGGCATTGGCTCAGACCATTGTATTCTCATTGATTCAAAGAAAAAGGCACCCAGACAGGTCAAATCACATGATGCCAAACATAGTCATTTCTCCTAAAAAGTTCAAAATTATGATGTATGACGCAGAAAGGGATATTTTTCTGGTCAGTAATATTCATAAATTATTCATTGGTAAAGACAACAAGGTGCTAAGTAGCAACGCCGTTATTGTTCTTTGGATGGTCTTGCACAACAGGACGTTTTGCACAGGATTTGAAAATGAATCTTTCAACAAGGTCCTAATTGAAAGTTTGGGATCAAATTTTAAGAAGCTTGTAGAATCCAAATCGGAAACATATTCAAAATCCCTGGAATTCTTTGTATCTAAATTTAACCCAGAGAAAAAACCATCGTTGAATGATTCTTTCAACAATGGATGTGATATAGATTTGTATACCGGCATTGGCATGATGCAGCTTGACGATAGGAAACCGGATGCATGATCAGTCTAATCGGGACTCCGTTTTCTGATTTAAATCTTGCACAAATTGTCCTACATTATTTTTTTCATCATTCCTAAAAAAAAAATAAGGATTATTTCTAGGGTGTTGTCAGAACAAAAAAGTGGTAAAAACTTACTATAGTCTGTCCCAAGATATTTATGCTGCACATTTGGACGATTTTTAATAAAAATACACATACCTGTGAAAGAAGTGCAATTGAAATCGATGAAAGGGAAATTTTCCAAGATAACTTCATTCACACATTATCATTTTGCCCTCGTAAAAATTCACAGGAACGAAAACACATTTCCTACGGAGATTTATAATGGGGAATGTTGACATCTTTTCTCCATTCGGAAGTAATCGGGACGCCTCGCGCAATTTTTCAACGTTATCATCCGGGCGTCTTCATCTCCTTAGCAATGGAAAAACCCCGTAGACTTTTTATTTTTAGCCGTGTATTGATACCCGACAAACTAGAGGGGGCGTTTCAAAGGGGAAATCTTGGGAATTCTTCATACTATTGAATGAACGTCGTCTGAACTAAGAGGTATTTATAAATATAGAATAATTTAAGAAAATATGCGGCAAAAATATCTTGGGACAGACTATAGTGGGACTGTTTTATAAATATTGGCAATGTCTGTAGCATGGTGTAACTGTGAATGTGTTTACAGTTTTATTGGTCCACTTTCAAAGGCCAATATTATTACATGTAAAACAAAAGCTTTAATCGACTTGTAATTCGACATCTACAAAAGTAGCTATATACAAAGTTATATTAGATTGTTTGTCGTATTTTTTTTTTACAATTTTTTGCTCACGCAATTTCTCCGCGGGTATGATAAGGCAACAAATTGAGTAAAAATTCCTCTGATCGATATGACGTCACAATAAGCAGCATGTTGTCATATTTTACTCAAGAAATCTGTCAATTTTAACTTTATCTCTGGTCCAAATTATGAAAACTACAGGCGTAAAATGTCACTAGAAGCTCTTTTAACAGAATATATCTTCTATTTCTCTGTATTACGTATCGTTAACATTGATGACGTCACAAGCATGTTTAATAGAGAAGATCAATGTCGGGAGACAAATCATCGGAATGCAGTGTAAACAATGCCGAAATAAGACTTATTTAATACAGATACCCAAGATTTAGATGAGTGGCAGTTAGGATGTAACCAGAATAATACAGGCATGGATATTTTGTTATATCAGCGAGTGTTATATGGTAAGCAGATAGTCATTTATGTGGCTGGACCGGCCTTTCCTCTGTCAGTGTGTACAAAAAAGACAAAAGTGTAACACTACCCCGAATATTATGAAAGATGAATTTGGCAAATATCAAAAGCACATGACCTTAAATACTTGAAAAATGCCGCTAGAATCCTTTGGTTTGTTGTTGTAAATGAAAAATACGTAGTATTTTCAATGAAATTGAAAAAGTTGAAGAGGTTTCCGGTAAATAATGACAGTATTTATTTTATGCGATTAACTATAGGATTCTAGCAGCAATATTTATAAACATGAACTTATTGCCGATCGAATTATTGTATCAAACATACAAATAAACTTCGGAGTAGTGTTACACTTTTCGATTTTTTGTTAAGGTACAAAAATTATCTATTTTTAACTGTCACGTGATACCATGACACGTCAGCTTTAAAAATCGACTTGATTCCGAAGTAAAAATATAATATCTTGCTGAATACATTCACTTGATATTAATATTCAGCACTTTTGTCATGAAAATAAACAATTTTTAAAATGACCATAATATGGGCGATCAATAAACTCTGAGTTGCCTTAACCTACCCGCGTCGAAAATTATTAAATCGATTTCGATTTCATAGATGATAAGACATAACATAACCTAATACTTTTGTTAAACAATCCGAGATATGACTATGTAATTTTTTATATAGATTGACTATAGTTTGAAGTTGTGCCTTATTATTTGCCAGTGGCGCCATTACTTAAAGCTCACCCAGGCACGGATATTGGGTACAACATTTTCATACGTTTTTATCTGTACTTGTTATCAATTTATATTTTGTTAAAATATATGTAACAAAAGTGGCAAATAAACAACATTTCCGTTAAAAAGAAAAGAAAACAAATTGTGGGTAATGATGTTCCTAATCGATTTCACTTATCAATTAACTTGTCGAGTAATGTTCGTTTTATAAAATTCATTGTTGTACATGTATGCAATACATATTGTTGCATTTGTTATTGTTACATGATAAGGGAACATGTGTTATGTGACCTTGCTCACTTTTTTAACTAATATAATCCTCATTTCTGTGTGTCATTTGGAAGCTAAACAAATATCATTGTGCTTTGAGATTTAAACAGGGATAATAAGGCTTAACGGTGCCGGAGTATCAGCCAATAACCAAGCCCAAAAGTATTCAGGCAAAATCGAGCTCCGCCGGACACAGGATGTTGATCACGTCCGTTTAAATTAAACGCCTTGCCATCCGATATGGACGCCAGTGGATTTGAAAGATCGTCGTCACAGTGTATGAAACCTTTGTGTGAATTACCTATGCACACTACCAACTAAATGTTTCATCGACAATTCATCCTTGATGTGGGGTTACCGCCTTCCAAATGAAACAAGAATTTGTTAACTTTTTCCAAAAGTTGACAATAAGTACTTGAAACTGCACAGGTTGAATTTCTGCCATTCAGTCAACTGAAAGGTAACTTTCCAGACCATTCAGTTAACCTTCATTTGACTAAATGACATAAAATCATCATGTTTGCTTTCCCGTGAGGTAGATAAGGGCAAGAAATAACTAAATGACTTGCTGTTAATTAAACAAATAATTTGATTAGTAATGTAAACTTTTTGGGGACTTACTATTTTTCAACGGATCAATATCATTTTTAGAGTTGATATTGTGTATAGGTCCTATATCTTACGGTACTCGACAAAATACATGTATCCACTACTAACTAGAGAGAGAGAGAGGACAAATGAGGTTTTCATTTCATCTTTACCAAATTAGAATATTCCATCATATTTGGACAATTAACCAAAATGTTCTTAAAAATTCTTAACATTATTTGACGACCGCTTTACCAGGTATTATAAATTATTCAATAAAGCAAGTATTGGAAATGCATCCATGTTGAATTTGGTTACAATATTTAGACGGGAAATCGTATGTTAGCCCTAAGTGTTGGATATATAAAAGATGGTCGTTTGAACTTGTTAAGTAAATTAGAACACCAAACTCTCATGCTGAACAAACATTTCCAGCGTCCTTAGAAATAAACGATCAAAGCAAAATATGAGACCTTTTTTACCACTAATTAAAGTCTGTTCAACTTTTCAGGTGATAGAACGGGGTAATATTAATGGAGAAAATAATACCAAGACGTAAAATTGCTAGTTTCGATTGACCTACCATATGAAATCCTCTCTGTGACTTTCCTAAATCTGGTGTTTTAGATTTATTAATTATAAAACTTTCTATGTATGTCTTTTAATCATTGAATAAATTCACATTTAACTATTGTTATGATTTGTACTGTTAATATGTACTAAAATAATGTACTGGTAAAGATTTGCTGACGAAAATTATTTCTGACACTTGTGATTGTTGGGCGTTTTTTTTTTAGTTAAAATGTATAATCAATTTTACGTAGATTGGAAGCATTACGTATTCTTTGCTTAGTGTTATGATGTGATCCAATACGTTCGGGACGTAATACAATTGATTCGTATCGTTATGACAGACAAATACAATGTACATGTACAATGGAAAATATATTGTTTCACTTGAGCCGGATATAGAGAAGGGGTTGGGGTGGAGGGGGGAGGGTGGTTCATTAATATAGTAAAATTACATAAAAGTAAACCATAGAATCCCACACACCCCTGCAAACACATTGGACACATGTCGATATTGATATGAATAAAAGCATGTTTTAATCAAAATGCTTTCATCATTTTAGAATTTTCAAATTTTACAATATTTGACCAAAAAATTAGTTTTTAACATCTATTTGTCCATGTAAAAACTTGAGGTAAAAATAACAGGCTCAGTATGATTCGAAATCTCTACTTACATACACATAGTTAACGCTCTAACTCGTAGTGGTACACCCTTAGGTATCATTATTTTTGGGGAAAACATTACATTTATACTTTACTGTTAATTTCGATTGGGAGTACGTCACAATATGCAGGTGTCGCATATCACCTTAAAGGGACCTAGACACGATCTGAGATGAAAATTTTATTTTTAATTTTTAGCTCACCGAGACGAAGGCGGGGGGAGCTTATGCTATACCACCGGAGTGGCGTCAGCGTCGGGACCTGGTTAAGGTTTTTGTTGCAGATCCTTTATCTAAGTTATTACTTGTCCTATCTTCACCAAACTTGCACGTATGATGCATTTGAACCTACTTAGTTATATAAAGTACTTGATGCATTTAGATATAAATAAAGAGACAAGCGAAATACACGAATATTGAATTAAATTTAATTGCATTAACTGATTGATTCGCATTTGTTGCCTCTATATTCAACTGACCAACAAAACCCAATTTCATCGAGGATAGACCATAAAACAGAGGACAACGACTTCTCGCAGTTTCACAACATATTAAAAAATCAGATAGCTATTTGTTTTTATCTATTGCCTTGTGGGAACCATCACATATATTTTACAATGAATGTATTATTGTTTACTTAGCACCTAGAGCTAACTTTGGTATCTTTAATCCTTCTTAACTCCACTTGATGCCCGCCAGACGCATTGAATAATTTATGTATGACGACATCAAGCAGATAAAGTAGGGTATTATAAATAAATCGGTTCTGTTTACCTTTTTTTCTTAGTTTCTTATTAAAATACACAACAAACATGTTTATCGGAAAAAAACAAAGATAATATAGGTTTTGATTAAAAGCATTGGGCAGTTGTACACGCTTTCCTAACGGTTACTTTTCTAAAGATATTTAGTCTAAAGAAAATTACCAGAAGCTTGGTGCTTTAATACGGTTGGATTTCTAGGTATCGTGAAAATAATGTGTTGTTCATATCCAGCTACTTTAAATTTTCAAAAACGATTTTTGATATTTAACTTGGCTCTTATTTTGAAGTGTCAGTGTTGCCCTGTTATGACCTTAAAACTGATAAAGAATACACAATGATCTTAAACGCAAATATATCGACATGCAAGGAAGATAGATTAATATTCCGTGTAATTGCATGAACCGTTTCATTCTCATTGGATGCTATATTTTTGTGGGTGTTATTTAACTCACAAACACATCGCGTTTACTCTAATGATATAACATTCACTAGCATACAAAGACATGCCATAGTTTTACAGCAGTTGTAATATAATAATTCAGAAACTATTAATGTCCGTCCGCTTGTTTTTTATTGTGCCAAATTATAGAGGTGGACACATTTTAATAAATTTAATTTGTATTAATGTATGAAATCAAATCGACGCTTGTTTTTTTCCCAGCTTATATAAAAAAAGAAAGTAACTGCTTTATTGAAAAAAAAGTAAGATCTCTGACAGATATTGTTGTATATTTTTTTTTTTTAAATGACATGTACTTGTTAACCACACTCTACATTTTTACAAGAAATAAACACTTGATCGAGACAACATATTGGTATTAACATGAGGTGCATGCATTATTATTATTTTGTTCTATACAAATATTGTCTGTGGTTGAGGGTAAATTTATTATATTAGCCCCCGAGGGACGATATATTGCCCGACGCTAAGCGGAGGGCAATATATTCGTCACAAGGGGGCTAATATAATCAAAGTTGCCTGAAAACACAGTCAACATTTGTTTAGTTACATGAAGTAACACATAGAAAAAACAAAAAAAAAAACAAAAACAAGAATGGATTTGAAATCAGATCGTCGTAATTTTCTCAGCTCAATATAGAATTCACGAATTTAATTTCGCGCAAAGTCCATTACCAAAATGTCTTCGGCATAAAATGTTCACTGTTGATCTCCGCCGCCTATGGGAATGAAGCTAGAAATGTCCTACCTGATTTTTCTATATAAAATTCTCAAATCATTATACATTTGTCCGTTATAACCGTTTCAGTTTTGTTACCGATAAAAAGGCATCGAAACACCCTACTTCTTTCCGGCAAACAAAATGAATCGTCTCTCGAACCTCCTTTGGGAAAAGGGTTGAATCCGCGCAGGGTAGTTCGTTTTGCATTTTTTATTTTTCAAATAATTATTTTTCATTTCATTAAAAAAAAACGCATCATCGGTTAAAAAAAATAACTGCATCACTACTTCCGATTTTTTTTTCAGTTTTTACGTACCCAATTTTTTATTAATCTAATTAATTTTATTAAAGTATCTGCCCTCATTGTGTGTACACTACGGAAAATTAAACTTCTCTGGTCATTAGCGTTTGCTCGTAAGTGATTTGTTAACCGTATAATGTTATAACTGTTTTACTTCCTAGCTGTCTGCGTTATCAGTGTTGACCTCTCTCAAAATATATATCAAGTGCACTTTCAGTCGTAAAATCGACACACGGTTTGGAATTTTTATTGATTACTCTCATTAATTGATTCTGATCGGTCTATGGTTAACATGTTTGCAACAAAAAGATTTACCTACACGACATAACCTTTTAAATAAAACGCTGCAATAGCGATTTAACAGTACAGTGAAACTTCTATAACCCGGCAGGCTGCCGGACCGGACAACAGGGCCGGTTTACAGGGGGTGCTGGTTTACTGAGGTTCAGTAAAAACTAGCCATTGTCTCTGTTTGATCTATTTATATAAAAACAATACATGTTTAGATATACAGGTATAATGTTTTTTATATTACAACTTATTTGTAACTTATATTCAATAAGATTTGAATTTTTTAATATTTTATTGTGAAAATAAACTATGCATATAAATAATGATTGTATAATATTTTACAGTTGCATATTAATAATGATTGCATAATATTTTACAGTTGGTATGTAAAAGCATTTCGCAAACACGATCACAAAGATAGAACACCAACATTGTACATCTACGTGTGTACAAATTCATATGTCAAATTTCTTTTGAACGGCTGCTTTTATCAACTTGCATTTACAGACCCTGAAACGTGCTACTACACCTCTAAAACGAACCGTACCGTTTCGTGCAAGAAACGAACCGTACCGTTCACAAAACGAAACGTACCGTTCACAGAGCGAACCGTACCGTTCACAAAACGAACCGTGCAAAAAGCGTGCAATAATAATTTATGCAAGCCCCTCCCCAAAACGGCCAAAAAAGCGTACCGTACCGTGCAATAAGCGTGCAACTTCCATATACTGCTTATTGACTAATGTCTTTCGATAAATACGGACGGAGATTATCGCTGACCAGATAAGTTCAATATTTAGCTAGATTTTAGTTATACGGGACTAAGTAACACATACTAATTTAACTCTGTTATTTTTATTAAAACCGTTATAAAAAATGTTTTATTCTAATTTCCTTTTTTTTAGACCTTAATCTTTTCTTTACATAGCGCCATAAGCTATTAATTCATATACATGTGTATGTCGTAAATTGTGAAATGATAAGTGTCGGGAATCAACTTAATAAATCAGGTTTTCTTCAAATAATAAACTAATTATACATATGTATAAAGTTGTTAGTTGCTTTAACGCACATTGAATCATAACTTGTTATATCAGTATCCTTTCTTGGCTTTCTTGTGTATATGAAGTTCAAGTCGCGATCATTTCCCGTGTATAGTGATTAACAAACCCAGGGTATAAAACGACATGCCATCGGGGGTTTTCACACTTCAAGACAAAAGAAAACCTACACAATTGCGTACGTCTTCATCTAACAGTACAGCACGCCCATTTTCGATCTAACGGAAGAGATTTTCTATCTTACAGAAGAGAGATAGAGAGAGAGAGAGAGAGAGAAAGAGAGAGTGAGTTTGTGTGTTAATTGTCTTACTTAAATTAAACTTTTATCACGGAACCATTGTTTCGCTTTAGGTTTTTATAGTCGGTCTTTTGAGCGGGATTTTATTTTAGAACTCCACGTGCTTCGCCTGTCAGTTTAAGTATAGTACATGTAGTACAGATCACGCCATGCGCCGCGTGCTACTTGGCTCCTCCTACATAGCTAGAAAAAAATTATGGAATGAAAATGTTTTAGTTTCTTGTTTTCTAAAATCCCTTTTTTAAAGAGTGCTCCTATTGAAACTTTTTTAACAATCATTTCGTTCCGACTTCATGATTATAACTCATGTACTGGCGATCAGAGTATCTTTCCATCGTTGTCGTACTTTGTGTTACTAGATAAATTCTTCATATATTTTTCACTTTAAGCATTCAATTGTTGATTGCCGGGTATTTTTCTGTGTCATCTTTACAACAAGTCTGTGAGTAAATAGGCAAATGAAATATAAACAGGTTAGCCAGCATTTGTAAAACGTCAGCCAAATCGCATGCATATAGTGAAGAGCGGACACCTGTCCAACAAAATGATAAATATCACGATTAAAAGCTATTGACTTATTGTGTGTATCCAGTTGTGTACATAATAATTTATCGTAAAAAATATGGTACATATTCATGAATATTTTAACTGAATAACAAAAACGAATACATTGTAGTCATATTTTGACTATACACACGATTTCATTTCAGGTAAGAGAAGCGATGAGGGTTTACCTATAGGTGTAATCTGTGTATACGAACAAGTGCAGAAAATCAGAATCAATATTCAAATAAATAAAAACCCGTGTGGAAAAACTTTAAAACAGCTAATTTCAAGATTTCTACACTGAAATGCATTGTTTATATTATCATTAATTGCGTGTATTTTTACATTGTCTATTCATCAGGGGAATTTGATCGGCAACAGTACGCAAAAAAGAATGATCATATGAATTATGAATACAAAAATAGAAAGATGCTTGTAAATATAACAACTAGCCGAAAATCAAGACAGCGAGAAAGGAAACTAAAGAAATATCGGAAAAACTCGGGGCAATTTTTTAATAGCAATTTTAAATGCATTTGAAATATTTAATGACTTCAATACAAGTACATGTATAAAAATAATAATAATAAGATGCTTGTTATAGAATTATCGCCAGATCGCTGAATTAACAAACATATATCGGATTGAAGTCAATCAGTTCTTTTAACCTATTGTAATAATTGCATTTATCTAAAATTAAATACGAATAATAACAGACTATTCAAAATTAAAACTATCCTCCGCTTCCCGGCCGTTTTCAGCGAGTACACGTTTCACGCAACGTACATGTATCCAAAACAGGAGAACGGATGGAAGTTCTGATTTTAATGAAATTGAAATACATTTGTAATATATCATATAAATAAAGAAAAAAGGCTCGTCATAATTACTAACTTGCTGAAGTCTATCGGGCAAAAACTAAACAAAATTATATCGAGAAAATTCAAAGCGTTCAGGCCACGCCTACCTCATTAATAAAGCGCGCAAACCGTTCACAAAGCGTGCATCTATTTTAAGCAAAGCGTACCGTGCAAGAAGCGAACCGTAGCGTTCACAAAACGAAACGTACCGTTCATAAAGCGAACCGTACCGTTCACAAAACGAACCGTACCGTTCAGAAAGCGAAACGTAATGTTGACAAAGCGTACCGAACCGAACCGTGCAATTGGTGTAGTAGCACGTTTCAGGGTCTGTACATTGAAACTCTGATAAAATTTGGAAACATTTATCTGAAATGAAAACTATTTTTTGTGTGAATGTAGAATATAAAATCACAGTAGATAAAATATTTAAAAAAGTATAATCAAGAATGTGTTACATAAACAGCTATGCCGCTTGTATCATTGACGTTCGATTTATCGCCGAGTTCTATCGCCGAGTTCTAATCTTTACTCAGTGTAGTATAAAATAGAATACAATAAATAAATACGAATCGAATCGATGAATTAAAAATTAAACAAAACAATTCACGAAAAAAAACATGATTTTTCAATTATTTAATATAACAACATTTATTAAACAACCCGTTATAAAGCCATATTCAACACGCGTAAATAACATCTATCACACTGACACTCTGTCGAGTCGGTGTACCTGCTGTTTTCACACCTTCCACCAATTATAGGGGTGTCTCTGTCCTCTGTTTTTATGAGGGTATAGTTCACACGTTTGTTAAAGATCGGCAGACAAAAAACGGCCGGTGTCCGGTATTCAGGGGGTGCCGGTTTTCTAAGGGTTTATATATAAGAAATAAAGAGAGAGAGAGAGAGAGCTGGCCGGGACTTTTTAAATCAGCTGATATTGAAGGGGTGCTGGTTTTCAGGGGTGCCGGTTTTGAGAAGTTTCACTGTAGTACAATTAAGAAATCGTGTCAGTCGTGTTTTTGAATATCAATTAAAAATGATGTAGGAGCCATGCCGCTTATGTAATAAGATAAAGCTATGCATAACAGATAAAATACCAGAACATATAATGTAGTAAGTACGAAACATAACGGGAATCTTTTGAAATGACAAACAGCTTAAAAACTGGTTGGACAACAACATCACATCAACAGTTGCGTTTGCTTTATTACAAGCACGAATAAATTGATGCGTATATTTTGTCCTATTTTTCGACAAAGCTTGCACGATACTCAAAACGAATACACGTATACAAACCCAACGTATGAGAAAAATATTGTACTTTTTAGGAAAATATATATTAGATATACATATTTTATTGTGTACAGGTAACAAGTTAATCGTCAGTGAAAATGTATAAATAATAGACCAAACTGGACCAATAATATGAGAACAAACATTATTTCTTGATATCAGGTGACAGCTCTTTGTGTTCAGTAAGTGTTTAGAAATTCTAGAAAACAGTTTTTGGGGTTTCCAGAATAAAACATCTTAGGGATTGACTATTGGTCTCCTTAATGAGGCGGTTAAACATTTTAATTGTAGCATAGTGTTAAAAAACATTATTCTTAGAATCTTCTCTTCTTTATTGATTATCAAATGTATATCATATACATATATCAAAAGATTCAAGATCTGATGCATTGTATTATAGCCCCTTGAAAACTCTGATAACGTAATATAAAGTAAGATGGGTCTTTTCTGCATAATGATGTTCATTTTCCTTCTTATAGTCTATCACAAAATCACAAAAGTTTAACAAGAAGGGTTAAACAGCTTACTGCACATGCTAAATGAATTCTTTTGAGAAAAAAAAAGAAATTGTACACAACACGTTTAATCAAGGAGCATAGAGTTACCAGAAAATCCGTATGCCTCGTAGTAAGTAACCCCAGCAAATACCAAACCAAAACGTTCTCCATCTACGGTAGATGCTGTAAGTTCTCCTTCTGCAACACGTATTGATCTAACGTTGTAGGTTACGTTACCAGTCGATAAATTTTCTTCAAAAACTACATCGCCCGCGTTCATTACAGTGCTATTTATACGTAGCGAATCTTTTGAAAAATGCTTCATCATAATAGATACATAATTATGATCGTATCCAGAAGGTACGACAATCTTATAATAATCGAGATACTGGTTCAATCCTGGGATGATTGTCATAGAGGGATCGCCCAAAGATGAACTTCTTGAATTCAATCCAAATGCTGTAACTAACAAGGGTACATTTGATTCAATAAAACATGTCTGGCTGCTTGATATTCTGGTGTTGAAAGAGGCAAATTGCATCAACGTTAGCGTTTGACTAACACTGCTGATAGTATATGACACGTTTGAGTTCTCTATCGCTGTAATACGAATAAGTGTGTCTCTGTCATCCGAATTCGGAGGTACTATATATGTTTTGTCCACACTGGCTATCGGTGGTAGTTGTTCGATAAGATGATCGCGTGCGCCTGTATTCTCAAGCTGATTACAATCATTGCCTGAAAATACTGCAATAGGAACCGATGATTCAATGAATGTGCCTGTTAAATCTGTACTATGCTCAATTTGATATGTTTCAAAGCGATCAAGTGAACAATTAAAAACGTCACCATTATGGAATGTTTTTCCTTCAATTATCAGAGGTACATTTCTTTTCATCCTAAAGGTTATTGATATTGTTGAATTATCTTCAATGGCTGACACGGCAATCTGATTGGTCCGAGAAACTACTGGTTCCGTCGATATTACTACATATTTGGTCGACAATTTGTGTAGAGGTATGTGCGTTGTGCTGCCGACACTGCCATAACCATCGTCATGACTAATGATAAAAACATCACTGGAAGTTTCGATCAGTATCGACTTTACTTCTTTCCGAAAGCTCTGAAGTTCCAATTCAGGCGGAAGTATTACATGCTGACTCGACGAAATATTAACATTCCTGTCAATTTGTGTCTTTATCAACGAATCTAGATGTGGGGATGTTGTTATGTTCATTTGAACGCCGTTTTCGGAGGTAACGTAAACATTCTTTGTAGAGACTACAGCATTTTTTGTAAATAAAACTATAAAACCCTTTCCTCTGCTTCCTACAAAATTAAGCATGAAGATATTTTTTATTTTAAAAATAATATCTCACTCCATACACTATCACTTCTGTATTTTCTGTATAACAAGAACCTCAACAGATGTGATGTTTAAGATTTAAATTATTTACCGCATGTTTGACAAATATATTTTGAAGGCGTATCAGCCTTATTGGCTTAGAGAATATTGTATAAATAGTGCCTGTTTGGGAGGGTACCAGTTGAAATTGACACCCCGAAAAAACCATTGTCAACCGACGCGAAGCGGAGGTTGATAATGGTTTTCAAGGGGTGTCAATTTTAACTGGTACCCTCCCAAACAGGCACTATCTGTTTTATTATACTGAATGTCTCAATTTTATAGCAAATTTTACTGCTGTTATATAGAAAATACGTGAGTTTTACGACGAACCGTACGCGCTTAATTTATGCGTATGTAACAATTCGTTCTATCGGCCCGTGCCAAGTGTGTTGCTAACGCTGAGGGTATGAGAACGGATTGTCAACTGCGTCTAAACCAATCATATTTCAGTATTTAACATGAAAGTATAATAATGTCAAATGTTTCAGTTTTTGTTATTTTAGAAAAAAATGTAATAGAACAACCAACACAACTTTTTTTTTTACCTTAAGGTAACGACTAATAAGAACAACCAATGCTTGAATGGTTTTTTTAAAATTCTAACTGATTTTGTTTTCAATTATACTTGCATAAAGAAATTAAACTTTAATCATACATGTACTGATCTTATAATATTGATTCCATTAACAACAAGACATAACATTATCTAATAAAATGCGTAATAAATATTTACCAATGGTTATATTTTGACCAGATATTGGATATGGGGTGGTAAGTATTGGTGAGCCAACCGTTGGATCTGGTTCTATAAAAGCAAATCATTCATAACAGTCAAGCAAACTGATTTCTGTTGTCCAAATTTTCACTTTTTCCAAACGAAGATTACACATTCTACGTATTATTAATCGAATAAACGAAATCGTTTCAATAAACACTCTGATTAACAATTTAAAAAACTGAGTTCGGTTTTATGATATGTACGAATTGTTTTCAGCAGGAGTTACTATTAGTGTGAATTTTGCACTATTTTCTAAATCTTGACTGCGAAATCAAAATTTCAGAAAAAAACGGTATTTAAACCCCGATATCTCTGCAATGCATAACCCGATTTCATACGAATTACAGTGTTGCATTTAGCTTTTCGAACTCTACAATATGCATACAATTTTATGTTTTTATAAATAGTTTTATTACCGATACGAATTGATTTCTGAAGAAGTTACTTTCAGTGTGAATTTCGCACTGTTTTCTTAATCTTGACTGCGGAATCAAAATTTCCGGAAAAAAATCAATATTTAAACCCCGATATCTCTGCAATGCATAGTCCAATTTAAAAACGAATTTCAGTTTTGTATTAAGCTTTGCAAACAATACAAAATGCATATATTTTATTATTTGTTAAAAAAAATGAAAATTCCGAAAAAATTAGAATCACTTCCGGTTTCGACCGGAAGTGACAAAATACATTTTTTGTAAAAATTCCATAAGTAAATTGGAAGATATACAATCACAGAAAATTTCAAGTGTTTACAAAAAACCGTTTAAGAGAAAGTCCTGGACAAAATCACTTTTTGAAGATTTTAAAATGACGTAACCAAAAAACTGAAGTGCATTTATTACTGAAAGTTTAAAAACTTTAAGGGACATACTTCACATAATCCCTGAAAATTTCTTGCAAATCGGTTAAATAGTTTTAGAGATATAAAGCAAAAAAGAAGTCAGAAGAAAAAAGAAAAAAATAATATTAATCAAAAACTAGACACGATCTCGTTGCGAGAAACGTCCGATTTTTGAGTACATGAGATAAAACCCTTCACTTTTAACTCAAAATTGTGAATCTACGCAAAAAAAAATAGAAGAAAAAATTCGGCACTGGGGGCTCGAACCCGGGTAGCTTTGGCACATGTCCACGACTCTAACGACTGCGCTACTCGGACTCTTGCTTCAGGACTTTGATGCTTAGTATCTCGTGAACGCATTGATCGATTTTAAAACAAATTACATACTCTGAATAAGTAAAAAGGTCACTATCAACTATAACAAAATCAAAGGAAACTATTAAAAAATTAAAAAGTTGAATTTTTTTTCAAATTTCCTTCCAGTGACGACCAGAAGTGACGGGGTTCATTCTCTTGACCAAAGTGCACCAGAAAAGGGAGATCTATCATTTCTGAAAATTCCAGTCCTCTATCTTTACTCGTATTTGAGAAACCTGACAGACAAAATTGACTCTTTAAAATCGTAAGCAGACGATAGCTTCCGACCGAAATGTATTTTTATAAATTGAAAAAAATCTATCAACTTCAGATAAAAACACGTCAATCTTGAAAATTTTAACACAATCAAACCAGGCATTTTCGAGAAATCGTCTGCACAAAATCGGTAAAGAAAAAAAAAAAGAATAATAAGAAAAGTGAAAAGAAACAATAGAATAATAGAAGAGTCTTCCGCTGTGGATGTGGTTTGTGAGCCATTGTCCACTGTCGACTGTGTTATTCCTGATGTTTTTGCGTTTTCTGTACCGGGAGCTTCTGTAATTATAGCTCCTGCGTCTGTGGTGTCAATGCCTGACATGGCTTGGATAAAGAGAAATCAAAGCAATGGGCAAAAGCAAAAAGCGATCACCTTGTGAAGCTTTAATCAACGCTAAGATTGCCAATTATTAGCATGAAAGCACTCCACAAACCAGTTTGCACAACTTTACTAAGCCTTTAATAAACAAAAGGGATTTGCCCTTTTGAATTATTTTGAAGCATATGCAGTGTCGTAACTTACCTGAAGTAATGCCGCTGGTCGCAACTAAAGTAGGAAGAGTTATATTTACCAAAGAAACTCGTCATGCAGCAAACGCTAGGTAATAAACATATAATATTCATCAGCAACAAAACTCTGGGTTTTTTTTTAATTAGACAGACGAAGCGTAATGTTGTCTAAGATGTTTACACGTTTCTTTTCGAAAAAAAAATATATTAAGAGGGAAAACCGGATAAAGCTAAAATGTGTTATTTTCGATAAAGAGGAAGTTGTATTACATGAATAGTTCAAGTATGCTAATTTAAAAGTTCATGAACATGATTATAACAATCTTTTCTGTCACAATTTATCAAGTTTACTACATGTACAATCATTATTGATACATAAAATGTTTGCATTCATCTTATAAACTACATGTACGACTTTTAAAAATCATAAGTTGTGGACCTTGTCCGCATGTATCAGGTCCAGAACCACAAGGAACAGGCACGGCAGAGGTCTTAGTTCCTGAAACGTTTCCAGTTGTTCCGGAAACATTTTCAGTTGTTCGGGATAGAGACTCGGTTGTGGTTTCATTTCCTGTCATAGAGGGTACTGTGGTGTTGGTTACTGCATCTGTTTTGTTATCTGGATTGGGTGCCGGTGCTTCTGTAGTTCCCACTTCAGTTGTTGCCTGTAGCTTCTGTGTTGTCAGTGCTTCAGTAGTAGGTTCAGGATTTTCTGTTGGCTTTTCTGTTACCCAGTGGCCTATCAAAGAACGTTCATGCATTTATTATGTTATTCTGAGTCTAGTGAAGTAAACCTTACTCATGGGGAGAGAAAGAAAGAGAGAGAGAGAGAGACAGAGATAATATAGGTATGAATTACACTCTTGGGCTGGTTGATATATTCCCCCGTGCTGCATATTTGCTGCGAAAAGTAAATGGATATTCATCACATAACATAAAATCAGAAATTGTAGAACATGAAGATTTAGGCCGAAAATGTTTAAATGTTTTCCTTTTTCTGCTTTTAGGGTTTTTCTTTAAGTATTGATATTAATAAACCATTACATTATTTTTAGATTAACATGAAACAACAGCAACAAGAATTTTGTCTGTCAAAAATCAATCCAAACGGGAAAACATAGTCGGGACTTCTATCTAAACTACATTGAAAATAAATCATTAACTACTTACACTCTGGAGCAGATCCAGGAACGAGAAGATTGTAACACTCCTTCTCGGGTTTCTCTGTTGTGGTGGTGGTTGGTGCTTAAGTGGTGGTAGTTGTAGTGGTTGGTTCTGGAGTGGTAGCGGTAGGCTCATCAGTGGTGGTAGTGGGCTCTTCAGTGGTTGTTTGAGCATCAGTGGTAGTAGTTGGTTCCTCCGTTGTGGTGGGCGCCACAGTGGTTGTTGGTGCCTCAGTGGTGGTAGTGGTTGTAGTTGGAGCCTGAGTGGTGGTGATGGTAGTTGGAGCTGCGGTGTGTGGTTCGAACGGTACAGGTCCGCCATGATTAGCACTGCTACCAGGTGGCTGGGGAGCTTGGCGCTTGACGCCTAACAAAAACAATTCAAAATATTTATACGTTCAAGTCGCACAATTTAAAAATGTAATTTTTTAGACCGCAATTATGGTCTACATATGTAATAAATATTTTGCCATCCCCAAATAGCTCCTTAGTTACCCTCCCTAAGATTTATAAACTTCACACTAACGAACAACTTCTCGTTTGCCTGGAGCTAATGTCATTCCTGGAATCGGCGTAGGAATAGTGATGAAACCTGATATACATATTGATTTCAATAACTATTAGAATACAGGAAAGATAATACCAAGAAGTATTAGGGTGTATAGGAAAGATAACGATATGAATGGTCTTGAAGGGAAGAAGTAGAGAAGCCAAGAAATCACAAACATCCTTTTATTTTCTATTTGGTCATGAAAACAAACAGGATTGGTATGCGGACAAGAGGGAGATTAAGGAGGTCAAAAATTTTATTCAAAGCACGGTTTGAAAGATTTATTCAACTAATAAATGAAGTCAAGCAACAGAGGTTTAAATACACAAACATAGACATTGTATGATTCTCCTTAAAATCTGTATGAAGACATTGTATGATAAAATGATAAATCAGAGAAGACTAATGTAATGTAATGTAAGGTTTGCAACAAGTAGCAATCGTTGGACAAGTCTTCTTTCATTGGAAGTCAACCTTAGAACAGGAAAACAAAACACTGACACTGCACAACAGCGAAAAACAGTTCTGTTTCTGCAAACATTGAAAGCAATATGATTTAATCATGAATTAATGACGTCTACCTCCGAGAAGCATTGGGGCTAACGGCATAGCTGGTGTCGGCATGGCCATGGCGGGGGTGGAGGCTCCGGCTGTATTACCTGTAAAATATACCCCCATAAAATAGGTCGATGTCGCTCAAAAGATTTTTTTACATTTATTGATCTATATTGCACTCTATTTTTTGTTAAATGGCTTATATTGATAACAGTTTCAACTCATAGTTTGTTTACTACTTATATCTATCGATTAGAAGGACATTTTGTGTCCAAAACTATACGTAACTATACTTTATTCTATCTACCGTACATTTATGATGTTTGATTTTTTTGTGGATAAAAAGTGAAGTTTCAATCAATAATTCAGAAAAAAATATTGAAATATCTACCATTAGCAATAAAGCTAAGTATTTCAGCAGTTAGCAAAGTATTTCAACATAACTATTCTCCGGTAACACAACAGGTCTTAAAATTTTCTGGAAGAAATTGGTCGTTTTGGAAACCCTTTCCTGTTATATTTTAATGTCTTCCGTAGAGTTATTCACAAACGTGGTATTTATTTAGTGGACTTTGTAGGCGTATAGGCAATTGGTTTTTAGAACGCAGTTCGCAGTTCATTATTAGCAAATCAAAAATGAACAGTTACAATGTACTGCATTCTAGAACGCAGTTTGCAATTCAAAATTAATTTTTCATAATGCGGGCCTGAAATTTTCAGGGACATCTACTAGCTGTAAACTACCACTTTGGAAATATGGCGACGTAGCTGTTATATCAATAAATCGGGGGAAACAGCTGGCCAAGGCAAGACATCGACATTCTGTTGAACAAACAAGTCCCTGACTACACGTGCAACGTGTGGCCTTGCGTTGTCTTGCTGCAGAGTGATTTTGATGTCTCTGTATGAAGGCTATCACATGACGCTGAATAATTTCATCTCGCTAGCGTACGCCGGTGAGATTTCCATTGACAATTTGTAGAGGGGTCCTTCCACGTGCTGATATTCCACCCAACACCATAACGCTACCTCCACCAAATTGTCGACGTTGCACAACACAAGCGTCCTGGTAACGCTCCCGAACGCGACGATACACCTACAACGGCCGTCACTGCTATCCAAATGAAATCTGGTTTCATCAGTGGACATAATATTGGCCCAGTCCTGTATTCTGAATTGCCGATGTCGTGCGCACCACGCTAGTCTGGCGATACGATGACGTAGAAGCAGTACTGTGCGCACCGCTGAACGTCTTGGTCTGATGTTTTGCTCGCGCAGACGATTGCGCACAGTACTTGGACTTATTGGTCGAAGCCCTGGAATGCTACGGGCAGTCAAACTTGCTGTCTGGAAACGATTTCTCAGATGCACAAGTCTAATGTGGTTGTCCTGTTGACGTGACGTCACACGAGGTCGCCCAGAGCGGGGTCGATCCTGGGTGTTGCCAGATTGTTGAAAACGTCTCCATAATGACTGGATGGTGTTCCGATTAACTCCAAAGTGTCTTGCTACAGTATTTGGTCCATTCCAGCTTGCAGCATCCCAACAGCACGATTACGTTGGTTTTCGTTGAGTCGTGGCATGACATAGGGGTAAATTTTGTTGAAACTAAAGTGATTTCCTTAACAAAAAAAAAAATCCTTTACAGTTCTTATTCCAAACAGTATTGGCCCGAAAAATTCGCGAGGACCAACTCAATTTTTCTATCATTCCCCTGACGTTTATATCTTTGAAATAAATGGTATTGAAAGGATGATTCTTACCAGAGATTTGGGCTGGCGCCGGGGCATTTGTTCCAAAATGAAGACTAAACTGTGCGTTCACACATCCCGCCAAAATGGCGCTAGTTAATATAACATTGATATGCATAATTTGTTCTAAATGAGAGTTAAAAAAAACTGCCAGTGCTATCCCCCGCGGTCCTACGGCAGCTAATGAACGAAGGGGAGAGTCTTTGAGTACCGTGGGCGAAAAGATAAGAACACCTGTTAAGTTCTCCTATTGCATTCTGGGGCATTTTATCGTTGAGTTTATTCTGAACGGTTCTCGCCTACGGTCCCCGCTTTTATACAATTCTTGTCAAGAGTCAATGTATTTGAATTACCCACATTTTCTCATGCGCCATTTTTTTTTCGATTGGCAGTGCGATGACGTAAATATTGGTCTACAAATAATACGCAGGCTTCAAGTCACCACAACACTT
Source organism: Magallana ariakensis (assembly GCA_020458035.1). Lineage (NCBI taxonomy): Eukaryota > Metazoa > Mollusca > Bivalvia > Ostreida > Ostreidae > Magallana > Magallana ariakensis. The sequence continues at coordinate 36,419,630 of CM035811.1, read as the reverse complement.
TACCAAAGTCTGAAAACAAAAGTAAGTAAGTGCAAAGAAAAAAAAAATATTGGTTTATTCATTAAGAAAAATAATTATGCTTTACCGTAACGAATTACGATTATATGATATATCTGCAAAGTTAAAGATACATCTTCTTTTTAATGTTCATGCCAATTAAGCTATGGTTTCATTTCTATACCAAAAACATACGTTGTCGGCATGTTAGCTAGAATCATTATACACATAAAAAAAATTTGCGGAATCATTTGGAATAGAAATTATCGTTCTTGCAATCGCCAAGACTCATACATATTATCTTAAACACTTTAAGTTGTTCCCTGAATGCTGCTAATAAGCATACGAATATGAAGTGATCATGTGTAAACAATCGTTAAACATTTTTTTTCAGACGTTTTTGGCAAAAGCCCTTGTAACCAAATTTGGTACAACAACATACGTTATACCTGCATTTACAGTAAATAATTCAGATATATTTTATATACAATATGTTAATTTAAATCATCGTATCTTATAGGGTTTGTTTTTAGTTTTAAGGGATTAAAGGTTTATGTCGGTTAAAAGCGACCCATTTTCTGTGTTATTACGAGAACAATGGATGGGATTGTTCGTTGACTAGTACTCTGTGATAACATTTGCGTGTACATGTATCATATATGCATTAGATTGCATACAGTCATCAAGCATTTCCCTGCATTTTGACTTATTAAAAAAGTAAAAAAAAAAGTTTATTTCGTTATTCTAGTATATGTTTTTACCATGTGAACAAACTATAATGTGTTAAGGTGCAATGCCAACCCCTCTCTGCCAGGCGATTGGACGATATCGATATATATTAGGTCATCGGAGGGGAAGTAAGGCAACCTGACCCAGATTTTGGATTTGTGCTTCACAAAAGTAAAGATAACACAAAGTCTCTCTCTCTCTCTCTCTCTCTCTCTCTCTCTCTCTCTCTCTCTCTCTCTCTCTCTCTCTCACGAAATATTATTATCTTGAATTTAAATGCGTAATTTAATATGACTTTTCAATTTTTAGTAAGAATAGAAGGCTTGCATTACCCATTGTCATGCTGTCATATTCTTGTATGTATATTACATTACTTACATGTTCACACATACGCAAAAACAGCCCTATCATAAAATATGCACTTTAAGATTTAAATTTAAGTTTGAAATTAGATGTGTTTTTTAACAATGCAGAAAAAAATGCAGTGCCATAAAAAGTTTAATGGTTTGAAACTGCAAAACCAACGCACGGCTCTCAAACAAAGTAATTTTCGCGTTCGTAAACATACAGAGAGTTCCATATAGCCACTCTTAATTTTATCATAAACAAAAGATACAACAAAGCCTGCAACTCGCTCTCATTGTAAGCTACCGTCCGTGGCTAGAGGTGACTAAAGTTTCAAACTACCATTTCAATTTCTGTCAACAGTTTATATCCCTATTTGAACAGCAATCTAAAAATACTTTTAATATGCACAAAGATATCTTGACTACTTTTGATCAAGGTAAAACAGATCGAAATTGCAAACCTTGTTGTTTTGTGGGTTTTTTTGTACAGGAATGAACCATTTTTTAAACATTGTTTTAGATGGATATCGCCTTTACAGTGATTTTGATGAAGAACAAAACTTTGCGGTTAATAATAAATTGATAACATTTTTTCATGCTGTTTAGTTACCTAACTTAGACTAATTACTTAACTCATTACAACATACCGTTTGTCTCCAGGTTATTCGTTTTTTTTTTAAAGATAACCTTAATGAATATCTAATTAATGTGTAAAAATGTATGTATGTGTCCGTCCTGATTCACCTTTATGGATTCTACATTAAAAAATAAATCTTGTTTAACATTGATTTTAAGTTGTTTTTTTTTTTAACAGTTTGTATTAAATATAAAGAATATAAAGGTAAAGCAAGTTGTACCTTATGCATGTAATAACAATATCTTTCGAATCACCATTGTAAGGATTTTCTACTAAAAACTGCATTAAGACTAAGAATCAAAATTGCAATTAATTACAGAAAACAATTAAGATGCATTTTTAATTACATGTTATAACATCATTATGATATTCTTCACTTTACACCATTGACCCAAGAGGTCTGACATGGAATGTCGGTCTGTCGAGATCTCGCGAGGTTTGAAGTCACGGTTACGTTAGGTGTAAGTCAGACATTAGTTTTATCATATTGCTTAGACTTGGTTACATTATGTCTCAGTGTAACGGGGTCAACTTTCGGAAGTTACATGAAAGTAAAAATCATTTTTGTTATCACCTTTGTCTAAGCTTTCTTTTTAACGCCCATCAAAAAATTTTCGCCATTTCCAAACTGCTTTTTGAAATCCTAGTACTAATAATAATCTTTTAATTTTATTTCAATTTTATTTAGCTCACCTGAGCTGAAAGCTTTACTGATCACATTTGTCTGTCGTCCATCTGTTTGCCTGAAAACTTGTGATCTAGGAGCTTAATTATATGTCTCTCCGATGAATAGGAAGAATATCACATGTCTGTCAGTCCGTCTGTCTGTAAACTTGCACATTGTCAATGTCATCTCCATAACTAACGGGCCAATTTCAACCGAACTTGGCACAAAGCACCCTTAAGCGAATGGGATTCGAAGTTTAGGACGTCACCACGCTTTTTTTTCAAAGGGAGATAATTAGCTAAGGAATTATTGAAAAAAAAATGAAACATTTTTAAAAAAATAATCTTCTTCTAAAGAACAATTTGTGTATAAAGCTGAAACTTATGTGGAAGCATCCTCAGGTAGTGTAAATTCAAAGTTGTGAAAATCATGACCCCTGGGGGTAGGGTGCGGCCACAATGGAGTGTCTAATTTTTACATAGGAATGTATAGAGTACATCTTTAAAAATCTTCTTCTCAGAAACTAATCAGCCAGGAAAGCTTAAACTTGTGTGGAAGCATCTTAAGGTAGTGTGGATTCAAAGTTGTGACAATCGTTACCCCCGGGTGTAAGGTGGGGTCACATAGGAGTCGATTGTTTACATAGGAATATATAGAGTAAATCTTTACAATGTGCAAATCTTCTCAGAAACTAATCAGGCAAAAAAAGTGAAACTTGTGGGGAAACATCCTCAGATAGCGATGATTCAAAGTTGTTGTGAAAAGCATGATCCCATGATCTCCTCAGAAACCTATCACCCTGGAAAGCTGAAACGTGTGTGGAAGCCTCCTCAGATAGTGTATATTGAAGTTTTTTTTCAAATCTTGATCCCTAGTGGTAGGATAAAGTCACCAGGTTGGGGACGGGGCAAAACTTTACAAGAATATGAATATATATAGAGAGAAAAGTATTTAAACATCTTCACCATTTGCCTAGGAAAACTAACTTTAGTGAAAGCAACCTCAAATAGTGTAGACTCAAATTCGAAATCTAAATCTTGAGGAATAGGGTGGCACCATATTGGGGATCCAATTTTACAAAGGAAAACATGTTAATTATTCACAAAAACTGAAATATTATAATTATGGTTTTACTTATATTCAGCATTTTGACATATTGCTGATTCTAAAATTGTTTAGACTTTGGCTTCTGGACGATAATAGGGCCTTACAAGGGGTTCAGAGTTTGATATAGGTTTATATTTCGTATATAAACAATGTTTATGATCTTTTTGAGAACTGCAATGTTCAACACGTGATATAACTATACAATAATCCTGTTAGAAAAAGGACTTGATTATAAACATTAGTGTATCCAGAAGGTAAAATGGATTTTTATTTACACAGGATCTACACGTATTATACTACATTGTCCAGATTGTTTGTATTATGACTCCATTAAACTGATTTTATCTTACCTATTGTTCCTCAGGTGAGCGATGTGGCCCATGGGTCTCTTGTATTTATTTTTATAATAATAATAATAAAATTCCATAGCCAGTATATTATATTTTTTTTTGGTTTATTCATAAAAAATTTCGTTAATTGAAAGTTGTAACTTAAATGAGATGTATTTTGCGTTGTATCTGCTTAGTTTGCTGAATTTTTAGTTAAATATCTATCCACCCAAAAATGTTAGTCATGAGCTGCAGAAACTATCAATTCTCTGACTAAAATGATCAGCTGGTTTAATATTCGCATGACCCGTGCACGTTGAGTGCTATCTTTGACTATATATTCAACCGTAGTAAATCGACTACAACCCATACATAGTGTGTGACATTTACCCGTTGACCTGGTTTTAAATTTGATAAGAGGTTTTCAAGGTGTTTACAGTATTTTGTTTTGTCGGTTTGTAAGTGACTATAAGGAGTTGCAGTTTGCTGTGCAGCCAAAGTTCAAAGGGTTTTTGCTGTGATTTTTATACATTGAAAATGCTTGAAATAATACTTCGAAGTAAATAAATTAATTATACATTAAAAGAGTGAAATCGGTTTCATTCAAACAATGCATCCTTCTGGAGAACATGTTAAGTTTGAGAAAGCAAAAGATAGTTGGCCAATAAGGTTGATTGTTTAACAATTATTTTACGACAAGGTATGTTATACGATTAGAGCTCGTCGAAACTATTTTCTTTGCAATATAATTTAGGTTTTTCTTTAAATACGTTGTTTACACAAAAACATTTTAATTGATTTTAACTCACGTGCTATACAAATATTGCGTTATAAAATAAACATGATTTAAGATAGATGTTAAGTTTTACTATTAATACAATCATATTTAATTATCATGTTGGAACAAAAATATTAAGGTTATTGTTTACTCAAGGTTTGAGTTCTCAAATTCGGATTGTTATTAAGTAAAATTTGCTCTAATCACAAAAATTATTTATGAAATGAATTATTTTTTACTATATTATGGAATTAAGTTAAACATTTTGTCAGTACTATAATAATAAAAGTTATGATTTTATTTGCTACCCATTAATTTTTTTCATATTTTCTGGTGGTTTTATCTCAGTTTTTTAGATAATCATTAGGCAAGCAATGCAAAAATATTGAGAAATGTTGAAAAACAATGAAACCCACAATATCGCAAAATTTTGATCATTGACCTTATATAGATTCCATGCCAACAAAATTATGTCAATATAAGTAATTTAATAATATAAATGTTTTAGTGCCCTGATTATTCAGGTTTTTGTTAAATTAACTTAAAAATGGGTAGAGATTTAAAAAATGATAGAGGATATTTGGTTTGGAATATTTTCAATGATTAAAACATAAAGCATTTTCAATAAAAGGGTCATGTTGAATTGTTTTCCCAAAAATATACCTAATATTTAAAAACATATCATATATGCAATAACGCCGACTATAAGTTTATATTATGAGTACAGGCAACAAATCCCATATCTTGTTTTAAAAACTTTCAAAGTACATGTGTAACACAAAACATACCGAGAGTACTTAGCGTTGTGGATACTCTAATGCATTATCATACATGTATATACAATAAGATAACTCAAACAACACACAAATGCTTTTATGTTTTTAAAATCGATGACATTTCAACATTCTAATGTTTACTGAAACAATATTAAGTTAACCAGAGGAAGTAGCTTCTATACACATTCAGAGAAGAGTCAATGTATTTAATTGATCTTCAATTATTAAACTTTTCTAAATCTACTTTTCTTGCTTTATGGACAAGAACGAGGCAATGTGTGTTGTGTTATGTAGTACATGAACGATCTTGTAAACATTTTACTACTAAATGTATCCCTATGACGCATCTAGAGATCATTTAAGATTTGATTTTGAATTTAAACCAAAACATATAAACTGTCATATCACATACCGTATTTTAATCTCTTTGCTTAGTTTGTTTTCGTTTACTCATTGTGTAATTAAGTCGCTGATACTTTAGATTCGTTAATTTTACCGCTTATACGTATATTTACTTCTGCGATTAAGCAAACAATGAAGGATCAAAGAGAATCAAAGTGAAATTGGATAAGCATGAATATGAAAACAATAAAGTGGCATGCAAGTGTAAATGTACTGAAGAATAAAGAAGTAAGCATAATAAGAATAAAAGCAAGATAAATATAATTTTGGCGATAATTCCCTTCCATAGAACTAAACCATTTTTTAATCCTTTCCAACTTCACTTCGTGGTTGTAGGACGTATTGAATAATTGATTTATGACCATAATAAATTTATTAAGTAAGGCACTTTACTGACAGTCAATTAGCTTAGTGTTTGGTGTTTTTTTAATCTTGGTTTGGCGTATAAAATGGCTAGGCTTGTAAAATTCTTTCTTTTTTGTGGATTTAACTTTCAAATTTGACTATTTGAAGCTTTATACTATAAGATTTTACATCTTTATTTTTCTTCTGGTTTGTACTTAAATAACGAATGCTTCTTATTTTGCAGCATCGATACGATCTTATCGCAAAAATATATAGTCCGCAGACATGGAATATTATTCTATATTTAATTGCATGTGTTGATTTGTAATAGTGTGTATATAAAGGCTCAGTACTGCCGCGCTCCTACTAACACTAGCTAGTGGGTCAACTCTTTAGATCAGTCGGTAGAGCGTTATTTATTAAACTGAAGGGTCCCGAGTTCGAGCCTAGCTATACTTAGTCGTGGTCATTCCTCCATTTCCTTTTCAAATTGATTGTTATTTTTGTTGTTTTTTTTATTAAGATGACCATTCAACAAATCGCATTTAACTCGAAGATAGCCCATTAAATAGCAAAAAACGTTTCACAGCTATCCAATCATTTAAAAACAATTATTTTGTATTTACCCTTATTCGTCATACCAAATAAAAGTGGTTCAAGGAATACCTAAATTTGAATAATCATAATAAATTTGAGACTGGTAATGTTTCCAAGTGATATATGAATATGCAAAGAAATGTACATGTATTGTTTCCGTAGAGAGGAGATAATTTCACTGACAGTTAACATTGCAGTTTAAGATTAAGAAAAAAGTGAGAATTATCCGTTAACTACTCTTAACAGTTTAACAAAACTTTTTATACACATATATTTATCTATCTATATATTGGCCTGTCTTTCTGTCCGTCTGTCTGTCAGTCTGTCCGTGTATCTATCTATCTATCTATCTATCTATCTATCTATCTATCTATCTATCTATCTATCTATCTATCTATCTATCTATCTATCTATCTATCTATCTATCCAACAATCCAACCAACCATCCATCCATCCATCCATCGATTGATCGATCTTGATTGTTACGTATAAATAATGGCTTATTCTATAAATAATTCACCAAATCAAAATTATCTAACGTTTAGTAAAAAAGAACTATATTTTGTTTCTTCTTCGCAAAACAATCGTCATTTTTCCAGATTTTATTTTTAAATTATTTCAACTTTCGTAAAATAATACAATCATGCTGTATTCCCTGATTCGTTCTGCACTCAGTGAAACCCAACAACATTACTTGGGCGTTCACCTTCATGCCGGATAAGTGCTGGTACTCTACAATAAACCCATTCTTGTATACAAGGAAGGTAGAACTAAACCATTAACTTTAATCCTTTCCCACCCCACTTCATGGCTGTGGGACCTATTGAATGATTTATGGCAATATCAAATTTATTAAGTAGGGTAACATACTGATAATCAATTAACTTAGTGTTCGGGTTTTCTTAACACTGATTTAGCATATAAAAATGACTTTTAAAAACTTTTGGGGGGGATTTAACTTTAATATCTGACTACACGCCTCGTAAATTATGAATTTAATTCATACTTAAACACGGCTTATCGTAAATGCACAGGCACCCAATATTTGGATATGCAGTTTTATGATTTTCATACTTGCATTCAAGTAGTTCAGGCTTCCCATTTCTCATATTTCTTTAAATTAGAAAATATGATCGATATAAAGGAACTGATCATTTTCCGGTTTTTTTTCGACTACTACAAAGAACACACGGCGGGTGTGTCCGGTCAGCAGAAGATGCTCACTTCTCCTAGGCACCAGGGGCTCGTAACATCATAAAGGGTACTTAAGTCTAAGACAGTGCTAAAGTAGGATTTATGTACATTCTTAAACTCCAAAACATGGGCGGCCGGTAGAGGTAAATTAAGTATGTCTTAAGTATTGTTTTCAGAAATTTAGAAGTGTTTTGTTAATTATTTAAATTCAGCATTTTCATACAGTGTATTTATCACATATTTACACAAAATCAATATCTTAATAATCACCAATATAAAAGTTTAAATTAAATTGATATAAATTTAACAGTGGACGTAATGAGCTGTAACATTGTCCTTATATTGGGCTGCTGAATAGGTTGTAAACACGTAATGATCAGTTTACAATAAGTAACTACATTGTTTATATGTAAACTCGAGAAAGTTTTAAAAAGGACGTTTGAAGGCAGAAAAACCCTGTGATTTTAAAGACGACGATTGCCACGTTTCATTACAATGTATATCGACTTGATGAAGAAATTATACGTGAATTGCCTCATTGGTGAGGTAAGATGTAGAACAAAAGATATAAAAAAATCCACTAAACTATTATATCAAGTTCTAACGAAACCGTGATATTACGCAACAGGCAGTCGTCGAGAATGACTAAAATAGTGAATATTCGTCAAAACAAAGAAGTAACAATAATCGACTGAAAACTACCTAAAATCCATCCCTTTGAGCTTTTTAAAATTTATAGGTACATGTACATATGTATGTATATTCATGCCACCTTGATTTTATTGTCTGTATATTTACATCTACCCCATCTAATATTAAAGATATCAAGAATAAACAAGCTATTAACCTTAGACAATGAATTTATTATTAATGCATTCAAAATCGACAAAAAGAAATGAAAAATTCGTTTTTACTTTTCAATACAAGCATGACTTAGCTAAGACATTGCTAAGTTTGCTTTATGTTACGGTATAAAATATACTTAAGGAGGACTTATGTAGGCCTAAGATTCCGTCCAAGTCCTGCTTATGACCCAACTTAAGTCAAAATTTTAGCATGCTTTATGTTATGAGCCCCTGATCCTACCTATATCTTTTTGGAGGTCCTTGTTGCTCTGCTTTGAATTTGTCTTTCGTTTTATGGATTTTTGAGATGGTTGACGGTTTGTTATTGTCATTTTTCACACTACATGTAATTGGTTTTATGTCTTAACTCTAAAGATTGTACAAACTTTACTAACGGCTACTTTTTCTAATTTTACATAAACTTTTTTTTTCGAATGAAAAATACCACAAACAAGTTACGTGCAACACCAGAGCGGTTACACTTTTATTATAAGAAAAACATGTTGTTTATACTCAAGTAGAATTAAACAAACTACAAATCCTGATAGTTGGGGGTTCTTACTTTATTATTATCAATCATGATTGCCCTCAGAAATTGTCTTAAAAGATAAATTAAGTACGCGATGCATTTAAATATAAAGAAAGAAACAAGCGAAATACATCAAATATTGAATTAAATTTAATTGCATTAACTGATTGATTCGCATTTGTTGCCTTTATATTCAACTGACCAACAAAACCAAATCTTATGTAGGATAGACCATAAAACAGAGGACAACGACTTATCGCAGTTTCAAAACATTTCAATAAATCAGATAGCTATTTTTTATCTATTACCCAGTGTAAAAACTTGTGGGAACCATCACATACATTTTACAATGAATGTAATATTGTTTACTTAGCACCTAGAGCTAACTTTGGTATCTTTAATCCTTCTTAACCTCACTTGATGCCCGTGAGACGCATTGAATGATTGATGTATGACGACATCAAGCAGATGAAGTAGGGTATTATAAATAATTCGGTTCCGTTTACCTTTTTTTCTTAGGTTCTTATTAAAATGTATACACAACAAACATGTTTATCGGAAAAACAAAGATAATATAGGTTTTGATAAAAAGAATTGAGCAGTTTCAAACGCTTTCCTAACGGTTACCTTTTTAAAGATATTTAGTCTAAAGAAAATTACCAGAAGCTTGGTGCTTTAATACGGTTGCATTTCTAGGTATCATGAAAAAAATGTGTTGTTCATATCCAGCTACGTTAAACTTTCAAAAACGGCTTTGTGCTATTTAACCTGGCTCTTATTTTGCAGTGTCTGTGTTGCCCTGTGATGACCTTAAAACTGATAAAAAATGCACAATGATCTTAAACGCAAAGATATCGACATGCAAGGAAGATAGATTAATATTGCGTATAATTGCATGAACCGTTTCATTCTCATTGGATGTTATATTTTTGGGGGGTTATTCAACTGACAAACACATCGCGTTTACTCTTATGATAGAACATTCACTAGCATACAAATACATGCCATAGTTTTACAGCAGTTATAATATAATAATTCAGAAACCATTAATGTCCGTCCGCTTGTTTTTCATTGTGCCAAATTATAGAGGTGGAATCATTTTAATAAATTTAATTTGTATTAATGTATGAAATCAAATCGACGCTTGTTTTCTTTCCAACTTATATATAAGTAAAAAAAGAAAGTAATTGCTTTATTAAAAAAAAAGTAAGATCTGTGACAGATATTGTTGTATATTTTTTTTTTAAATGACATGTACTTGTTAACCACACTCTACATTTTTACAAGAAATAAACACTTGATCGAGACAACATATTGGTATTAACATGAGGTGCATGCATTATTATTATTTTGTATTATACAAATATTGTCTGTGGTTGAGGGTAAATTTATTATATTAGCCCCCGAGGGACGATATATTGCCCGACGCTAAGCGGAGGGCAATATATTCGTCACAAGGGGGCTAATATAATCAAACTGCCTGAAAACACAGTCAACATTTGTTTAGTTACATGAAGTAACACATAGAAAAAACAAAAAAACAAAAACAAGAATGGATTTGAAATCAGATCGTCGTAATTTTCTCAGCTCAATATAGAATTCACGAATTTAATTTCGCGCAAAGTCCATTACCAAAATGTCTTCGGCATAAAATGTTCACTGTTGATCTCCGCCGCCTATGGGAATGAAGCTAGAAATGTCCTACCTGATTTTTCTATATAAAATTCTCAAATCATTATACATTTGTCCGTTATAACCGTTTCAGTTTTGTTACCGATAAAAAGGCATCGAAACACCCTACTTCTTTCCGGCAAACAAAATGAATCGTCTCTCGAACCTCCTTTGGGAAAAGGGTTGAATCCGCGCAGGGTAGTTCGTTTTGCATTTTTTATTTTTCAAATAATTATTTTTCATTTCATTAAAAAAAAACGCATCATCGGTTAAAAAAAATAACTGCATCACTACTTCCGATTTTTTTTTCAGTTTTTACGTACCCAATTTTTTATTAATCTAATTAATTTTATTAAAGTATCTGCCCTCATTGTGTGTACACTACGGAAAATTAAACTTCTCTGGTCATTAGCGTTTGCTCGTAAGTGATTTGTTAACCGTATAATGTTATAACTGTTTTACTTCCTAGCTGTCTGCGTTATCAGTGTTGACCTCTCTCAAAATATATATCAAGTGCACTTTCAGTCGTAAAATCGACACACGGTTTGGAATTTTTATTGATTACTCTCATTAATTGATTCTGATCGGTCTATGGTTAACATGTTTGCAACAAAAAGATTTACCTACACGACATAACCTTTTAAATAAAACGCTGCAATAGCGATTTAACAGTACAGTGAAACTTCTATAACCCGGCAGGCTGCCGGACCGGACAACAGGGCCGGTTTACAGGGGGTGCTGGTTTACTGAGGTTCAGTAAAAACTAGCCATTGTCTCTGTTTGATCTATTTATATAAAAACAATACATGTTTAGATATACAGGTATAATGTTTTTTATATTACAACTTATTTGTAACTTATATTCAATAAGATTTGAATTTTTTAATATTTTATTGTGAAAATAAACTATGCATATAAATAATGATTGTATAATATTTTACAGTTGCATATTAATAATGATTGCATAATATTTTACAGTTGGTATGTAAAAGCATTTCGCAAACACGATCACAAAGATAGAACACCAACATTGTACATCTACGTGTGTACAAATTCATATGTTAAATTTCTTTTGAACGGCTGCTTTTATCAACTTGCATTTACAGACCCTGAAACGTGCTACTACACCTCTAAAACGAACCGTACCGTTTCGTGCAAGAAACGAACCGTACCGTTCACAAAACGAAACGTACCGTTCACAGAGCGAACCGTACCGTTCACAAAACGAACCGTGCAAAAAGCGTGCAATAATAATTTATGCAAGCCCCTCCCCAAAACGGCCAAAAAAGCGTACCGTACCGTGCAATAAGCGTGCAACTTCCATATACTGCTTATTGACTAACGTCTTTCGATAAATACGGACGGAGATTATCGCTGACCAGATAAGTTCAATATTTAGCTAGATTTTAGTTATACGGGACTAAGTAACACATACTAATTTAACGCTGTTATTTTTATTAAAACCGTTATAAAAAATATTTTATTCTAATTTCCTTTTTTTTAGACCTTAATCTTTTCTTTACATAGCGCCATAAGCTATTAATTCATATACATGTGTATGTCGTAAATTGTGAAATGATAAGTGTCGGGAATCAACTTAATAAATCAGTTTTTCTTCAAATAATAAACTAATTATACATATGTATAAAGTTGTTAGTTGCTTTAACGCACATTGAATCATAACTTGTTATATCAGTATCCTTTCTTGGCTTTCTTGTGTATATGAAGTTCAAGTCGCGATCATTTCCCGTGTATAGTGATTAACAAACCCAGGGTATAAAACGACATGCCATCGGGGGTTTTCACACTTCAAGACAAAAGAAAACCTACACAATTGCGTACGTCTTCATCTAACAGTACAGCACGCCCATTTTCGATCTAACGGAAGAGATTTTCTATCTTACAGAAGAGAGATAGAGAGAGAGAGAGAAAGAGAGAGTGAGTTTGTGTGTTAATTGTCTTACTTAAATTAAACTTTTATCACGGAACCATTGTTTCGCTTTAGGTTTTTATAGTCGGTCTTTTGAGCGGGATTTTATTTTAGAACTCCACGTGCTTCGCCTGTCAGTTTAAGTATAGTACATGTAGTACAGATCACGCCATGCGCCGCGTGCTACTTGGCTCCTCCTACATAGCTAGAAAAAAATTATGGAATGAAAATGTTTTAGTTTCTTGTTTTCTAAAATCCCTATTTTAAAGAGTGCTCCTATTGAAACTTTTTTAACAATCATTTCGTTCCGACTTCATGATTATAACTCATGTACTGGCGATCAGAGTCTCTTTCCATCGTTGTCGTACTTTGTGTTACTAGATAAATTCTTCATATATTTTTCACTTTAAGCATTCAATTGTTGATTGCCGGGTATTTTTCTGTGTCATCTTTACAACAAGTCTGTGAGTAAATAGGCAAATGAAATATAAACAGGTTAGCCAGCATTTGTAAAACGTCAGCCAAATCGCATGCATATAGTGAAGAGCGGACACCTGTCCAACAAAATGATAAATATCACGATTAAAAGCTATTGACTTATTGTGTGTATCCAGTTGTGTACATAATAATTTATCGTAAAAAATATGGTACATATTCATGAATATTTTAACTGAATAACAAAAACGAATACATTGTAGTCATATTTTGACTATACACACGATTTCATTTCAGGTAAGAGAAGCGATGAGGGTTTACCTATAGGTGTAATCTGTGTATACGAACAAGTGCAGAAAATCAGAATCAATATTCAAATAAATAAAAACCCGTGTGGAAAAACTTTAAAACAGCTAATTTCAAGATTTCTACACTGAAATGCATTGTTTATATTATCATTAATTGCGTGTATTTTTACATTGTCTATTCATCAGGGGAATTTGATCGGCAACAGTACGCAAAAAAGAATGATCATATGAATTATGAATACAAAAATAGAAAGATGCTTGTAAATATAACAACTAGCCGAAAATCAAGACAGCGAGAAAGGAAACTAAAGAAATATCGGAAAAACTCGGGGCAATTTTTTAATAGCAATTTTAAATGCATTTGAAATATTTAATGACTTCAATACAAGTACATGTATAAAAATAATAATAACTAGAGCAAAGCTCGTTGCAAAGCAACGAGTGGGTCTTCCGTTAATGTCGAGAGTAAAGCTAGACATTCCTGTAAGGAACAACGTTCTTAAACCAATAACAAGAGTAACTTAAACAAAAAGATAAAAAATCGAATAATTCTTGGTACGACTTAACAAAATCCGAATAATTTTTAGTACGAATTAACAAAAATCTTTACGATTTTAAGAACGACTTTACAAAAAAAATCCGAATGGGTCAAAGTACGACCTGTAAAAAATTGAATTATTTTTGGTACGAGTTAATTTAACTTTGAACATCACACTATTTTCTTAACCAAGAATGCGGAACCAAAATTTCCGGAAAAATCAATTCTTAAACCCCTATATCTCTGTAATGCGTCGTCCGAATTTAAAACGTATTTCAGTTTTAAATTAAGCTTAATAAAATCTCTTTTTTTTGGTTGATGATTAATAACAAATTATAGCTAAAAAAAGTTATTATAAAAAGACTTTGTAGCCCTCATGGCCCCTAATTTGAGGGTCAGCCCCTTTTTCTTGATATCAAATGAAAGGTCTTGTGAATATCAACATATCTTGTTCAACAAGTGTTCAAAAATTGTTGACATTTCTAGAGATATCTGAACAACTGTGTTTAAGAGGCCGACCCTTCAACTCCTTACCGGGGCCACCAACAAAGATTTTAAGGTTCCATATTATTTAAAACATTATTCTGAGCAACTTTTCTTCTACAATGCTTATTAAAATATTTCGCCTTTTCTAGGTATTAATGATCATAGTTTTTTTTACTTCTTGCCCCTTGAAACCCGTAATTACGTAACGTATGACTTAGATATGGTACTGTATAGATAAACAGTTGTACAATGAACATTTTTGCTTTTATAATTAATAACAAATTATTTTTCAGTAGAGAGTTATTATAAAAAAAACTTAAGAGCCCTCTTGGCCCCTAATTTGAGGGGTTAGCCCCTTTTTCTTGGTATCAAATAAAAGGTATCATAAATACAAATAAAAATAAACACATTTTGTTCAATAAATGTTCAAGAATTGTTGATCGTTCTAAAGATATTTGAACAAATGTATTTTAGGGGCCGACCCTTAAACTCCTTAATGGGGCCAAAGACCAAAAATGTAAAGACAGCATAAGGTTCACAACATTATTTTGAGCAATTTTTCTTCTACAATGCTTCACAAAATATTTCTCCTTTTTCAGATATAAATGATCAAAGTTTTGGACTTCTGGCCCCTTAAAACCCCTAATTACGTAACATATGATTTCAGTATGGTACTATGTAGATAAACAGCTGCACAATAAACATTTTTGCTTCTATAATTGATAACAAATTATTTTTCAGTAAAGAGTTATTAATAAAATTCTTTAGAGCCTTCTTGGCCCCTTATGTGAGGGGCCAGCCCCTTTTTTATGATATCAAATGAAAGAGCGTGTAAATCTAAACAACTTTTGCATTACATGTCTTAACAAAATATGTACACATTCAGAAATAATTTAGAAAATGTGCAAAAATTTCGTGAAAAAATTTGGTGCCAATTTTCGAGCTCGGGCGAGCTTCGGCGCCTTGCGCATTTTCCACAATATCAAACCCAGAGAATCATCTACAGACATTCATCTACTATCCCTGAAAGTTTCATGTTTTTATCTTTATTAGTTTTGGAGGAGTTAGGTGGACAAAATGGTCCTTAAAAATTCACTAAACCCTCAAAATCTCAAACCGGAAGTGACGTCATCAGTCCAAAATTTTATAACCTCAAGTACTTTTGATGTTCTATCTGTCCTGCAAATTTTGTGCAAATCGGTCCAGTAGTTCACGAGTAATAGCGTCAGAAAAAAGTCAGAAAAAAAATAATAATAATAAAAATAATCAATAGAATAACAAGAGGGTCTTCCGTTGGAAACGGAAGACCCTAATAAGATGCTTGTTATAGAATTATTGCCAGATCGCTGAATTAACAAACATATATCGGATTGAAGTCAATCAGTTCTTTTAACCTATTGTAATAATTGCATTTATCTAAAATTAAATACGAATAATAACAGACTATTCAAAATTAAAACTATCCTCCGCTTCCCGGCCGTTTTCAGCGAGTACACGTTTCACGCAACGTACATGTATCCAAAACAGGAGAACGGATGGAAGTTCTGATTTTAATGAAATTGAAATACATTTGTAATATATCATATAAATAAAGAAAAAAGGCTCGTCATAATTACTAACTTGCTGAAGTCTATCGGGCAAAAACTAAACAAAATTATATCGAGAAAATTCAAAGCGTTCAGGCCACGCCTACCTCATTAATAAAGCGCGCAAACCGTTCACAAAGCGTGCATCTATTTTAAGCAAAGCGTACCGTGCAAGAAGCGAACCGTAGCGTTCACAAAACGAAACGTACCGTTCATAAAGCGAACCGTACCGTTCACAAAACGAACCGTACCGTTCAGAAAGCGAAACGTAATGTTGACAAAGCGTACCGAACCGAACCGTGCAATTGGTGTAGTAGCACGTTTCAGGGTCTGTACATTGAAACTCTGATAAAATTTGGAAACATTTATCTGAAATGAAAACTATTTTTTGTGTGAATGTAGAATATAAAATCACAGTAAATAAAATATTTAAAAAAGTATAATCAAGAATGTGTTACATAAACAGCTATGCCGCTTGTATCATTGACGTTCGATTTATCGCCGAGTTCTATCGCCGAGTTCTAATCTTTACTCAGTGTAGTATAAAATAGAATACAGTAAATAAATACGAATCGAATCGATGAATTAAAAATTAAACAAAACAATTCACGAAAAAAAACATGATTTCTCAATTATTTAATATAACAACATTTATTAAACAACCCGTTATAAAGCCATATTCAACACGCGTAAATAACATCTATCACACTGACACTCTGTCGAGTCTGTGTACCTGCTGTTTTCACACCTTCCACCAATTATAGGGGTGTCTCTGTCCTCTGTTTTTATGAGGGTATATTTCACACGTTTGTTAAAGATCGGCAGACAAAAAACGGCCGGTGTCCGGTATTCAGGGGGTGCCGGTTTTCTAAGGGTTTATATATAAGAAATAAAGAGAGAGAGAGAGAGAGAGAGAGCTGGCCGGGACTTTTTAAATCAGCTGATATTGAAGGGGCGCTGGTTTTCAGGGGTGCCGGTTTTGAGAAGTTTCACTGTAGTACAATTAAGAAATCGTGTCAGTCGTGTTTTTGAATATCAATTAAAAATGATGTAGGAGCCATGCCGCTTATGTAATAAGATAAAGCTATGCATAACAGATAAAATACCAGAACATATAATGTAGTAAGTACGAAACATAACGGGAATCTTTTGAAATGACAAACAGCTTAAAAACTGGTTGGACAACAACATCACATCAACAGTTGCGTTTGCTTTATTACAAGCACGAATAAATTGATGCGTATATTTTGTCCTATTTTTCGACAAAGCTTGCACGATACTCAAAACGAATACACGTATACAAACCCAACGTATGAGAAAAATATTGTACTTTTTAGGAAAATATATATTAGATATACATATTTTATTGTGTACAGGTAACAAGTTAATCGTCAGTGAAAATGTATAAATAATAGACCAAACTGGACCAATAATATGAGAACAAACATTATTTCTTGATATCAGGTGACAGCTCTTTGTGTTCAGTAAGTGTTTAGAAATTCTAGAAAACAGTTTTTGGGGTTTCCAGAATAAAACATCTTAGGGATTGACTATTGGTCTCCTTAATGAGGCGGTTAAACATTTTAATTGTAGCATAGTGTTAAAAAACATTATTCTTAGAATCTTCTCTTCTTTATTGATTATCAAATGTATATCATATACATATATCAAAAGATTCAAGATCTGATGCATTGTATTATAGCCCCTTGAAAACTCTGATAACGTAATATAAAGTAAGATGGGTCTTTTCTGCATAATGATGTTCATTTTCCTTCTTATAGTCTATCACAAAATCACAAAAGTTTAACAAGAAGGGTTAAACAGCTTACTGCACATGCTAAATGAATTCTTTTGAGAAAAAAAAAGAAATTGTACACAACACGTTTAATCAAGGAGCATAGAGTTACCAGAAAATCCGTATGCCTCGTAGTAAGTAACCCCAGCAAATACCAAACCAAAACGTTCTCCATCTACGGTAGATGCTGTAAGTTCTCCTTCTGCAACACGTATTGATCTAACGTTGTAGGTTACGTTACCAGTCGATACATTTTCTTCAAAAACTACATCGCCCGCGTTTATTACAGTGCTATTTATACGTAGCGAATCTTTTGAAAAATGCTTCATCATAATAGATACATAATTATGATCGTATCCAGAAGGTACGACAATCTTATAATAATCGAGATACTGGTTCAATCCTGGGATGATTGTCATAGAGGGATCGCCCAAAGATGAACTTCTTGAATTCAATCCAAATGCTGTAACTAACAAGGGTACATTTGATTCAATAAAACATGTCTGGCTGCTTGATATTCTGGTGTTGAAAGAGGCAAATTGCATCAATGTTAGCGTTTGACTAACACTGCTGATAGTATATGACACGTTTGAGTTCTCTATCGCTGTAATACGAATAAGTGTGTCTCTGTCATCCGAATTCGGAGGTACTATATATGTTTTGTCCACACTGGCTATCGGTGGTAGTTGTTCGATAAGATGATCGCATGCGCCTGTATTCTCAAGCTGATTACAATCATTGCCTGAAAATACTGCAATAGGAACCGATGATTCAATGAATGTGCCTGTTAAATCTGTACTATGCTCAATTTGATATGTTTCAAAGCGATCAAGTGAACAATTAAAAACGTCACCATTATGGAATGTTTTTCCTTCAATTATCAGAGGTACATTTCTTTTCATCCTAAAGGTTATTGATATTGTTGAATTATCTTCAATGGCTGACACGGCAATCTGACTGGTCCGAGAAACTACTGGTTCCGTCGATATTACTACATATTTGGTCGACAATTTGTGTAGAGGTATGTGCGTTGTGCTGCCGACACTGCCATAACCATCGTCATGACTAATGATAAAAACATCACTGGAAGTTTCGATCAGTATCGACTTTACTTCTTTCCGAAAGCTCTGAAGTTCCAATTCAGGCGGAAGTATTACATGCTGACTCGACGAAATATTAACATTCCTGTCAATTTGTGTCTTTATCAACGAATCTAGATGTGGGGATGTTGTTATGTTCATTTGAACGCCGTTTTCGGAGGTAACGTAAACATTCTTTGTAGAGACTACAGCATTTTTTGTAAATAAAACTATAAAACCCTTTCCTCTGCTTCCTACAAAATTAAGCATGAAGATATTTTTTATTTTAAAAATAATATCTCACTCCATACACTATCACTTCTGTATTTTCTGTATAACAAGAACCTCAACAGATGTGATGTTTAAGATTTAAATTATTTACCGCATGTTTGACAAATATATTTTGAAGGCGTATCAGCCTTATTGGCTTAGAGAATATTATATAAATAGTGCCTGTTTGGGAGGGTACCAGTTGAAATTGACACCCCGAAAAAACCATTGTCAACCGACGCGAAGCGGAGGTTGACAATGGTTTTCAAGGGGTGTCAATTTTAACTGGTACCCTCCCAAACAGGCACTATCTATTTTATTATACTGAATGTCTCAATTTTATAGCAAATTTTACTGCTGTTATATAGAAAATACGTGAGTTTTACGACGAACCGTACGCGCTTAATTTATGCGCATGTAACAATTCGTTCTATCGGCCCGTGCCAAGTGTGTTGCTAACGCTGAGGGTATGAGAACGGATTGTCAACTGCGTCTAAACCAATCATATTTCAGTATTTAACATGAAAGTATAATAATGTCAAATGTTTCAGTTTTTGTTATTTTAGAAAAAAATGTAATAGAACAACCAACACAACTTTTTTTTTTACCTTAAGGTAACGACTAATAAGAACAACCAATGCTTGAATGGTTTTTTTAAAATTCTAACTGATTTTGTTTTCAATTATACTTGCATAAAGAAATTAAACTTTAATCATACATGTACTGATCTTACAATATTGATTCCATTAACAACAAGACATAACATTATCTAATAAAATGCGTAATAAATATTTACCAATGGTTATATTTTGACCAGATATTGGATATGGGGTGGTAAGTATTGGTGAGCCAACCGTTGGATCTGGTTCTATAAAAGCAAATCATTCATAACAGTCAAGCAAACTGATTTCTGTTGTCCAAATTATCACTTTTTCCAAACGAAGATTACACATTGGACGTATTATTAATCGAATAAACGAAATCGTTTCAATAAACACTCTGATTAACAATTTAAAAAACTGAGTTCGGTTTTATGATATGTACGAATTGTTTTCAGCAGGAGTTACTATTAGTGTGAATTTTGCACTATTTTCTAAATCTTGACTGCGAAATCAAAATTTCAGAAAAAAACGGTATTTAAACCCCGATATCTCTGCAATGCATAACCCGATTTCATACGAATTACAGTGTTGCATTTAGCTTTTCGAACTCTACAATATGCATACAATTTTATGTTTTTATAAATAGTTTTATTACCGATACGAATTGATTTCTGAAGAAGTTACTTTCAGTGTGAATTTCGCACTGTTTTCTTAATCTTGACTGCGGAATCAAAATTTCCGGAAAAAAATCAATATTTAAACCCCGATATCTCTGCAATGCATAGTCCAATTTAAAAACGAATTTCAGTTTTGTATTAAGCTTTGCAAACAATACAAAATGCATATATTTTATTATTTGTTAAAAAAAATGAAAATTCCGAAAAAATTAGAATCACTTCCGGTTTCGACCGGAAGTGACAAAATACATTTTTTGTAAAAATTCCATAAGTAAATTGGAAGATATACAATCACAGAAAATTTCAAGTGTTTACAAAAAACCGTTTAAGAGAAAGTCCTGGACAAAATCACTTTTTGAAGATTTTAAAATGACGTAACCAAAAAACTGAAGTGCATTTATTACTGAAAGTTTAAAAACTTTAAGGGACATACTTCACATAATCCCTGAAAATTTCTTGCAAATCGGTTAAATAGTTTTAGAGATATAAAGCAAAAAAGAAGTCAGAAGAAAAAAGAAAAAAATAATATTAATCAAAAACTAGACACGATCTCGTTGCGAGAAACGTCCGATTTTTGAGTACATGAGATAAAACCCTTCACTTTTAACTCAAAATTGTGAATCTACGCAAAAAAAAATAGAAGAAAAAATTCGGCACTGGGGGCTCGAACCCGGGTAGCTTTGGCACATGTCCACGACTCTAACGACTGCGCTTCTCGGACTCTTGCTTCAGGACTTTGATGCTTAGTATCTCGTGAACGCATTGATCGATTTTAAAACAAATTACATACTCTGAATAAGTAAAAAGGTCACTATCAACTATAACAAAATCAAAGGAAACTATTAAAAAATTAAAAAGTTGAATTTTTTTTTCAAATGTCCTTCCAGTGACGACCAGAAGTGACGGGGTTCATTCTCTTGACCAAAGTGCACCAGAAAAGGGAGATCTATCATTTCTGAAAATTCCAGTCCTCTATCTTTACTCGTATTTGAGAAACCTGACAGACAAAATTGACTCTTTAAAATCGTAAGCAGACGATAGCTTCCGACCGAAATGTATTTTTATAAATTGAAAAAAATCTATCAACTTCAGATAAAAACACGTCAATCTTGAAAATTTTAACACAATCAAACCAGGCATTTTCGAGAAATCGTCTGCACAAAATCGGTAAAGAAAAAAAAAGAATAATAAGAAAAGTGAAAAGAAACAATAGAATAATAGAAGAGTCTTCCGCTGTGGATGTGGTTTGTGAGCCATTGTCCACTGTCGACTGTGTTATTCCTGATGTATTTGCGTTTTCTGTACCGGGAGCTTCTGTAATTATAGCTCCTGCGTCTGTGGTGTCAATGCCTGACATGGCTTGGATAAAGAGAAATCAAAGCAATGGGCAAAAGCAAAAAGCGATCACCTTGTGAAGCTTTAATCAACGCTAAGATTGCCAATTATTAGCATGAAAGCACTCCACAAACCAGTTTGCACAACTTTACTAAGCCTTTAATAAACAAAAGGGATTTGCCCTTTTGAATTATTTTGAATCATATGCAGTGTCGTAACTTACCTGAAGTAATGCCGCTGGTCGCAACTAAAGTAGGAAGAGTTATATTTACCAAAGAAACTCGTCATGCAGCAAACGCTAGGTAATAAACATATAATATTCATCAGCAACAAAACTCTGGGTTTTTTTTTAATTAGACAGACGAAGCGTAATGTTGTCTAAGATGTTTACACGTTTCTTTTCGAAAAAAAAATATATTAAGAGGGAAAACCGGATAAAGCTAAAATGTGTTATTTTCGATAAAGAGGAAGTTGTATTACATGAATAGTTCAAGTATGCTAATTTAAAAGTTCATGAACATGATTATAACAATCTTTTCTGTCACAATTTATCAAGTTTACTACATGTACAATCATTATTGATACATAAAATGTTTGCATTCATCTTATAAACTACATGTACGACTTTTAAAAATCATAAGTTGTGGACCTTGTCCGCATGTATCAGGTCCAGAACCACAAGGAACAGGCACGGCAGAGGTCTTAGTTCCTGAAACGTTTCCAGTTGTTCCGGAAACATTTTCAGTTGTTCGGGATAGAGACTCGGTTGTGGTTTCATTTCCTGTCATAGAGGGTACTGTGGTGTTGGTTACTGCATCTGTTTTGTTATCTGGATTGGGTGCCGGTGCTTCTGTAGTTCCCACTTCAGTTGTTGCCTGTAGCTTCTGTGTTGTCAGTGCTTCAGTAGTAGGTTCAGGATTTTCTGTTGGCTTTTCTGTTACCCAGTGGCCTATCAAAGAACGTTCATGCATTTATTATGTTATTCTGAGTCTAGTGAAGTAAACCTTACTCATGGGGAGAGAAAGAAAGAGAGAGAAAGAGACAGAGAGAGAGACAGAGATAATATAGGTATGAATTACACTCTTGGGCTGGTTGATTTATTCCCCCGTGCTGCATATTTGCTGCGAAAAGTAAATGGATATTCATCACATAACATAAAATCAGAAATTGTAGAACATGAAGATTTAGGCCGAAAATGTTTAAATGTTTTCCTTTTTCTGCTTTTAGGGTTTTTCTTTAAGTATTGATATTAATAAACCATTACATTATTTTTAGATTAACATGAAACAACAGCAACAAGAATTTTGTCTGTCAAAAATCAATCCAAACTGGAAAACATAGTCGGGACTTCTATCTAAACTACATTGAAAATAAATCATTAACTACTTACACTCTGGAGCAGATCCAGGAACGAGAAGATTGTAACACTCCTTCTCGGGTTTCTCTGTTGTGGTGGTGGTTGGTGCTTGAGTGGTGGTAGTTGTAGTGGTTGGTTCTGGAGTGGTAGCGGTAGGCTCATCAGTGGTGGTAGTGGGCTCTTCAGTGGTTGTTTGAGCATCAGTGGTAGTAGTTGGTTCCTCCGTTGTGGTGGGCGCCACAGTGGTTGTTGGTGCCTCAGTGGTGGTAGTGGTTGTAGTTGGAGCCTGAATGGTGGTGATGGTAGTTGGAGCTGCGGTGTGTGGTTCGAACGGTACAGGTCCGCCATGATTAGCACTGCTACCAGGTGGCTGGGGAGCTTGGCGCTTGACGCCTAACAAAAACAATTCAAAATATTTATACGTTCAAGTCGCACAATTTAAAAATGTAAATTTTTAGACCGCAATTATGGTCTACATATGTAATAAATATTTTGCCATCCCCAAATAGCTCCTTAGTTACCCTCCCTAAGATTTATAAACTTCACACTAACGAACAACTTCTCGTTTGCCTGGAGCTAATGTCATTCCTGGAATCGGCGTAGGATTAGTGATGAAACCTGATATACATATTGATTTCAATAACTATTAGAATACAGGAAAGATAATACCAAGAAGTATTAGGGTGTATAGGAAAGATAACGATATGAATGGTCTTGAAGGGAAGAAGTAGAGAAGCCAAGAAATCACAAACATCCTTTTATTTTCTATTTGGTCATGAAAACAAACAGGATTGGTATGCGGACAAGAGGGAGATTAAGGAGGTCAAAAATTTTATTCAAAGCACGGTTTGAAAGATTTATTCAACTAATAAATGAAGTCAAGCAACAGAGGTTTAAATACACAAACATAGACATTGTATGATTCTCCTTAAAATCTGTATGAAGACATTGTATGATAAAATGATAAATCAGAGAAGACTAATGTAATGTAATGTAAGGTTTGCAACAAGTAGCAATCGTTGGACAAGTCTTCTTTCATTGGAAGTCAACCTTAGAACAGGAAAACAAAACACTGACACTGCACAACAGCGAAAAACAGTTCTGTTTCTGCAAACATTGAAAGCAATATGATTTAATCATGAATTAATGACGTCTACCTCCGAAGAGCATTGGGGCTAACGGCATAGCTGGTGTCGGCATGGCCATGGCGGGGGTGGAGGCTCCGGCTGTATTACCTGTAAAATATACCCCCATAAAATAGGTCGATGTCGCTCAAAAGATTTTTTTACATTTATTGATCTATATTGCACTCTATTTTTTGTTAAATGGCTTATATTGATAACAGTTTCAACTCATAGTTTGTTTACTACTTATATCTATCGATTAGAAGGACATTTTGTGTCCAAAACTATACGTAACTATACTTTATTCTATCTACCGTACATTTATGATGTTTGATTTTTTTGTGGATAAAAAGTGAAGTTTCAATCAATAATTCAGAAAAAAATATTGAAATATCTACCATTAGCAATAAAGCTAAGTATTTCAGCAGTTAGCAAAGTATTTCAACATAACTATTCTCCGGTAACACAACAGGTCTTAAAATTTTCTGGAAGAAATTGGTCGTTTTGGAAACCCTTTCCTGTTATATTTTAATGTCTTCCGTAGAGTTATTCACAAACGTGGTATTTATTTAGTGGACTTTGTAGGCGTATAGGCAATTGGTTTTTAGAACGCAGTTCGCAGTTCATTATTAGCAAATCAAAAATGAACAGTTACAATGTACTGCATTCTAGAACGCAGTTTGCAATTCAAAATTAATTTTTCATAATGCGGGCCTGAAATTTTCAGGGACATCTACTAGCTGTAAACTACCACTTTGGAAATATGGCGACGTAGCTGTTATATCAATAAATCGGGGGAAACAGCTGGCCAAGGCAAGACATCGACATTCTGTTGAACAAACAAGTCCCTGACTAAACGTGCAACGTGTGGCCTTGCGTTGTCTTGCTGCAGAGTGATTTTGATGTCTCTGTATGAAGGCTATCACATGACGCTGAATAATTTCATCTCGCTAGCGTACGCCGGTGAGATTTCCATTGACAATTTGTAGAGGGGTCCTTCCACGTGCTGATATTCCACCCAACACCATAACGCTACCTCCACCAAATTGTCGACGTTGCACAACACAAGCGTCCTGGTAACGCTCCCGAACGCGACGATACACCTACAACGGCCGTCACTGCTATCCAAATGAAATCTGGTTTCATCAGTGGACAGAATATTGGCCCAGTCCTGTATTCTGAATTGCCGATGTCGTGCGCACCACGCTAGTCTGGCGATACGATGACGTAGAAGCAGTACTGTGCGCACCGCTGAACGTCTTGGTCTGATGTTTTGCTCGCGCAGACGATTGCGCACAGTACTTGGACTTAATGGTCGAAGCCCTGGAATGCTACGGGCAGTCAAACTTGCTGTCTGGAAACGATTTCTCAGATGCACAAGTCTAATGTGGTTGTCCTGTTGACGTGACGTCACACGAGGTCGCCCAGAGCGGGGTCGATCCTGGGTGTTGCCAGATTGTTGAAAACGTCTCCATAATGACTGGATGGTGTTCCGATGAACTCCAAAGTGTCTTGCTACAGTATTTGGTCCATTCCAGCTTGCAGCATCCCAACAGCACGATTACGTTGGTTTTCGTTGAGTCGTGGCATGACATAGGGGTAAATTTTGTTGAAACTAAAGTGATTTCCTTAACAAAAAAAAAAAATCCTTTACAGTTCTTATTCCAAACAGTATTGGCCCGAAAAATTCGCGAGGACCAACTCAATTTTTCTATCATTCCCCTGACGTTTATATCTTTGAAATAAATGGTATTGAAAGGATGATTCTTACCAGAGATTTGGGCTGGCGCCGGGGCATTTGTTCCAAAATGAAGACTAAACTGTGCGTTCACACATCCCGCCAAAATGGCGCTAGTTAATATAACATTGATATGCATAATTTGTTCTAAATGAGAGTTAAAAAAAACTGCCAGTGCTATCCCCCGCGGTCCTACGGCAGCTAATGAACGAAGGGGAGAGTCTTTGAGTACCGTGGGCGAAAAGATAAGAACACCTGTTAAGTTCTCCTATTGCATTCTGGGGCATTTTATCGTTGAGTTTATTCTGAACGGTTCTCGCCTACGGTCCCCGCTTTTATACAATTCTTGTCAAGAGTCAATGTATTTGAATTACCCACATTTTCTCATGCGCCATTTTTTTTTCGATTGGCAGTGCGATGACGTAAATATTGGTCTACAAATAATACGCAGGCTTCAAGTCACCACAACACTTTACCAAAGTCTGAAAACAAAAGTAAGTAAGTGCAAAGAAAAAAAAAAATATTGGTTTATTCATTAAGAAAAATAATTATGCTTTACCGTAACGAATTACGATTATATGATATATCTGCAAAGTTAAAGATACATCTTATTTTTAATGTTCATGCCAATTAAGCTATGGTTTGATTTCTATACCAAAAACATACGTTGTCGGCATGTTAGCTAGAATCATTATACACATAAAAAAAATTTGCGGAATCATTTGGAATAGAAATTATCGTTCTTGCAATCGCCAAGACTCATACATATTATCTTAAACACTTTAAGTTGTTCCCTGAATGCTGCTAATAAGCATACGAATATGAAGTGATCATGTGTAAACAATCGTTAAACATTTTTTTTCAGACGTTTTGGGCAAAAGCCCTTGTAACCAAATTTGGTACAACAACATACGTTATACCTGCATTTACAGTAAATAATTCAGATATATTTTATATACAATATGTTAATTTAAATCATCGTATCTTATAGGGTTTGTTTTTAGTTTTAAGGGATTAAAGGTTTATGTCGGTAAAAAGCGACCCTTTTTCTGTGTTATTACGAGAACAATGGATGGGATTGTTCGTTGACTAGTACTCTGTGATAACATTTGCGTGTACATGTATCATATATGCATTAGATTGCATACAGTCATCAAGCATTTCCCTGCATTTTGACTTATTAAAAAAGTAAAAAAAAAAGTTTATTTCGTTATTCTAGTATATGTTTTTACCATGTGAACAAACTATAATGTGTTAAGGTGCAATGCCAACCCCTCTCTGCCAGGCGATTGGACGATATCGATATATATTAGGTCATCGGAGGGGAAGTAAGGCAACCTGACCCAGATTTTGGATTTGTGCTTCACAAAAGTAAAGATAACACAAAGTCTCTCTATCTCTCTCTCTCTCTCTCTCTCTCTCTCTCTCTCTCTCTCTCTCTCTCTCTCTCTCTCTCTCTCTCTCACGAAATATTATTATCTTGAATTTAAATGCGTAATTTAATATGACTTTTCAATTTTTAGTAAGAATAAAAGGCTTGCATTACCCATTGTCATGCTGTCATATTCTTGTATGTATATTACATTACTTACATGTTCACACATACGCAAAAACAGCCCTATCATAAAATATGCACTTTAAGATTTAAATTTAAGTTTGAAATTAGATGTGTTTTTTAACAATGCAGAAAAAAATGCAGTGCCATAAAAAGTTTAATGGTTTGAAACTGCAAAACCAACGCACGGCTCTCAAACAAAGTAATTTTCGCGTTCGTAAACATACAGAGAGTTCCATATAGCCACTCTTAATTTTATCATAAACAAAAGATACAACAAAGCCTGCAACTCGCTCTCATTGTAAGCTACCGTCCGTGGCTAGAGGTGACTAAAGTTTCAAACTACCATTTCAATTTCTGTCAACAGTTTATATCCCTATTTGAACAGCAATCTAAAAATACTTTTAATATGCACAAAGATATCTTGACTACTTTTGATCAAGGTAAAACAGATCGAAATTGCAAACCTTGTTGTTTTGTGGGTTTTTTTGTACAGGAATGAACCATTTTTTAAACATTGTTTTAGATGGATATCGCCTTTACAGTGATTTTGATGAAGAACAAAACTTTGCGGTTAATAATAAATTGATAACATTTTTTCATGCTGTTTAGTTACCTAACTTAGACTAATTACTTAACTCATTACAACATACCGTTTGTCTCCAGGTTATTCGTTTTAACAGAGTTTTTTTTTTTAAAGATAACCTTAATGAATATCTAATTAATGTGTAAGAATGTATGTATGTGTCCGTCCTGATTCACCTTTATGGATTCTACATTAAAAATTAATCTTGTTTAACATTGATTTTAAGTTGTTTTTTTTTTAACAGTTTGTATTAAATATAAAGAATATAAAGGTAAAGCAAGTTGTACCTTATGCATGTAATAACAATATCTTTCGAATCACCATTGTAAGGGTTTTCTACTAAAAACTGCATTAAGACTAATAATCAAAATTGCAATTAATTACAGAAAACAATTAAGATGCATTTTTAATTACATGTTATAACATCATTTTGATATTCTTCACTTTACACCATTGACCCAAGAGGTCTGACATGGAATGTCGGTCTGTCGAGATCTCGCGAGGTTTGAAGTCACGGTTACGTTAGGTGTAAGTCAGACATTAGTTTTATCATATTGCTTAGACTTGGTTACATTATGTCTCAGTGTAACGGGGTCAACTTTCGGAAGTTACATGAAAGTAAAAATCATTTTTGTTATCACCTTTGTCTAAGCTTTCTTTTTAACGCCCATCAAAAAATTTTCGCCATTTCCAAACTGCTTTTTGAAATCCTAGTACTAATAATAATCTTTTAATTTTATTTCAATTTTATTTAGCTCACCTGAGCTGAAAGCTTTACTGATCACATTTGTCTGTCGTCCATCTGTTTGCCTGAAAACTTGTGATCTAGGAGCTTAATTATATGTCTCTCCGATGAATAGGAAGAATATCACATGTCTGTCAGTCCGTCTGTCTGTAAACTTGCACATTGTCAATGTCATCTCCATAACTAACGGGCCAATTTCAACCGAACTTGGCACAAAGCACCCTTAAGCGAATGGGATTCGAAGTTTAGGACGTCACCACGCTTTTTTTTCAAAGGGAGATAATTAGCTAAGGAATTATTGAAAAAAAAATGAAAAATTTTTAAAAAAATAATCTTCTTCTAAAGAACAATTTGGCTATAAAGCTGAAACTTATGTGGAAGCATCCTCAGGTAGTGTAAATTCAAAGTTGTGAAAATCATGACCCCTGGGGGTAGGGTGCGGCCACAATGGAGTGTCTAATTTTTACATAGGAATGTATAGAGTACATCTTTAAAAATCTTCTTCTCAGAGACTAATCAGCCAGGAAAGCTTAAACTTGTGTGGAAGCATCTTAAGGTAGTGTGGATTCAAAGTTGTGACAATCGTTACCCCCGGGTGTAAGGTGGGGTCACATAGGAGTCGATTGTTTACATAGGAATATATAGAGTAAATCTTTACAATGTGCAAATCTTCTCAGAAACTAATCAGGCAAAAAAAGTGAAACTTGTGGGGAAACATCCTCAGATAGCGATGATTCAAAGTTGTTGTGAAAAGCATGATCCCATGATCTCCTCAGAAACCTATCACCCTGGAAAGCTGAAACGTGTGTGGAAGCCTCCTCAGATAGTGTATATTGAAGTTTTTTTTCAAATCTTGATCCCTAGTGGTAGGATAAAGTCACCAGGTTGGGGACGGGGCAAAACTTTACAAGAATATGAATATATATAGAGAGAAAAGTATTTAAACATCTTCACCATTTGCCTAGGAAAACTAACATTAGTGAAAGCAACCTCAAATAGTGTAGACTCAAATTCGAAATCTAAATCTTGAGGAATAGGGTGGCACCATATTGGGGATCCAACTTTACAAAGGAAAACATGTTAATTATTCACAAAAACTGAAATATTATAATTATGGTTTTACTTATATTCAGCATTTTGACATATTGCTGATTCTAAAATTGTTTAGACTTTGGCTTCTGGACGATAATAGGGCCTTACAAGGGGTTCAGAGTTTGATATAGGTTTATATTTCGTATATAAACAATGTTTATGATCTTTTTGAGAACTGCAATGTTCAACACGTGATATAACTATACAATAATCCTGTTAGAAAAGGGACTTGATTATAAACATTAGTGTATCCAGAAGGTAAAATGGATTTTTATTTACACAGGATCTACACGTATTATACTACATTGTCCAGATTGTTTGTATTATGACTCCATTAAACTGATTTTATCTTACCTATTGTTCCTCAGGTGAGCGATGTGGCCCATGGGTCTCTTGTATTTATTTTTATAATAATAATAATAAAATTCCATAGCCAGTATATTATATTTTTTTTGGTTTATTCATCAAAAATTTCGTTAATTGAAAGTTGTAACTTAAATGAGATGTATTTTGCATTGTATCTGCTTAGTTTGCTGAATTTTTAGTTAAATATCTATCCACCCAAAAATGTTAGTCATGAGCTGCAGAAACTATCAATTCTCTGACTAAAATGATCAGCTGGTTTAATATTCGCATGACCCGTGCACGTTGAGTGCTATCTTTGACTATATATTCAACCGTAGTAAATCGACTACAACCCATACATAGTGTGTGACATTTACCCGTTGACCTGGTTTTAAATTTGATAAGAGGTTTTCAAGGTGTTTACAGTATTTTGTTTTGTTGGTTTTGTAAGTGACTATAAGGAGTTGCAGTTTGCTGTGCAGCCAAAGTTCAAAGGGTTTTTGCTGTGATTTTTATACATTGAAAATGCTTGAAATAATACTTCGAAGTAAATAAATTAATTATCCATTAAAAGAGTGAAATCGGTTTCATTCAAACAATGCATCCTTCTGGAGAACATGTTAAGTTTGAGAAAGCAAAAGATAGTTGGCCAATAAGGTTGATTGTTTAACAATTATTTTACGACAAGGTATGTTATACGATTAGAGTTCGTCGAAACTATTTTCTTTGCAATATAATTTAGGTTTTTCTTTAAATACGTTGTTTACACAAAAACATTTTAATTGATTTTAACTCACGTGCTATACAAATATTGCGTTATAAAATAAACATGATTTAAGATAGATGTTAAGTTTTACTATTAATACAATCATATTTAATTATCATGTTGGAACAAGAATATTAAGGTTATTGTTTACTCAAGGTTTGAGTTCTCAAATTCGGATTGTTATTAAGTAAAATTTGCTCTAATCACAAAAACTATTTATGAAATGAATTATTTTTTACTATATTATGGAATTAAGTTAAACATTTTGTCAGTACTATAATAATAAAAGTTATGATTTTATTTGCTACCCATTAATTTTTTTCATATTTTCTGGTGGTTTTATCTCAGTTTTTTAGATAATCATTAGGCAAGCAATGCAAAAATATTGAGAAATGTTGAAAAACAATGAAACCCACAATATCGCAAAATTTTGATCATTGACCTTATATAGATTCCATGCCAACAAAATTATGTCAATAAAAGTAATTTAATAATATAAATGTTTTAGTGCCCTGATTATTCAGGTTTTTGTTAAATTAAATTAAAAATGGGTAGAGATTTAAAAAATGATAGAGGATATTTGGTTTGGAATATTTTCAATGATTAAAACATAAAGCATTTTCAATAAAAGGGTCATGTTGAATTGTTTTCCCAAAAATATACCTAATATTTAAAAACATATCATATATGCAATAACGCCGACTATAAGTTTATATTATGAGTACAGGCAACAAATCCCATATTTTGTTTTAAAAACTTTCAAAGTACATGTGTAACACAAAATATACCGAGAGTACTTAGCGTTGTGGATGCTCCAATGCATTATCATACATGTATACAATAAAATAACTCAAACAACACACAAATGCTTTTATGTTTTTAAAATCGATGACATTTCAACATTCTAATGTTTACTGAAACAATATTAAGTTAACCAGAGGAAGTAGCTTCTATACACATTCAGAGAAGAGTCAATGTATTTAATTGATCTTCAATTATTTAACTTTTCTAAATCTACTTTTCTTGCTTTATGGACAAGAACGAGGCAATGTTTGTTGTGTTATGTAGTACATGAACGATCTTGTAAACATTTTACTACTAAATGTATCCCTATGACGCATCTAGAGATCATTTAAGATTTGATTTTGAATTTAAACCAAAACATATAAACTGTCATATCACATACCGTATTTTAATCTCTTTGCTTAGTTTGTTTTCGTTTACTCATTGTGTAATTAAGTCGCTGATACTTTAGATTCGTTAATTTTACCGCTTATACGTATATTTACTTCTGCGATTAAGCAAACAATGAAGGATCAAAGAGAATCAAAGTGAAATTGGATAAGCATGAATATGAAAACAATAAGAGGCATGCAAGTGTAAATGTACTGAAGAATAAAGAAGTAAGCATAATAAGAATAAAAGCAAGATAAATATAATTTTGGCGATAATTCCCTTCCATAGAACTAAACCATTTTTTAATCCTTTCCAACTTCACTTCGTGGTTGTGGGACGTATTGAATAATTGATTTATGACCATAATAAATTTATTAAGTAAGGCACTTTACTGACAGTCAATTAGCTTAGTGTTTGGTGTTTTTTTAATCTTGGTTTGGCGTATAAAATGGCTAGGCTTGTAAAATTCTTTCTTTTTTGTGGATTTAACTTTCAAATTTGACTATTTGAAGCTTTATACTATAAGATTTTACATCTTTATTTTTCTTCTGGTTTGTACTTAAATAACGAATGCTTCTTATTTTGCAGCATCGATACGATCTTATCGCAAAAATTTATAGTCCGCAGACATGGGATATTATATAATATTTAATTGCATGTGTTGATTTGTAATAGTGTGTATATAAAGGCTCAGTACTGCCACGCTCCTATTTGCACTAGCTAGTGGGTTAACCCTTTAGCTCAGTCGGTAGAGCGTTGGTTTTTAAACTGAAGGGTCCCAAGTTCGAGCCTAGCTATACTTAGTTGTAGTCATTCCTCCTTTTCCTTTTCAAATTGATTGTTATTTTTGTTGTTCTTTTTTATTAAGATGACCATTCAACAAATCGCATTTAACTCGAAGATAGACCATTAAATAACAAAAACATTTTCACAGCAATCCCATCATTTAAAAACAATTATTGTGTATTTACTTTTATTCGTCATACCAAATTAAAGTGGTTCAAGGAATATCTAAATTTGAATAATTATAATAAATTTGAGACTGGTAATTTTTTTCAAGTGATATATGAATATGCAAAGAAAGGTACATGTATTGTTTCCGTAGAGAAGAGATAAGTTCACTGACAGTTAACATTGTACATTAAGATTAAGAAAAAGTGAGAATTACCCGTTAAATACTCTTAACAGTTTAACAAAACTTTATATGCACAGGTATTTATCTATCTATATATTTGTCTGTCTCTCTGTCTGTCAGTCTGTCCGTCCATCCGTCTTTCTTTCTATCTATCTATCTATCTATCTATCTATCTATCTATCTATCTATCTATCTATCTATCTATCTATCTATCTATCTATCTATCTATCTATCTATCTATCTATCTCTCTATCTATCTATCTATCCATCGTCCATCCATCCATCCATCCATCCATCATCTATCTATCTATCTATCTATCTATCTATCTATCTATCTATCTATCTATCTATCTATCTATCTATCTATCTATCGATCGATCGATCGATCGATCGATGGATCGATCTTGATTGTTACGCATAAATAATGGCTTATTTTATAAAAAAAAATAACCAAATTAAAATTATCTAACGTTTAGTAAAAAAGAACTATATTTTGTTTCTTCTTAGCAAAACAATCATCGTCATTTTTACAGATTTTATTTTTTAATTATTTCAACTTTCGTAAAATAATACAATCATGCTGTATTCCATGATTCGTTCTGCACTCAGTGAAACCCAACAACATTACTTGGGCGTTCACCTTCATACCGGATAAGTGCTGGCACTCTACAATAAATTCATTCTTGTATACAAGGAAGATAGAACAAAACTATTATCTTTAATCCTTTCCCACCCCACTTCATGGCTGTGTGACCTATTGAATGATTGATTTATGGCAATATCAAATTTATTAAGTAGGGTAATATACTGATAACCAATTAACTTAGTGTTCGAGTTTTCTTAACACTGATTTAGCATATAATAAATGACTTTTAGATACTTTTTGGGGGATTTAACTTTAATATCTGACTACACGCCTCGTAAATTATGAATTTAATTCATACTTAAACACGGTGTATCGTAAATGCACAGGCACCCCATGTTTGGATATGCAGTTTATGATTTTCATACTTGCATTCAAGTAGTTCAGGCTTCCCATTTCTCATATTTCTTTTAATTAGAAAATATGATCGATAAAGGAACTGATCCTTTTCCGGTTTTTTTTTTACTACGATAAAGAGCACACGGCGGGTGTGACCGGTCAGCAGAAGATGCTCACTTCTCCTAGGCACCAAGGGCTCGTAACATCATAAAGGGTATTTAAGTCTAAGACAGTGCTAAAGTAGGATTTTATGTACATTCTTAAAAAATCCAAAACTTGGGCGGCCGGTAGACGTGAATTAAGTATGTCTTAAGTATTGTTTTCAGACATTTAGAAGTGTTTTGTTAATTATTTAAATTCAGCATTTGAATACAGTGTATTCATCACATATTTACACAAAATCAATATCTTAATAATAACTAATATAAAAGTTTAAATTTAATTGATATAAATTTAACAGTGGACGTAATGAGCTGTAACATTTTCCTTATACTGGGCTGATGAATAGGTTGTAAACACGTAATGATCAGTTTACAATAACTAACTACAATGTTTATATGTAAGCTCGCGAAACTTGAGAAATTTTTAAAAAGGACGTTTGAAGGCAGAAAAACCCTCAGTGTTTTAAAGACGACGATTGCCACGTTTCATTACAATGTATATCAACTTGATGAAGAAATTATACGTGAATTGCCTTATTGGTGAGGTAAGATGTAGAACAAAAGATATAAAGAAATCCACCAAACTATTATATCTAGTTCTAACAGAATCGTGATATTACCCAATACGCAGTCGTCGAGAATGACTAAAATAGTTAATATTCGTCAAAACAAAGAGATAACAATAATAGACTGAAAACATTACCTGAAATCAATCCCTTTGAGCTTTTCAAAATTTATAGGTACATGTACATATGTATGTATACTCATGCTACCTTGATTTTATTGTCTGTATATTTACATCTACACCATCTAATATTAAAGATATCAAGAATAAACAAGCTATTAACCTTAGACAATGAATTTATTATTAATGCATTCAAAATCGACAAAAAGAAATGAAAAATTCGTTTTTACTTTTCAATACAAGCATGACTTAGCTAAGACATTGCTAAGTTTGCTTTATGTTACAGTATAAGACATAGTTAAGCAGGACTTATGTAGGTCCTAAGATTCCGTCTAAGTCCTACTTATGACCCTACTTAAGTCAAAATTTTAGCATGCTTTATGTTATGAGCCCCTGATCCTACCTATATCTTTTTGGAGGTCCTTGTTGCTCTGCTTTGAATTTGTCTTTCGTTTTATGGATTTTTGAGATGGTTGACGGTTTGTTATTGTCATTTTTCACACTACATGTAATTAGTTTTATGTCTTAACCCTAAAGATTGTACAAACTTTACTAACGGCTTCTTTTTCCTATTTTACATAATCTTTTTTTTTCGAATGAAAAATACCACAAACAAGCTACGTGCAACACCAGCGCGGTTACACTTTTATTATAAGAAAAAAATGTTGTTTATACTCAAGTAGAATTAAACAAACTACAAACCCTGATAGTAGGGGTTCTTATTTTATTATTATCAATCATGATTGCCCTCAGAGATTGTCTTAAAAGATAAATTAAGTACGCGATGCATTTAAATATAAAGAAAGAAACAAGCGAAATACATCAAATATTGAATTAAATTTAATTGCATTAACTGATTGATTCGTATTTGTTGCCTCTATATTCAACTGACCAACAAAACCCAATTTCATCGAGGATAGACCATAAAACAGAGGACAACGACTTCTCGCAGTTTCACAACACATCAAAAAATCAGATAGCTATTTGTTTTTATCTATTGCCGTGTGGGAACCATCACATATATTTTACAATGAATGTATTATTGTTTACTTAGCACCTAGAGCTAACTTTGGTATCTTTAATCCTTCTTAACCTCACTTGATGCCCGTGAGACGCATTTAATAATTTACTTATGACGACATCAAGCAGATAAAGTAGGGTATTATAAATAAATCGGTTCTGTTTACCTTTTTTTCTTAGTTTCTTATTAAAATACACAACAAACATGTTTATCGGAAAAAAAACAAAGATAATATAGGTTTTGATTAAAAGCATTCGGCAGTTGTACACGCTTTCCTAACGGTTACTTTTCTAAAGATATTTAGTCTAAAGAAAATTACCAGAAGCTTGGTGCTTTAATACGGTTGGATTTCTAGGTATCGTGAAAATAATGTGTTGTTCATATCCAGCTACTTTAAATTTTCAAACACGATTTTTGCTATTCAACCTGGCTCTTATTTTGAAGTGTCAGTGTTGCCCTGTTATGACCTTAAAACTGATAAAGAATACACAATGATCTTAAACGCAAATATATCGACATGCAAGGAAGATAGATTAATATTCCGTGTAATTGCATGAACCGTTTCATTCTCATTGGATGCTATATTTTTGTGGGTGTTATTTAACTCACAAACACATCGCGTTTACTCTAATGATATAACATTCACTAGCATACAAAGACATGCCATAGTTTTACAGCAGTTATAATATAATAATTCAGAAACTATTAATGTCCGTCCGCTTGTTTTTTATTGTGCCAAATTATAGAGGTGAACACATTTTAATAAATTTAATTTGTATTAATGTATGAAATCAAATCGACGCTTGTTTTTTTCCCAGCTTATATAAAAAAAGAAAGTAACTGCTTTATTGAAAAAGTAAGATCTGTGACAGATATTGTTGTATATTTTATGTTTAAATGACATGTACTTGTTAACCACACTCTACATTTTTATAAGAAATAAACAGTTGATCGAGACAACATATTTGTATTAACATGATGTGCATGCATTATTATTATTTTGTATTATACAAATATTGACTGTGGTTGAGGGTAAATTTATTATATTAGCCCCCGAGGGACGATATATTGCCCGACGCTAAGCGGAAGGCAATATATTCGTCACAAGGGGGCTAATACAATCAAAGTTGCCTGAAAACACATGAAGTAACAAATAAAACAAAAAACAAGAATGGATTTGAAATCAGATCGTCGTAATTTTCTCAGCTCAATATAGAATTCACGAATTTAATTTCGTGCAAAGTCCATTTCTAAAATGTCGTCGGCATAAAATGGTCACTGTTGATCTCCGCCGTCTATGGGAATGAAGCTAGAAATGTCCTACCTGATTTTCAATTCTCAAATCATTATACATTTGTTCGTTATAACCGTTACAGTTTTGTTACCGATAAAAAGGCATCGAAACACCCTACTTCTTTCCGGCAAACAAAATAAATCGTTTCTCGAACCTCCTTTGGAAAAAGGGTTGAATTGAATTATTTATTTATCAAATTTTTTTTTTCATTTCATTAAAAAACGCATCATCGGATTAAAAAAAACCACAAAACTCAATTTTCAATTTTTACGTAGCCCATTTTTTTTAATCTATTTAATTTTTTAAAGTATCTGCCCACACTGCTTGTACACTACGGAAAAGTAAACTTCTCTGGTCATTAGCGTTTGCTCGTAAGTGATTCATTAACCGTATAATGTTATCACTTTTTTACTTCCTAGCTGTCTGCGTTATCAATGTTGACCTCTCTCAAAATATATATCAAGTGCACTTTTAGTCGTAAACGACAAAACCTTTTAAATAAAACGCAGTAATAGCGATTTAACAGTACAGTGAAATTTTATCTAAACCGGCAGGCTGCCGGACCGGACAAAAGGGCTGGTTTACAGGGGGTGCTGGTTTACTGAGGTTCAGTAAAAACTAGCCATTGTCAAGGAAATTATGTCTCTGTTTGATCTATTTATATAAAAACAATACATGTATAGATATACAGGTATAATGTTCTTTATATTACAACCCATTTGTAACTTATAGTCAATAAGATTTGAATTTGTTTAATAATTTATTTAGAAACTATGCATATTAATAATGATTGTATAATATTTTACAGTTAATATGCAAAAGCATTTCGCAAACATGACCACAAAGATAGAACACCAACATTGTACATGTACGTGTGTACAAAGTCATATGTCAAATTTCCTTTGAAAGGCTGCTTATATCAACATGCATTTACATTAAAACTCTGATAAAATTTGGAAACATTTATCTGAAATGAAATTAAAATATTTTTTGTGTGAATGTAGAATAAAAAATCACCGTAGATAAAACATTTAAAAAAGACTAATCAAGAATGTGTTACCTAAACAGCTATGCCGCTTGTATCATTGACGTTCGATTTATCGCCGAGTTCTAATCTTTACTCAGTGTAGGATAAAATAGAATACAATAAATAAATACGAATCGAATCGATGAATTAAAAATTAAACAAGAAAATACACGAAAAAAAAAATGGTTTCTCAATTATTTAATATAACAACATTTATCAAACAACCCGTTATAAAGCCATATTCAACGCGCGTAATGAACACCTATCACACTGACACTCTGTCAAGTCGGTATACCTGCTGTTTTCACACCTTCCGTCAATTATAGGGGTGTCTCTGTCCTCTGGCTATATGCCGGTTTTTTAAGGGTAAAATTCACACGTTTGTTAAAGATCGGCCGACAAAAAACGGCCGGTGTCCGGTATTCAGGGGGTGCCGGTTTTCTAAGGGTTTAAATATAAGAAATAGAGAGAGAGAGAGAGAGAGAGAGAGAGAGAGAGAGAGAGAGAGAGAGAGCTGGCTGTGATTCTTTAAATCGGCCGATATTGAGAGGGTGCCGGTTTTGAGAAGTCTCACTGTAGTACAATTAAGAAATGGTGTCAGTCGTATTTTTGAATATCAATTAAACACGATATAGAAGCCATGCCGCTTATGTATTAAGATAAAGCTACGCATAACAGGATAAAATACTAGAACATATAATGTAGTAAGTATGAAACATAACGGGAATCTTTTGAAATGATAAATAGCTTCAAAACTGGTTGGACATAACATCACATGAACAGTTTCCCATCCCCCTTCCCCCATCGTGAAAAAAACGATAGAAATTAAAGGAAAGTAAAATTATATGCTTTACTGCCGACCGTTTGCACATCAGGCAAGTGCATTCAATAGATTTGCATAAATCTAAAACAATGCTTTCCTGTAAAATTTGTAAATGATGAATTGTTTGTGTTATTTTTCTTTTGTCCCTTATAGCTTTTTAATGTATTAACCTATTTTATAAATTTCACTTTTTAATTTGTATGCTACATATAAGTTTTAGGCATAGCCCCCCCCCTTTTTTAAGGTGCGTACATGCAATTACCCATCCCTTCAGATATATGTGACAATATGCAATGTTAAACATTTATTTGTTAACTGTTTATTTGTTCTCATTTTTATTTCTTCTTTACAAAATGATGTATCTGCACAAAAAATCATTCCTCTCCATGATTTTATCGATATAAAGTATGAAAGTATCATTCCTTTATCTATACTAACAAACCAGAGAAGAAATATCGCAGTTTACACTTAAATATCCAGTACGTCTTACACGTAACACGTAGTACATATTCATGGTTCACTTCTAGATGCCGCGGGAAATAAAGCGCGAGTTCACGTTGACGTGAAAATTCAACTTTCTTTATCTTTCACTACTGGCTTTGAAAACCACTGTCCGTTTGAAAATCCCCTGTCTTTCTCTGTCACCCCCTGTGTTTTCCCTGTCATCCCCTGTGCACCCCCTGTCATCCCATGTACACATCCCCTGTACACCCTGTAATCCCCTGTCAGCCACTGTACGCATCCCCTGTGTGCCACTGTAAGCCCCTGTCACCCCCTGTACGCCCCTGTCATCCACTGTCAGCAACTGTATGTCCCTGTGCATGCCCCTGTGCATGCCCCTGACATCCTCTGTACGGTCTTTAACTGCTTGCTAAAGTAAAAAAGTTTTAAATTATGTTTTCGGGTTTTCCTAAATACCGGTATATATTTATCAGTTTCTGATACATATGGAAATGGAAAGAAAGAAAAGAATTTATGGTTTAGACGGTGTTTGTTTTTTTTTGGTATTTCATATAGGTCAATATTATTAAAAAACGTGAATAATTCTGACTCAACATTGACACATATCAAGATAAAATTTAATATATACCGATATACCGCTTATTTTATTCCATGACCGTGTTTAGTAATTTGTAGAAAAATATATATAAGTGGTAGATGAGTGCAGGAAATCTGCAACGTCCTGTGTCATGGAGATTGCCTGAGTTAAAGTGATTATTAACACACCATGATTAGCACGTGCATATAATCACACACCGATCGAAATGCTCAACAATATTTTGACTGTTTTGCCTGGTGTAATGATGCATAGAATGACATGGTCCCAATGAAATGCATGTTGATTTTATTTAGCAGGAAGTTAATTAGTTTTAATATCTAAGTCATGTAAATCGCAATCGTAATATTTGTTGTCAACCATTGTTTTTTTCCCCCTGATAAATTATGAGAGAGAGAGAGAGAGAGAGAGAGAGAGAGAGAGAGAAAGAGTTGATTTTTTAGGAGGGGGAATTAGTCTGGTCCTTTGACACTTTTAACTTTTATGAGGGTGCATTAATTGTCCAGTTTAGTAATTCATATGCATTATTGTATAGAATTGTCTTCATAAATATAAATCAATGATACAGTTCATGAATAATTTAACACATGTGTACAAATACCGGTAACTGGTAACGTAAAGACACGCATGCATGATCTAAAAACAATGTTCCGTGTTTTAGATTAGAAAAAATATCGTACATTTATTTAAATTCTGAATTTGAAAAATGAAAAATATAAGAGCATTACGGTTTAATTCGTATGACTGTGTCAAATGATGTTCCGAATTTTAAGCTCTTTCCTTTTATGTTTGGTATTCTTAGAACTGATAAATCAAAGTTTTAAATTTCTGTTTTCTTTACTTGACAGACTGGGAAAGAAAGTCATAAGCGGCGTTTAAATAACATATTGCATAATTGTTTAGCATTACCGAGCATTCAGATCTGAGGGAGTGTGTGTATATACAAGTACACATGTGTCTGTCACCTCATTGTTCACAACCTCGCCACCGTGCACTGCAAATTGTCAAGAAGGGCTGTGTACAGTAGCCTAAATTATATAATCAGTGACCGACTATTCAGATCTTAGAAGGTGTGTGTATATACCTGTACACGCGTTTCTGTGATCTGATTTTCCCTACCTCGCTACTGTGATCTGCAAATTGTCAAGAAGGGCTGTGTACCGTAGCTATTATATAACCACTGACCGAGTGAAAAAATAATATCAACATCCTCTCCTTTGAAAACTGTAACTTCAATAAATCCTTTGATAAATTGATATGGTGTAAAATAAAACACTGGTGGATTAAAATAAATGTGATCGCTTTAAGTTAATCTAAATAATAATAAAGAATTGGGAATAAAATAAGGAATCATGTTAACTTATTAGGAAATTAATTCCCGGGTAAACTTTTAGTAAGTTTTAATTCTAAATCAATGCAAACATCTCTCTCTCTCTCTCTCTCTCTCTCTCTCTCTCTCTCTCTCTCTCTCTCTCTCTCTCTCTCTCTCTCTCTCTCTCTCTGACCAGGGCCGCGGATTTCTGTTCACTGTCAATGAATAACATTATATTTGATATCTTCCACTTCGCAGTAAAAGGGAAAATAGATTTTAGAAATTATTAAATTGTTTATGAGAGTTAATAAAACATCAGTTAACATTCAATTCAAGGGTCCAATAAGCGGCTCAGAAACAAACGTGTATTAAAAAAATACTAAAATTATTTCTTAGGCAAATGTATTAGCTATTGAAGCTTTATTTTGCTATTCACGGGAAATTAATAAAGGTACAATCAGGAACTTGGTTATGAAAAAAAGATTGACGTGCTCTATCGTATCATGGCTTCTTATACTTGTACATTCTACCGTCTGACTGATTTACTGGTTTCAGTGTGCAAATATTTATTTAGATACACAAAATCAAATGCTAAACACCATGTGCTGCGCTTGATCTTTGTTAAAATAATTCACAATATTTCTTATATGTATTTTTCAAATATTACGTAGTAGTGATGTTCCCGATCGCTAATGGACAAAATGCTCTGAAGGCTTCCACACCTACCGAAAATAGTCCTCGCTCTCACCTGAGATTTATAATTACCCCCCCCCCCCCCGGTGAATCTTGAGCCTTTAATTGTTAGCATGATTATTTAAGTATCAATAAATTATGAATATAAAACATTATTTTTAAAATTTAGATAACAGTGTGTCTTGTGAGTCGGCGCTCTGTTGAGCTCAAAAATTGATTTATAGCTCAAACTATACCACATGCGGGTTAAATAATTGAATTAAGAAAAAAACATTGAAATTAAATAACAGAAAAGTCTGTTATAAACAGTCAAAAACCGTACAGTGGGTGTCAGGGGCATGTACTGGGAAACACAGTGGCTTGCAGGGGATGACAGGGGCTTACAGTGGCACACAGGAGATTTATTTAGTGGCTGACAGGGAATAACAGGGTGTACAGGGGATGTGTACAGGGGATGACAGGGGGTGCACAGGGGATGACAGGGAAAACACAGGGAGTGACAGGGAAAGACAGGGAATTTTCATACGGACAGGGGTTTTCAAAGCCAGTAGTGTTTGGTTTGTTTAAGTTTCCCTAACAGATTACAAGGACGAATACATACAGGCGTATATTGTGTCTTATTTTGCGACAAAGCGTGCGCGATACTCAAAACGAATATATGTATACAAACCTACCGTATGAGAAAAATATTAAACTTTTAAGAGAGATATATGTTAGATATACTTACATCATTGTGTACAGGTAACATATAAATGGTCAGCGAAAAGCTATAAATAATAGACCAAACTGGACCAATAAAATGAGAACACACCTTATTTCTTGATATCAAATGAAAGCTCTTTTTGTTCAGTAAGTGTTTAGAAATTCTAGAAAACAGTTTTAATGGTATCCGGAATAAAACATCTTAGGGATTGACAATTGGTATCCTTAATGGGATGGTTAAACCTTTTAATGGTAGCATATTGTTAAAAAACTTTATTCTAAGAATCTTCTCTTCTATATTGCTTATCAAATTTATATCCATATAGAGATATCAGAGATTCAAGATCTGATATTATAGCCCCTTAAAAACTATAATAACGTAACATAAAGTAAAATAGTTTTTTTTCTGCATAATGATATTAATTTTCCTTCTTACAGTCTATCACAAAATCACAAAAGGTTAACAAAAAGGGTTAAACAGCTTACTGCACATGCTAAATGACTTCTTTTGTGAAAAAAAAAAAATTATACACAACATGTTTAATCAAGAAGCATAGAGTTACCAGAGAATCCGTATGCCTCGTAAAAAGTAACTCCAGCAAATACCAAACCAAAACGTTCACCGTCAACGGTAGATGCTGTAAGTTCTCCTTCTGCAACGCGTATTGATCTGACGTTGTACGTTACGT
Organism: Magallana ariakensis; assembly: GCA_020458035.1. Taxonomy (NCBI): domain Eukaryota; kingdom Metazoa; phylum Mollusca; class Bivalvia; order Ostreida; family Ostreidae; genus Magallana; species Magallana ariakensis. The sequence goes on along the minus strand of CM035811.1, from coordinate 36,375,574 downwards.
TACCAGTCGATACATTTTCTTCAAAAACTACATCGCCCGCGTTTATTACAGTGCTATTTATACGTAGCGAGTCTTTTGAAAAATGCTTCATCATAATAGATACATAATTATGATCATATCCAGAAGGTACGACAATCTTATAATAATCGAGATACTGGTTCAGTCCTGGGATGATTGTCATAGAGGGATCGCCCAACGTTGAACTTCTGGAATTTAATCCAAATGCTGTAACTAGCAATGGTTCATCTGATTCAATAAAACATGTCTGGCTGCTTGATATTCTGGTGTTGAAAGAATCAAATTGCATCAGTGTTTGCGTTTGACTAACACTACTGATTGTATATGATATGTTTGAGTTCTCTATTGCAGTAATACGAATGAGTGTGTCTCTATCATCCGAATTCGGAGGTACTATGTATGTTTTATCTATACTAGCTATCGGTGGTAGTTGTTCGATAAGATGATCGCATGCTCCTGTATTCTCAAGCTGATTACAATCATTGCCTGAAAATGCTGCAATAGGAACCGATGATTCAATAAATGTGCCCGTTAAATCTGTACTATGCTCAATTTGATATGTTTCAAAGCGATCAAGTGAACAGTTAAAAACGTCACCATTATGAAATGTTTTTCCTTCAATTATTAAAGGTAAATTTCGTTTCATCCTAAAGGTTATTGATATTGTTGAATTATCTTTAATGGCAGACACTGCAATCTGACTTGTCCGAGAACCTACTGGCTCTGTCGATATTACTACATATTTGGTCGACAGTTTGTGCAGGGGTATATGCGTTGTACTACCGACAGAAGCGTCTCCATCATCGTGACTAATGACGAAAACGTCACTTGACGTCTCGATCAAAACCGACTTAACTTCTTTCCGAAAGCTCTGAAGTTCCAACTCAGAGGGTAAAATGATATGCTGACTCGACGGAATATTAATATTTCTGTCAATTTGGGTCTTCATTGATGCATCTAGATGTGGGGATGTTGTTATGTTCATCTGAACGCCGTTTTCGGATGTAACGTAAACATTCTTTGTTGAAAATACAGCATTTTTTGTAAATAAAACTATAAAACCCTTTCCTCTGCTTCCTACAAAATTAAGCATAAAGATTTTATTTTCTTAAAAATACCTCACACCAAGCACTAGCACTTCTTAAAAGCAAACATTTTCTGTATAACAAGAACTTCAACAGATGTGATATTTAAGATTTAATTTATTTACCGTACATTTGACAAATATATAAATTAAAGGCGTATTAACCTAATTAGATAAGCAGAGATTGTTTTATGTTTCAGTTTTTGTTTTTAGAAAAAAAAGTTATAGAACAACCAACAAAACTTTTTCCCCCTTAAAGTAACCTCTAATTAAAACAACCAATCTTTAATCTTGAATCTGTATTTAAAAAAAAATGTTTAAATGTTTTTCAAAATTCTATCTGATTTTGTTTTAAAAAATACTAGCATAAAGAAATTAAACGTTACTCATACATGTATTGATCTTACAATATTAATTACATTAACAACAAGACATAACATTATCTTATAAAATGTGGTAAGTAATGACTATTTACCAATGGTTATATTTTGACCAGATATTGGATACGGGGTCGTTAGTATAGCTGAACCAACCGTTGGATCTGGTGCTTTAAAATCAAATCATTCATAAGAGTTAAGCAAACTGGTTTTAAAAATGATCAGCAGAGTCTTATATTTTCCGTTGGCCAAATATTTGGTTATCACTTTGGATATCGTTAAACATAAATTAGAGATAAGAATTGATGTTCAATGAGTTGTCTTTTATCACTGATGCATTTACATATATTTAAAAGTAAAAATAATGCTTTGCAAATATAAATTGCATGGTATAATGCTATCAATATCTATTCGTGATATACTGATACCACATACATAAAGTCATATGATTAGTGTACAAACCATTGTCCTTTGTTTGAAGTAGGAATGCCGTAGCAAGTGCAGCTGCAGCGACCAGCAAGAGACCAAGCATCAGAGCAATTGGCCATATTCTCCTGTTCGAGTCTTCGACTTCTGAGATAATGACAATGTCAGATTTTATGATATACTGAAACCAAAACAGGAAGACCGTCATGTTTAGATCATTACTGTAAGTAAATTCGGTCTGGTGGGAAGCACGCCCACACCAACTGTTTAACAGGGTGGAATAATAATTCATTAGAGAATATTATAAATCAGGTACAAACAATATTGCATATATTTTAAGTCTTATGATAAGTACTTCTTACAGTAGCAAATATAATTGATTGTATTTTGCTAAAAACAAAAATATCCAAATTCATGTTTAGTTATTTAACGGCCAATTCTGTTTAAACAAATTGTAAATCGGGGTGAAAGAAAAAACGAACAACTACATTTTTGTTTTATCTATTAAAATATTACATTCATAACTGCCAACATAAATTGATCACTCTAACTATGATATGGTTAATTGCGATTCAAGAAAAGGAGAGGGAAGGAAGCATACATATAATAATAACTATACACAATCTCGTCGCAAGCAACTAGGAGTTTTTTTGTCAGATTTGTAGAAGGTGAGATAAGATCTTAACTTTGCCATTCAGCAAAAAAAAAAAAACGTGACCTGAAAATAAGGGAAATGGGGGTCTTCATTCGAAGGGTCATACTTTTTTATCAAGCGATTTAGCTATGGATCAAAGACTCCTCTGGACGTCTAATACAAGGGACTAGTCCCGTTTTTTAATGCCATATGACGCTTTTGTAATTTCAAACACATTCTGTTCAACATTTAAACATTTTGTACCGTACTTAAAATGACTGGAGAAGAACTTTTTTTATGGTAACATATTGTTAAAAACTTTATTCTGAGCATCTTTTCTTTAATATTATTTTATTATATTTTTTTTGCGGTATTAAAAATCAAAATGTCGGACGTTTAGACTATTAATACAATTATTATACCGCATGGGTAGCTAAACATGACGACAACTTAATGGTTACATATTGTTAAGGACATCATTCTGAGCATTTTCTCTTCGATATTGCTTTTATAGATTCGCCGCGTTATTTTAATTATAAATAATAAGAAGTTTAGACTTCTAGCGCCTAAAAACCACCAATTGCGAAACACATGAATAAATTATTCTATCGTGAAGGTTCGTGACTGGGAGATAACACTTTTGCATCTATCATATATAACAAAATATTACTTACTTTAGAGGTATGTATGAAAGACTTTAGACCCTTCTTGGTAGCTAATTTTAGGGGCCAGCTCCTCTTTTTAATATCAAATAAATTCAAAGGTCTTTTGATTTTAAATAAATTTTGTTCAACAGATGTTTACAAATACGTTTTAAATTATATATGAGAAAAAACATTTAAGGAGTTCACCCTTTATGTCCTCATCGGGACCATTTAACAAACTTTCAACGGTTGCATATTATAGAGTACATCATTCTGACATTCCTTCTTCTGTCTAGTTTTTCAAAACCTTCTCTTTTAAAAGACATATTTGATCAACTTATTGGACTTTTAGCCCTTTATAACCCCTAATTATGTAAAAAATAAGAACAATATTATATTAATTGGGAAAAAAACTATAAGATGAGCCTGTTTGCTTCAACAACGCATTACAAAATTTTCTTCCCTAAAGGATTATGGATTAAAAACTTACAAGAAATACTTTAGACCTATGAAATGTTGTGATAACGAACAGTGTTCAAACAATCAAAAGTCCAAAAGAAAAATACAAAAAAGGAGCAGAGCAAACACGGACCTCTGAAAAATTAGAGCTGGTATCAGGTGCCATGCAGGAGTGAACATCCTCTGCTTACCGGTCACACCCGCCGTGTACTCTTTGTCTTAATCAGGAAAACGGAAAAATCCGTAGACAATTCGGTGATTTATAATGGCCGAACCATAACTGTGGAAAACGTCAGTCAGCATTCGACCTGTGTGGAAGATTGTATTTGCTGACAAGGTCGTTGTATCGACCATCAAATTTACGGAATGATGACTTCAATCGAGACTGTTGATAATTTTGTTTTATCAACTTATTTGTCAATAGCTTGCCTCGTTTTAGAAATGTTCATACGTTTGTTGTTAGGTTACCATTAATGTATTTTTCTAGTAAAATATCTAAATATGAAACAGATGACTCAGATTCTGTAGTATTTTTTATTTGAAGTTCACTGGGATATATCAAGTCGACCTTAGTATGAAATAACAATTGTTAATTGATAAAACGTCGTCGATATACCTAATTGTCGAGTTGAAAGCCACATCGAGTAATTTCTTTTTTCAAGTACAAGTCTTTGAATAAATTCTTCTTCCTATGAATATAGAAATAGGTCTGCTACATGTAACTATGGAGCGCAATTGGTACTCATGGGAATTCCAACAGATTGTTTGAAGACCTGATTTCCAAAAACTACATAGATGTTGTCGATCAGAAACGCAAGCATCTTTTTCATATCCTCTTCAGAGTATGTGTGTACGGAATCCGAATGGTTTTTAACAAAATTGTTTTGTAAATGACCGATGACAAGGTAATTAAAATTACGAGATCCATTTTTATTGAAAAAGCAGCTATCAATGATGTAAACAATCCTCGACTTTAATTTATTATTGGTAATGGTTGTATAAAATGTAGAAAAATCGTAAGTTTTGATGCTATTGTTTTTGGTAAAATTTTGTGATTTCAAGTTTTCTAAAAGTTCCTTGGAATTGTTAAGTATCCACATCTGATTTACACCGCTTCTTGAATATACTGTTGCCCAGTACTCTTGATGTTTCTCCTTCACTGCTGTTAATATTTTAGCAAAGAGTAAAAAAAGAGCCTTGAAAGAACATTTACTGTAACCCGCTATATATCTTTGTTTGCACGAAGTTTTATGAAGTTTAGGTATCCAATATAAGTAAGGTAATTCAAATTCATTTTGGTTGTTGGGAATATTGAAAATATTTAAAACTGACATATGATTTTGAAGAATTTCCTCCTTTGAATGGGAGCTATGAGTATAAGTTGGATTGTCACTTGCAGAATTAAATTTAAGTTTTTCTATTATTTATAAGGTTAATTATTATTTCTTGATTTAAAATTACAGCTCTTGTAAAAGTATACTGTTTTTCTTCTACATGCCTTAACAATTTATTTTCGAGAAAAAATATATACAGAGAAACCACGAGATTCACCACTTTTTTTAATCTCAATTTTTGGGTCAAGGGTAACATCGGCGATTTTGTCGATTTAAATTGATTAAGTCCTTCATGCACAATTACGGTCTTTCGTAATTTTCAGTGATTACAGAAATAATCAGTGATAGTAGTATCACTGAACATTTCAGGTTTATATCTACAATATTATCTGAATAGAATTGCTTACAAAATACCCCTTTAAAAATCGCTTAAACTTCAATATCTTAAAAACGGAAGTGACGTCATCACTAAAAATGAAATAAGGTTGAGATCATTATCTATCAAATCTAACAATTTCATGGAAATCGTTCGAGTAGTTGTTGAGAATTCGCGTGCATAAAGTTTAAAGGGGAAAAAAGGATGATAAGAAAAATATGTGAAAACGAAAGAAATAACAAAATTGTTTTCTGTGGAAATGGAAGACCTTCATAATAATAATAATAATAATAATAATAATAATAATAATAATTCGTCATGCATACTACAGATTATTTAAAGATTTCAACAGACAGAGATGCAGCTAACACAATTATTCTAAATAATGTCGTGCCTTATGGACAAATGGATATGGAAAAAACGAATGAACGAACGATCACTGTTTTATTCCTGGTACATTGCTGGAATTAAAATAATCTCATTTAAGAGGTGTGTTATATATTTAAAACGGGGATATCAAATAACAAGAGGCCCAGGGGCCACATCGCTCACCTGAGCAACAATAGCCTTAACTCTGATCAAATTAGCATTACAGTATCAAAATCAAAATATTTTGACAACTAAGTACAGTAGATCTTGCTCAATAAATATAAAACATCTGCCGATTTTTATCCACATATTTTTATGATAAATACATAGCCCCTTTTGTTGTTGTACCTGTAAGAAGATTTTTCTCTATTCCTATATAACCCCCCCCCCCCCCCCCACTTTGTGGCCCCACTTTTCTCTAGGGAATCATGGTTTGATCAAACTTTAATCTGCACAACCCGTGCTTTCACACAAGTTATTACTTATTGGACTGAAAACTTTCCCAGAATATTTTTAAAGATTGTCTCTATATATTCCTAAGTAAAAATTCATCCCCCCATTGTGGCCCAACCCTACCCCCGGGGACCATGTAAAACAAACTTGAATCTACACTATCTGAAGATGCCTCCACAAAAGTTTGATCTTTTCTGGCCTAATAGTTTAAAAAAACAAGATTTTTAAAGATTTTCTCTATATATTCCTATGTAAAAATCATCCCCCCATGGTGGCCCCACCCTAACCCCCAAGGACCATTATTCAAATAAACTTGAATCTATACTATAGACTGAGGATGCTTCCGCTCAAATTGGAGCTTTTCCGGCCTAATAGTTTTTGAGAAAAAGATTTTTAAAGATTTTCTCTATATATATATTTATGTAAAAATTCACCCTCCACTGTGGCCCCACCCTACCCCTGGGGACCATGATTTAAACAAACTTGAATCTACACTATCTAAGGATGCTTCCACTCCAATTTGAGCTTTTCTGGTCTAATAGTTTTTGAGAAGAAGATTTTTAAAGATTTTCTCTTTATATTTCTATGTAAAAATTCATCCCCCCATGGTGGCCCCACCCTACCCCCGGGGACCATGATTTAAATAAACTTGAATCTACACCACTGAGGATGCTTCCGCTCAAATTGGAGCATTTCTGGCCTAATCGTTTTTGAGAAGAAGATTTTTAAAGATTTTCTCTATATATTCCTATGTAAAAATTCATCCCCCCATGGTGGCCCCACCCTACTCCCGGGGACCATGATTTAAATAAACTTGAATCTACACCACTGAGGATGCTTCCGCTCAAATTGGAGCATTTCTGGCCTAATAGGTTTTGAGAAGAAGATTTTTAAAGATTTCCTCTATATATTCCTTTGTAAAAATTCATCCCCCCATTGTGGCCCAACCCTACCCCCAGGGACCACGAACAAACTTGAATCTACACTACCTGAGGATGCTTCCATACAAGTTACAGAATTTCTGGCCTAATAGTTTTTGAGAAGAAGATTTTTGAAAAATACCTACAAATTTTCAATAATTCTAAATTATCTCCCCTTTAAAGAGGGTGTGGCCCTTCATTTGAACAAACTTGAATCCCCTTTACCCAGTGATGCTTTGTGCCAAGTTTGGTTGAAATCTGCCCTGTGGTTCTGGAGAAGAAGATGAAAATGTTAAAAGTTTACAACGACAACAACGCCGCCGACGCCAACGCCAACGCAAACGACGACAGACAACGGACAAATTTTTATCAGAAAAGCTCACTTGAGCTTTCAGCTCAGGTGAGCTAAAAATGTCACATTGAACGGAAAGTGCTCAAATATTTACAGACTTTACAGACAATAAATACAGTTTAAAGCAATCAATGGTTTGGGGCTCATATCAGTCAGTTATTTGAAATGCTAAAAAAAAAATGGGTAGAATTTTGAAAATTGATAGAGAAAATTAGACATAATAAAATATAATAAAATTCAAACTATGAGTTTAAAACGATTCAATGAAATATGAAATTAGTAAAACTATTCGTATTTTATCATTTTCCAACCACCAAATTGTTTTATTATTTCAAATGATTTTAAAATAAAGAAAGCCTTGGTATTGGTAGAGAGTTTTGACAAAATTTTCAAATAAACATTCAGAGGTCACTAGCATAAAAGGTAGGTCATTTAAATTGTTAATTAATTAGTTATCGAAAAGTGAAAAATAGCACAACAATAGTAGGGCCACAATGTACAATAAGTAGTTTTTCGTTCCTATTTGGTGAATTTTTTTTCGCCCCCTGAGTAAACGTAATCCTAAGTTTTGTAATACATTTATCTCAAAACATAACTTATTTATGAAACATATAGATCATAGTTATGATTATATACCTTAAAGTTCTTTGGAGTCGATGACTTCTTTAATGGTAGTTCATACAGGAACTTACTGTGCTAGAAATAATTGATAACTGGTTGTTTATAACCAACATTAAACGTTATTTCATTTTCAACACTGTCTTTATAACAACAGTCTTAATAAAGATAATGTCAAAATTGATGAAGGTGAATTAAAAAAACACACACTTACAGCTCTATTTTTGAAAACTGATCCGAGCCCCATTCTTTGTTTTTTCAATGTAACTATTTGTTAAAAAAAATACAGAGGCAAAAATAAAACCCCGTGAAATATCACTGCTTTCAGCCCAGCAAATGAAATAGGGTTCGATATATGAGAAAAAAATAACGCAGATTCTTTATATACTTGACATAACAGGAAGCGTTCCTAATGTGTCATGTATTTTTAGCAGCCAGTTAAATTAAACCAAAATTTGCATGATATATTGATTTTAACTACCGGCGTTTAGGAGACTCGTTTAATGACAATTGGTGCTCTTAGTTTCTTTTAGTGACCCCCTCTATGCAAAGTTTAGTTTATTACATAAGAGTTCGTTGTAGAGGACTGTCTGAGTTTTAAAAACTTGTGCATATATTTTTTCCTTAGCAGCAGCTTAAAAATTAAATATTTCAGACCAAATTACAAGTACATGTAAAGTGTTATCTACAAGAATCATTGTCCAGGGACCATATTAAGGTAAATAATTAATAAAAATATGGTGTTTAACAAAAATATTTTTCAACAATATGTGAGAAGCTGAAAAAAATATGCATTACATATGGTTTTTTTTCAGTTTTTGACCAAAAAAAACCCCAAAACAATAGCAAACCACAACATAAATAAAAAAACAAAAAAATAAAAACAAACAAACAAACAAACATAAACATGAAAATTATAAATAAAAAAAAAATAAGTAAAAACAAAGACAACAAAAACGAATATCCACAAATAAAAAAATACACAAGTTGCAATACAAAACATAACTAATAATACTAGATGACCCTCCCAATTAATAAACGATTTTCTCATTATTTTTTACCAGGAACTTCATACATTTAATTAACCTAATTATGTAAATATTTTTTTCAAAACCACTAGATACATGAGAAGCGTATAAATTGACTGATTTACAGCAATACAAATATTATAAGTTAGAATAATTACCAAGAGTGTAAATATGCAAACCAGATCTTTTTTCATGGTTTTGACCTTCCAAAAAATTTACGAGTTCCAAAATCGATATCCCATTTCAATTTAACTCTTATAATCATTTTAAAGCAAAGTTGATAAGAGTTTTAAATAGCTCTTCAATCATCGCATAAAAAGAGGAAAAAAGAAGCGTCTGTAGATAAGTTTCATATAAACAATGTAATTTACTTAAAACTGTCAAGCTTTTTTTGCAATATAATTGTTGACATGCCCGTAATCAAATAAAAATTCGAAAAGTTAATGAATCAGCGAAAAATGTGTTTTATACTTATAACAGTCTCTTGTTGATTTTCTTCAACCTCTCTATTTTATCTAACCGCCAGCCAAGGGGTCTCCGTTCATAAGAAACTTCATGACAGAGTAACACAGACTAAATATTAGTTGCATAATATTAAATGTAGGTAACAAATGCACCTAAAATAATAAGTTTGGAGATTGGCTTTAAATGTGAATATATCTTAAAACTGCTTGGTCCGATTTGATATATTATCTATTACAATTTCGTATAATTTCCACACAAGCCAACTATCTTATATTATATATTATAAAGTAATAGACGTTCACCTTTATACACCAGCATAGTCTACTCCTTTTAAAGATAGAAATGTTAAAATTAAATATAAATAAGTTTTGTATCGGAACGAAAAGAAGAACAAACAAACACGCACAGAAAAAAATTATAGCTAATACTTCATGGACGTATTAAGAAGAGGAAACCCTTTGATTTCGTCCCCAATTGATTAAGTTTGCTCAACCCACATATAATGCGTAGATTATAAGGAACATAACTTATTGTAACTGTGAAAAAATGTAAACAAAATTATTTTTTATTTTCACAGCAATTGTTGAAATTGCCTTTATTTATAGCAAATATCAAAGCCTTAATGCAATCATACCCGCCTCGACTTTGGGGGGTCTTTATAAGAGGCACAATAACGCAGCTTTTTTATGTTAGTTTGTTTTGACAGTACATTTTGTATATCAATTTCCCAATGATATATACCTAAAAGTTCTGCAACTCTGAGCCGCAAAATATTTTTTTCATCATAAAAAGGTTATTTGCCCATCAATGTTTATAAATGAAATGAAATAAAAAGAAATCTATTGATAGTACCCATGCATTTTACAAGGTCTTGCAAATTTGTCTACGATGGATATAATGCAATAAATATACTTGTTGAGAACAAATTTTAAAAAAGGTTGTACCGGAGCATAGGTGGCTCGAAGCCCTTTACCTATATGTGGTAGATCTCCGTGAAACCACTGAGCCAAGCGTTTTGTTGAGAAACAATGGGGTGTTAAGGAAGCATATGGAATCTGAGTTACATGTCAATTCCTGAAATCACAAATCTTAGTTATTATGTACATATTCAAATATTTAAGCAACGAAACGTAGACCAAAAACATATAACAAATACTTGAGACAATTTTTATCACAAATTTGATTGTATTAGGTAGATTTACCCACTGATGACGTCATGAATGAAAGTTGAATGTCGTGTAAATTTGATCGGAAAGCATTGTAAACAGATTATTCGCGAAAAGGTATGCAAATTTGTTTTTATTTTTCGACCAGGCTTTCCTCTGTCATTGTTTACGCTATAAAAATCTGACTTGAACAACACAAAGATTACTTTTCTAAATTCGCATGGATAACTTGAGTATAGAACCCCTTTTTTTTAACCGTAGCTTTTTTTTATGCTGCTTACATTGACAAAGTCGATCTTTATTCTGAAATAAACATCTAGATATCTGGAGTAAAAAAAAGAAGAAAAGGCGCCTTTTTAAATAGCTAAATATAAACAAGGTTTCTTTTCTTTTTGGCGTTATTAATTTTAATAAGACCATAGTAGAACATTTGTACTCATACATTGCATTAAGAAATCAACAAATTGGCAAAACAATAGCGCTTGAGATAGGAACAAAGAGATTATACAGAACGAAATTATTTTTTTAAGAAGTATCGAGTTATTAGAAAATCCATACGCTTCGTCAATTGTGACTCGGCAAACATCAAACCGATACCTTTTGTGATGCCGTCAGTTCACCTTCTGTAACACATATTGATCTAACGTTGTATCTTACGTTAGCAGTTGATCCACTTTCTTCAAAGACTACATCGCCAATATTTATCACTGTTCTATTTTTTTCGGAATGAATCTTTTAAAGATTTTTTGATCAATAATTATGGGCATATCCAGAAGGTATCATTATTTTATATTAATCGAGGTACTGTTTCATTACAAATTTAAACCTCACATTGAACTGAGAGCGTGTCATGAAACAAATAACTCAAATATTAACTATAACGAGAATGAGTTAACATTCGTAATGCATTGTTCTGAAAACATGGCAACTTATTTTTGTAACATATAAATCATAGCTTTAATTACATACATTTGAGTTCTTTGGATTTGATGACATATTTAATGGACGTTCATACAGGAATATAGTGTGCTAGAGATAATTGATAACGGATTTTTAGAACAATCTACGTGGGGTCTATTTCATTTTGAACACTGTTTTTATAACAAGATCTTAATAAAGATAATGGCAAAAGTGATAAAGGTATATATATATCTTGTTGATACGGTCTTAAGGTCATGGGTTCAATATCACAGTTCAATTTCACAGTCTCAACAATAACTAGAACAAAGGGTCCTTGTAGATTATATAACTTTTTCTTATTTTTTAATTATTTTTTTTTCTTATACCAGAAAGTACACATCTAAGCTATTTATCTATATTCATTTCCAAAAGTCACTGCATAAATAAAAGATGTATGTTTGTATGTATGTATGTTGACTAATTAATAGCAAAACACAAATATTAAGTCGGGATAATGAACAAGCGTGCATATGTGATATATCTTTCATGGTTTTCAATTCCACAAAAATGTGCGAGTTCCAAAATCGATATTCCTTTTTTCAATTCAAAAACCATTTCAATTTAAAACCATTTTGTAGGCAAAGTCTAAAATAGTTTTAAATTGCACTTTAAGAAAAGAAAAAGTGTTTGTTGATAGGTTTTTAAAAACAAATCATTAAAAGCCATCATGCTTGGTGTTTTTTTTTCTTTGCGATATCATTTCCACCTAAATAATTATAAAAACATATGACACTAAACGGACATTGAATCAGCAAGAGGATGTTGCTTTATATTGATAGCTTTTTCTATTGATTTCCATTAATCTCTCTCTTTTTTATTTAACCGCCTTTACGTGGTTCTTTAGTAACGGAGTAAAACAAACTATATAGCAGTTGTTAAGTAATTCAGAAATAAATGTATCTAAAATAATAATAAGGATACGGTATTAAAGGATACAAATATTACTTACGGTAGCCGTTAATATGGTTTTTAATTAATTGCCAACATATTAGGTCAAGGAGTGTTCAAACGCTGAATATTTTGTTTTTATTTGGATTAAGTTTTTTTGATGTGTAAACACAAACCTAACGACAATAAGACTTAAACGTTTCACGTGGTACATTAAATATACATTTTGTTGAATTTGAAGTCGGTAATGCGTGACTTCTGGAAATCCAGCACCAACACCCGAGTAATCAAAAGCCTAATTCAATTATGTACAACTGGTATAAATAAGAATTGTGGAGAATAGTTATTAGCACTTTAAGCTTGACTGACAGATGACAGTTTGACAGAAACTTCAATAGTTGTGAGTCAAATAAATGAAGTTCCCAGATTAAGGTTTAATTTAAGACAATGAAACTAAATGAAAGAAATTAAACAAAATTAATTGATTTTTAAGGAAACTCCAGTGTCTTTCGGATCCGGTTCTTTTTTTACAAGGAGTGCTAAATTTCCGGTTATAATTCTGGCACACAACAAGTGTTTTAAAATAATAATGGTTTGGAAAGCAGTGCATTGTAAAAAGGTAAATGAGTGAGTAATATAATTGTACGTATTGGATGCATTCTCCTCCAACAATTACACTGCGTTTATGTAGCTTGACGACCTCAGGTGTCCTCCGGGACAAGGAGAGGATAAGTAAGTACTTGTGTAATTAAAACTACATAACACTGATTGGTGTTTAATCTACAGATAAATATGTTAAAAACTGGGATAGAAAGTATTTGACAGAAAGGAGAAGGGGTACTACTGCACTCAAATATATGAGTTTTTTTGGCAGTCTCGACCTTAATTTTTTATGTATAATACAGTTTCATTGAGTATATAAATTAAAGTGACTGTTACATTGTGTCTTGTTGGTACATTTCATTTTTTTTCAAAGTTTGCAACAACAAAAAACTTGTAAAATTTACATTTTCAAAATGGGGGTACACATGTTCAAGAGACTATCAAGCAAAAACTAGATGGTCAATTTTGACAAACTATGTTTTTTTGTTAACACAATATGTAACTCTTAATAAATATTCTTTAAAAAATGTATGTAAACTGAATAATTTTTTAGAATTTTTCAAAAATATGCAATTTTGTGATTTTTTTTGGGAAGGTCGTGGCAAGAAAAGATGTAATATTTTTTTTATATTTTCTGTAGAAAATCAATAAAAGTTTTATGTTTTAATGATAATCAATTGATTTGCTTAAATTATAACCTAACATGATGTATTTTGGTGCATAATTTAATAAATTATGAGATCATGCATTATGGTGTTAAATTTTGACAGTTTAATTTTTGGACCTTATGAGCTGAAGGTCACTGTAGGAAAACAAACGTGCAAAGGTATAAATATTTTGGTCTCTATAGTAAGTTTATAAGTTGTTTTAATTATTAAAATTAAAAAATGTTTGGTTTGACACGGATTTCTAAAACACTGGAGTTACCTTAACACGCTGATAACAAAAAATACAATTGCTTTAAGATAATATCTTTAAAAGTATACACTGTGTTAACTTGTATACATTCGCGAATATAGGGAAGATTCGGGGACAACCCCCCTCCTCCGGAAAATTCCAATTTCACACAGTACAGTTATCGATAATGGCCTCGGCTGACCCCCCCCCCCCAAACTCTGGCAACCAAACTTATATATCGGACCCCCCCCCCCCCCCCCCCGTAAAAAAAAATTCTGGATTCGTACATGGTATACTCTGTACGCTTTAAAATTTAAAAATGATAACACAAGCATTGCTTTTAATCATAAATGGGGTTTTGGATTAATGAATTAATGAGACTTTAAACGTTAATCAATTAGTATTACAATTTATTTCCCAAAAGTCTGTCTATCGATAAAATTAGGATACAAAAGTTTGTCTAACAAGTAGCGAAATTTACTTTTCAAATAATTATTTTCATTTCATATTAAAAGAACACGTATGATAAAAAAAACATCAGTATTTCAGATATTTTTGTTCAACCCTTTCGTCTCCCATATATTTTTTGAAGTAGCTGCCTACAAGGTTTAAACACTATAGACAAGTTAACAGGCAAAAGTGGCTCGCATGAATCTTATATGAAATTTGCATGAAGTTCATTCGAATTCTTCGAATGATAAAGAGACGAAAAGTAACACGCATGAATTTCATGCGAAAACTTCATGCGATTTTGACATAATTTTCATGCGAATATCATACGAAAAAGATTTCGCACGATATTCATGCGAAAATGTACATCTTATGTTTCATTTTCGTTTCATGCTAATATCATGCAAATATCATGCTATTTTCATACAAAATACAATGCAGCTTCATTTAATAATCTTGAAATCTTCTATGATCTTTTTTTTTTTTATCTAATTTGTTATTGAAAAGAAAACTGAAGTCCTAATCGATTTGCTTCATACATAATTAAAACACTAACATTAATCTTCTTAGGATAATCTTCTTTATTTAGATGAGAACAAATTTCAAATTTCTTCTTCCTCCTCTTCTAAAAATGGTTATCTTATCTAATAATTCACAACTCCTACACATATTCTTGACAAAACTGAATTGTTGTGCTTTCTTAATTATGAGTCTTATTGGTGGAAAGACATTCTGGGGAAATATGGAAGGATCTTTTCTTCTCTTCTTTGGATTTATATATCAAGAACTTGGAAGAAAACAAGCATATGTAATAAACAGTTTTCAAGCTTTTGATTGGCTCAAAAAATCTCAGTATATTTAACTTGCGAGTACCCATTATTGCCGAAAAATACACAAGTTTTCTCTATCTATACTTATAAATTAAGGCATTTTGCAAATAAACTACAAAATGCCTGCACCAGAGTACTTGGTTACACCTTTGGTATTTCAACACATGTTAGATGATGTCCGTAAGGTATAATTGAATTTTAACTGATAAATTATTTTTGTGAAATTAATCAAAAACCTTCTTTCATTTTCGATAAACAAGCCCGAAATAGCAAAAATGAGAGTAAGGTGGTGGACACGCTTTGGCGGATCCAAGTCAGGGATAGTCTCGATCAAAATATATAATTGCAATGAAATAATATTGAATGATTACGTAAAGAGTGAATATATTTACTGTGAGCCTATTTAGAGAATATATAGAAGTTAATATTTGACAAATGTTGAATAAATAAAATGAGTCAATTCGTTTCTGTAGTGGGCGATTTTAGTTTTGTTACTCATTCGCTTGCGAAGCACGACCTCTGGTGAGAGAATGGGATAGAACTTTCCAGAGCGGGGTAACCAAGAACGCGAAATGACTAATTAACGAAAAGTGTAGTACGAGTTCATCATGCATCGCGGGCAAATACATTGGATCGGACTTCGATTGATACTTGCGATATTTTAGTATTAACGGAAAAAACTTTCCAGAACGGTGTGCCTAGAAATGGGTTGACTAATAAACATTATGGTGGAAAGTGTATGGCGAGTTAACCATCGGCCAGATACTTTGAATCTGACAACTTTGGTGAAAAATTTGCATGCAAATGGATAATAATGCATAACCTAGCGTGTTTTAATTTCATATACATACCACGACAGATTAATTGTAAACGTTAGTAACATCAATGAACAGATTATTGTATTCTACGTCTATATGGATAAATAGTGCATGCATAAAACGGGGAAGTTTAATGGGGATGCCCCCCCCCCCCCCCCCCTCTCCAGATTGCTTTTCAAAAGTCTTTTATTTGAAATTCTTATTTGGGACAGTTATAGAAATTATATTGGAAATTGACCTAAAGAACCAAATTTAGAGAGAGATACACTAAATACCTATTCACTGGTTTGAAATAAATACAGCAAAAAAGTGTGTTTTTTTCAGTCAGCTGCAACAAACAGGATTAAGGCCACGTACATGTATATATTATCCATTTCAGTTTAGATTTTTCATCCCTGTCCGCTCCTCTAAATATCTAACAATGCAGTTTGTTTTTTATTTCAATTTTAAAGAATAAGAAGATAAGGAAAAATCGGAAAAAGTATATACAAAATTGCACAAAAAATATGGTTCAACATATTAAGCATTATATCATAATAATGTGTAAAGTGTTAATTCCCGCGCTTGCGCGGGTAATCATCTAGTTATTCTCTCATTGTAAGCTGTCATGAAAAATTTCAATGCAAATCTCTGCAACGTTCATTTATTCAATTTGAGTATTTTTTAAAATTTATTCTCATTAATATTAACTTACTTATGACTAAAAATAAACCCTGTTCATGACCTTCGATTTACAGGAAGTCGAGTACCAATTATTGCCGCTCATATCTTTTCGTCATTATATTTAATTAATCGGTTAAACGGTCAAACTTTATAAAGAATCTAACAATATTCGATAAAATGTAAGAATATAACACAAACAATTATATCATAAACACAATTTAATGATATCATAAGCAGTATTATTTTCGATGTCCCTGCGACCACATGCACACACATGGAGGAACATGTGCTTCAAATGTCTCTAGACAAATGATTTAAAAATTAAAGAAATGCATTGTTTATTTAGTCAAAGCTTTTTAAAAAATAAGTTTTAGTGTGTACAGTTAAAGAAATAATTTGTTTGAAAGTTAATAGCAACGCCTCTAAGTTACACCGCAGGTGCGTGGGGATAAATCTTTGATCCGCCTCAGGTTGAAGACAAAATGGCGTCTTACAAGCAAGCAGACGTTCGGTTTTCTTTCTTAAATATTGTGTAGTAGAAATGGTATCTTGCTTTTTTGTCAAATATCATAACACTGAGGTAAATATTCTTCGAATTTGGACCTAAACAACAAATTTCCTGTCATCAAAGTGGATTGCAGGTCAAACATTCAGTGGCATGTGTCATCGCATGGATACAATTGTGATACGTTTTATTGGCTTACCTTTGTTAAGGTGAGTACCGAGATGTTTGAAGTAAATTTCCTTCATTCCCAACTCTTATGGTGTCATAAAAATTCTGTTATTTATTTATTTTGGTTTGTAGCTTAAAACAATGAATAGATAGCGGAAATCTGGTTGTTTTTCTAGCAATCACCAATAATTGGTACTCGGCAATAATGGGTACTCGCACGTTAGTACTTTGATTTATCCTCACCCTTTATACAGACACCAAGCATGTCATCAATTTCACACCTCCAACGAAGTAGTACCAACTACATATCCGTATCATGCTGCAATGAAAAAGATATCAGATATTTCATTTCATAAGCCTATAACATTTCGCAAAAACAGCTGTAAAATTACGCTATGGCTACAAGGTGTCTCTGATCATCATCACGCTACATGTACACTTCATCTTCATTATGCAGTTAAGGACGGCGGACCCAATTCATTTCTACAATAGATTTTTATTCTTTGTTTTATATAAAATCGGCAGATATAATAGAAGTAATTGGAGTTTTCTGGGGCGTGGTATAAAAACTGATATTTTAAATTGTAATATTAAGAAGTCAATTACCTAACCGATACTTTTTTGAGGGGTTGTGTCAAAGTTCACTGCATGGGTCATTTTTCTTTAGAAATGTCATTTAAAAAGGACATAATTATTTATTGCCTGATGTTACATTGACTGCTATATATATATATATATATATATATAAATATATAATCATAATAGATACATAATTATGATCGTATCCAGAAGGCACGACAATCTTATAATAATCGAGATATTGGTTCAATCCTGGGATGATTGTCATAGAGGGATCGCCCAACGTTGAACTTCTTGATTTTACTTCAAATGCTGTTAGTAACAAGGGTACATCCGATTCTATAAAACATCTATGGCTGCTTGATATTCCGGTGTTGAAAGAATTAAATTTCATCAAGGTTAGTGTTTGACTAACACTGCCGATTGTATATATCATGTTCGAGTTTTCTATCGCTGTGATACGAATGATAGTGTCTCTGTCATCTGAATTCGGGGGTACTAAATATGTTTTATCTCCACTGGCAACGGGTGGAAGTTGTTCAATAAGATGATCGCATGCGTTTGCCTGAACCTCCAAGGTCAGTACAGGCATTGCCTAAAAATGCTGCTATTGGAACCGACGATTCAATAAATGTGCCCGTTAAATCGGTACTATGCTCAATTTGAAACGTTTCAAAGCGATTAAGTGAAATATCAAACATGTCGCCGCTGTGATATGTTTTCCCTTCAATTATCAGAGGCACATTTCGTTTCATCCTAAAGGTTATTAATATCGTGGAATTGTCCTCAATTTCTGACACCGCAACCTGACTTGTCGACGATGGCTCCGACGATAGTACAAAATACCTGGTCGACAGTTTAGCAGAACATTTTTTTTTATTCAATTTTATTTTAAATAACAAAATGTTTTTGAACAACTAATCAAAATTATCCCTACAAAAATCCACTAATTAGAACAACCAATCTTTTCTTAAAAAACGTTTAAATATTTCAGAATTCTGATTTTAATTCCCAATAATACCAGCATATTGAAATAAAACTTTACTCATACATATACATGTATTGGTCATTTGATATTGATTCAATTAAAAACAAGATAAGCCATTGTCATATAAAATGTGGTAAATAATGTATATTTACCAATAGTTATATTTTGACCAGATATTGGACGCGGGGTCGATAATATCGTTGAGCCTACCTTCGGATCCGGTGCTTTAAAATCAATGTATTACAAATATAAATGGCATTGTATAATACGATAAGTAAATATTATTGATATACACATACCTTATACATAAACTCACATGACTGGTGTACAAACCATTGTCCTTTGCTTGAAGAAGGAATGCCGTAGCAAGGGCAGCTGCAGAAACGAGCAAGAGACCAACCATAAGAGCAAATGGCCATACTCTCCTGTTTGAGTCCTCGACTTCTGGGATAATGAGAATGTCAGTTTTAATGATATACTGAAACCAAAACAGGAAGACCGCCAGGTTTAGATCTTAACTGTAAGCAAATTCCGTCTGGTTGCAAGCACGCCCACACCAACTGTTTAACAGGATGAAGATAATAATTCAAAAGAATATCATAATCAATGAACGAACAATAATGTATTATCATTAATATTATTATCAGATAGTTCTCACAGTAGCAAACATAATTATATTTTGCTTAAAATGCTCATGTGTAGTCATTTAAAAGGCAATTCTGTTTTAAAATAGTGTATATTAGGAAAAAAACCGACCAGCTAGGTGAGCATTTTTATTTTACCTAATAATATATTTAAATTTTAAAATTTTCAAAGTTTGAAAACCAAACTACTTATTTACGTAACATAAAGAACGTAGTATAATACCTTAAAGTTCTTTGGAGTTGAAGACTTTTTTAATGGAAGTTCATACAGAAACGTATTGTGCTAGAACAAACACATATAAATAACGGACTAATTTTAGAACAACATACGTGAACGTCAGTTCATTTTTTTTTTTTCACAACAACAATCGCATTAGAGATAATGACAAAAGTAAAAATGAATATAAATTAACAACTTACAGCTCTATTCACGAAAAATGATCCAAGTCCCATTTTTGTCGTTTAAACAAAACTTTGAAAAAAAAATTTTGAAAAGGTTAGAACAAAAAATCAACCCTCTGCAAAACTGCAGCTTTCAGCCCAAAAAATGAAATAATGTTCGATATATGCAATGAAAAAATAGCACACCTTTGTTATATACCTGGTATATCAGGAAGCGTGCCTAACCTGTCATGTGCCAATAAATATATTTTTAGCAGCCAGTTAAATTGATGCAAACTTTGCCTAATATATTCAATATTGATTGCCGGATATATTGAGTTTTATCTTCCTGGGTTTTGAATCTCTTTTCATGACATTTGCTTGTCTTCTGTCTGTTTAATGATTTATTTTTCGAAGGATTTCTTAAAAATTGTAACATTTGGCGTATTATTGTTATCCTCAGCTCAACAGAAAACTACGCAGAGGTAGAATGCTATTTACTATAATTCTTGTTAGGAGCCGAGAATTTTTTGAATTGTTAATCAAAATAAAGTGCTATACAGACATGATGTTAAACAAAAAAAAAATGAATCTGAAACACTATGAATTCCATGCGAATTTTTGTTAAGCTTGATAAAATATAACTGAATACCCTCCCCCAGAAATAACAACAGAAACAAGAATCTCTCATAAAAGGATTCCTAACGAAACGTATTCAAAGATATATAGGCAAAAATAATCTATCCCGACATCGGAATTTAGCATACACCTTTGTTTTTGGTTGTTATTTTTCCGCGATTAATTTTTTTCAGCAACTGTTGGTACTGTCTGAAGGGCATGCGTTCAATCCAATCAAACAGAAAACAGTGTCCTTGCATATAATGAAGCATTATCTCATTACTTTCTACCAGGAAGTACATATCTAACTTAGTCATGTGAATACCTCTTCAAACGCAACTGCTTAAAGGAGAGACGTATAAGTTGACTGATTTAGAGCAATAACTAATACTTTATCAGAAAAATAAATAAGCGTGTGAATCTGCAAACGAGTTATATATATTCCATGGTTTTGACTTTCCAAAAATGTACGAGTTACAAAATCGATATTCCATTTTAATCAACCCTTATACCATTTAACAGGCACGTCTATAAGAGTTTTAAATATATCTTCAATCATCGCAATAAAAAAGGGGCTGTTTATAGATAAGTTTAGGATAAACAAATCATTTAAAGGTATTTAGACTTTTGAGCAATATATATATAATTATGTCATGTCCATAATAACAATAAAACAATTCCAAAATATAAATCAGTGACACAAAAATGTTTTAAACTTCATAACAGTCTCTTGTTGATTTTCTTCAACCTCCCTATTTTATCTAATCACCAGCCAAGATATCTCTTTCACAACGGAGTAATACAGACTACATGTATAATTATCTGTTAATCCAAGAGAACATATGCACAAATAATTTGGGAACTGGTTCTAAGGGTAGAAAAATAATCGTAGCCGATAGATATGGTTTTAAACGTATTGAAACATGCAACAAAACACCTCAACAGTTGTTCAACCGCTGGCATTCTAAATGTATTAGAATTAAAAGATTTATGTGTAATCAAAATCCATGTAGACCAAGATTCAATCAGTGTTAACGTAATCCATCTGCTTGGTTGTATTTTAGGAAAATAAAAGGGTACACGAGAATATTTATTTTTGGCGCGTGAAGACTTAAGCGTTTTAAATGTACATAATATGGAAACTTCATTTGAATGATTCATTTTAATGGAAGTGCACATCTAAGATATTTATCTATATTCATTTTTATAAGTCACTGTATAAATGAAAGATGTATATTTTGACTAATTAATAGCAAAAGAAAAAAAACCCAAAACAAACATTAAGTCGGAATGATAAACAAGCGTGCATATGTAAGATATCTCTTATGGTTTTAACTTCCTAAAAATGTACCAAATTCCAAAGTCCACATTTTTTTTCTCCAAATTCTAAAACCATTTCAATTTAAAACCATTTTGTGGGCAAATTCTAAAATAGCTTTAAATTACACTTTAATCATTTTATAAAAAAAAGAAAAGAAAAGGTGTTTGTTGATAGGTTGGGGAAAACAAATCATTAAAAGCCATCATGCTTGGTGTTTTTTTTCTTATTTGCTATATAAATTCAAACGCCATAGAGACATTGACTCAGCAAAGGAATGTTGCTTTATAGTGATAACCTCTATTTATTTTCAATAAACTCTTTCTCTCTTTTCTATTTAACCGTTGTTACAATAAAGTGGTTCTCCGATTATAAGACACTTATGTAACAGCGTAAAATAGACTAGACATACGTTCTAATTGAGAGAAAACATGTATCTAAAATAACAAAAAAGAGACTGTATTAGACAGGATGAAGATATTACTTACGGTAAATGTTAGTATGGTTTTAAATTAATTGCCAACATAATAGGTCAACAAGTGTTCAGACGCTGAATATTTTGTCTTATTTGAATTAAGCTTTTGTCAATGTGTAAAAAAAAATAACTATGAAGACAATAATGCAATGTTTCAAGAACAATTGCTTCCTAATTAAAAAAAAATATATTTCTTGGTATCAATAATGGTGCCAATATAAGTCGGATTGATTTACATTTAAATAATTAATATTTAATTATGAACATCATAACATATCAAACTTTACAAGTCTATTCAGTACTGTCAGAAGCCAAAGGAGAACCGACTAATAATAATATGCTAGTATATATCTCGAGAAAGGGATATCTAGTTAATGAAATTTTCTAAGATCAATATAACAATGTTACCGGAATCCATCTGCGTGGTTGTATCATCGGGGAAAGTAGGGTAACAGTGCATTTTCATATTTAACGACAAAACTAAAACGTTTCACGTGGTACTTTAAATATGCACTCTATTGAATTTGAAGTCGGTAATGTGTGAATTCTGGGAATCCAACACCAACACCCGAGTAATGCAAAGCCTATTTCAATTGTGTAAACCTGGTATAAATAAGAGTTGTAGAGAATAGTTCTTTGCTCATTAAGCATGACTGACAGATGACATTATGACAGCAACTTCAATTGTTGTAAGTAAAATAAAGGAAATTCACATAGTATGGTTTAAATTAAGACAATGCTGAAAATAAACAAAATTCAATGTTTTTAAAAACTTTGATAACAAAAAAAAAATCGAAGTTTCCCACAATTGTTTTGAGTAAATGTCTTTAATAAAATACACTGTTTTCACTTGTATACATGCAAATTTAAAGATGATTCGGGGACGATTCCCCTCTCCGGAAAATTCCAATTTAACTCAGTATAGCTATCAATAATAGCCGCGACGGAGCAGCTCCCCTCTCTCCGGCAACTAAAATTATTTCTCTGATCCCCCTACCCCCACCACCCCCGTGAAAAGAATTTCTGGATTCGTACATGCTATGCTCTGTACGTTTTAACATTTAGAAATGATAACACGAGCATTGCTATTAAATATAAATGAGGTTTTGGATTAATGAATTGGTTAGCTTTAATCAATAAAAATTACAATTTATTTCAAAAAACTCTGTCAATCGATAAAGTTAAGATACACAAGTTTGTCTAACAAGTAGGGACATTTACTTTTCAAATAATTATTTTTCATTTTAAATTCTAAAATTACGTATGATTGAAATTCATCAGTATTTGAGATATTTTTGTTCAATCCTTATCTGAAGTATACGCTTACAAGGCTTGAACACTATCGACAGGTAAACTTCTTTGGTTATAAGCATCTGCTCGTAAGTAATTTGTTAACTGTATAATGTTATCATTTTTAAACTTCCTTCTTGTCTGCGTTATCAATGTTGACCGCTTTTAAAATATCAAGTGCACTTTTCGTTAACCTTGATAATAAAAAAATTGACACACGGTTAGATTTTTAATACTGATGACTTCACTAATTGATTCTGATTGGTTTATCATTTTTGCAATCAATAGATTTACCTAGACGACATAGCCTTTTAGATAAAACGCAGGCATTTCAATACAACATGAGTGTACTTCAGTATGTTGTCATTCAATCATTTTTTTCTAGACCTTGCGGTTAACTTTTAGTCGAAAGAGTAATTTATATTCATTCTTCTCAAAGCTCAAAGGCTTATACAATTAGGTAAATAAATGTTTCATAAGATATAGCACTCTTTTCTCTCCAGTCAGCAGTCGTTCTAATAAGTAGTGCTCTTAATAGGCAAGCATTCATAGAGTTCACAGCGACGACAAATTTTAACTGACAGCTTAGGAAACCATAAACAAAAGGAACATTATTTATGATTGGCGCAAAATTGTAATCAGCCAATGAAAAAAAGTTGGTTATGTTTTAAGTAAGTCACATCAATATAAATGAAATTTTAGCGATTAAAAAAAGACTCGGTAGCTGAATTTTACTTAGTTTGATCTAACACATCCATATTATTTCCAATGGTGACAGGTTTATTAAGATGACACAATATATGCAGAGATAGGTAATTTTATATTGTATATTTCCATACGTTTTATTATTGGTGTTCATCTTAGACCCAGCTAAAATTCGGTACGAATACTTAGAATCTATAAACACACGTTGAAGTCCTTGTGCATAATACTATGTGTCATGTAAGTAGATGTTTAGTTTAACGAAAATGTATATAGACCTGGAAAGGGAAAGCAACTCTTGGCACTGATGAATTACCCAGGTCGCACTATTCAACGTTAGAATTGTTACAAATTACAAAGACCTGAAATAGTGAGACTGGATATGATGCGAAATACTCTTGTCAAAATGTGTAATAATTATGTTTTATGCGGTATATTGAAATGAATATATCGCAAATTGATATAATTTGTTTGCAAGTATAAATAAGTATATTACATATTAACATATCCATATGGCATGCAATAAGATGCTTACATGTATTTACAAAATAAACATCTTTGTTGACATAAGTAAGTCTCATGACATCTTAATTATGGTGCACGCATCATTGAATTGCACATTGAACGTTAAATACTGACGTAAGTAAGGAAAGGAAATTCACACAAAATTAAAACATATTCAGTTGATAATATGTTAGTGATTATTAATTATTCATGCATGTTGATTTTTCTCGAATTTTGAGAGACTTTATCCTGTATAACATAATTCATCATAATGGTACTAACATGGAAAATGTATTTCATCAGCAATGTTCACTGCCATCATAGTTACATGACTATGAAAAACTAAAGAAATCACTTTCATTATTTAAATCAAAAAAAAAAAAAGCAATAGTCAATTTTAATAAATTTATTCAAATTATAACAAAGTTACAATAATTTAGTATTCTGTCCGTTTTTAAACGATGATAAACTCAAAATGTCTTACTACATAGGCGGTATATAGTTAATACGTATATGCGCGGACCAGCAATTTACCTTAAACTTAATGGTAAATACGTCTTTTGAAATATGTCTTTTTTATCAATTAAAATACATACATACTATTTCTCTTCTAGAAATAAAGAAAAAAGATAATACATCAAACTATACATTCAAGTACTTTTAAAGAGGAGAAACAGACAGTGGATGTTATGTCACCCTCAAAAATGCATTCATATTGTCGATTGTCAAGATTAAATTAAATCTATATCGGGCTTCAAGATGACTGTTGTTAAAAGAATTGACGTTTTTATATCAGAGTTTTAGACGACAATTGCCATAATTAAACACTATGAACTGTGGGCAAGCGCTGATTGAACGCTAAACGTAAATATATCTCTTAAACTGACCTCTGAGCGCACACGAAACAGATATACCTACGAAATTAAATTAATTTATTAATATGTTTTTTACTGTAGACTACAATTGAATAACTAAAGCTGCAATCATTTTTCAGCGATGATACATCGAACCAAGATGCAGATTGGAGAAAACTTTTAGTAAATGCGACACTTAATAAATAGTTTTTCGAAATACCACAACCAAGCAAAGTAAAATAAAAACATACGTAAAAAAGAAGAAAAAACAAACAAACTATATTTATAAAATAAAAAAATAAAACACAAAAGAGAAACCCATGTTTCTTAAATAAAAGCAATCAAATAGCATAGATAGCACAAGAAAGTTGCAAAAAGAACAACGATGAATTATTGATGCCTCAAATGCATGTTGTCGAATACATACAAGAAAACTTTTGACAAAAATAAAAAAAAATTTATATGGATGCCAGTTATTAATTATAAAAGAAACTACTTTTCGACTCGTCATGGGATTTTTTTTTACAACTTATTTTATTTTATTATTTTTTTTTCTGCATAAATATGTCAGGCGTTTAAATACATATATGAACAACTGAATTGTGAAAAAAAGCAATTAAAAAAAAGGTTGTTATGAAATAGTGTGACCAAATGAATTACATTAACATAACAACTAGTAGAAAATGAAATGAAAAAAAAAATCAAAGCAGCAACGAATTTCCGGAAAATCCGTACGCTTCGTAATATGAAACTCCTGCAAACATCAGTCCGAATTTTTCTTCATCCACAGTGTATGCCGTTAGCTCCCCTGCTGGTACTTGTATTGTTCTCACATTGTATGTAAGATTGCCAGCTGTCACGTCTTCTTCAAAAACAATATTAGCTGCCTTTATCATTGTTCCGTTGATGCGGAAAGAATCTTTAAACGAATGTTTGATCATTATCGATACATAGTCAAAGTCATATCCAGAAGGTACGACAATTTTGTAGTAACTAAGATATTGGTTGAAGCCAGGAACAATCGTCATAGATGGATCTCCCAATGTGGAACTTAATGAAGCTAAACCGAAACTTGTGACTAAATTCGGCTGATCAGATGCAATGAAACAAGACTGACTGCTCGAAATGCGAACATCAAAATGATCCAGTTTGTTTATGAACAAGGAATGTGCAACGTTCCCGATCACGAATGTTGTGTTTGAGCTTTCTATCGATGTGATACGGATTAAAGTATCTCTATAATTGGCGTTTGGAGGTACAATGTATATACTGTCTACACTGTCTGTTGGTGGTAACTGTTCAATTAGATGATCGCAAGCACCTATATTCTCAAGCTTATTACAATCATTGCCTGAAAAGGCTGCGATTGGAGCAGAAGACTCAATAAATGTCCCTGTTAAATCAGTTTCATGCGCAATCTGATATGTTTCATATCGGTTGAGTGAAAAATTAAATACGCCATCGGTGTAGTATGTGTTTCCTTCAATATTCAAAGGCACATTTCTTTTCATCTTAAAAGTTATCGATATTGTTGTGTTGTCGACTGTAGCGGCCACCGCAAGCTGACTTCTAAAAGAAAAAGAACTAAGATCTGGCTCTGTTGATATGACAACATATTTGTTGGAAAGTTTATGTAACGGAATGTGTGTAGTGCTCCCAACAGTAGCCGATCCATCGTCGTGACTTATTATAAAAACATCAGCGGAAGTTTCGATAAAGATTGATTTTTCTTCTTTTTTAAAACTGGTCAACTCAAGTGCACTTGGTACAATTAATTTTGTGTTCGATGGAATGTCAATGTTTTGGTCTATTTGGGTTTTCAAATTGGGGTCCAGATGTGGCGAAGTCGAAATATTCATTTGTACTCCATTTTCAGAAGTAATGAAGATTCTTCTTGTTGAGGGTTCGAAATTTTTCATGAACACCACAATGAATTGGGTTCCCCTGCTTCCTGCAATTTTATTTGGAAAATAAATAAATAAATAAATAAATATGTAAAGATATACGAATGTCCCAAAGGTTTATTCAATAATCAAAACTTGCAATACAAAATTCAAAATGCGATATTACAGATTACATATCCGAAATCTAATATTGGTATTAGACAATTAGAATCACTCCATCAAGTCACTATACAGTACCCGCAACGTTATTATTTAAAAGATAAACGATAGGATAGGATCACGCACTATATGATAGAATTAACGAACGATCGAACAGTATACACGTACGATATGATAGGATTGATACACGATAGGAAAGGATAAACAATATTCACATAAACGTATAATCCCGTTAAACAATCTTCACGATTTACCTGATAAAGGCAAATTTTGATAAAAAAAAAAAAAACACGTACGAATAAAGATATAAAGAATAAAGATATACGCAAAATTTTATTATTTAAAGAAATGCTGAGCTGTTAATCTTAACTGAAATATTTAGAGAATATAATTTTAACTGGCCAGTTTGGCCAGTTAAAATTTTTTGAGTAAAATATGAGCTTTTAAAAATGATCAATAAATTATTTGTATTGTTAACATTGTTTTGAATACCGAATTCGCCAGCCGATTTCTGCGAACATCTTAGCGCGACAACAACACACATGGATAATAGCGGGGACAATTAAAATACAACTCTCATTATCAATATAGAAATGTAAAATATCTAATTTTGTTTGTTTTTGCAAAAAATAATGCATAAAACTACGAATTATACTACATACAAGTTAATGTTTATGTAGTAATGCACTCTGCGTACAATTCAATATATTCGATAAACAGGTAAATATGTTACCTTGTTTCTATGAACTTCAATTGTTCACATTATTTTTTTCATTTCCATTTCCTACAGATATGATCTAATTTCTATTTCTATTTAACTTCAAAATAAAACTACAGTACCGATCAGACCCAACATAACAGAAAGTAAAACCCAACTTAACCCTGAGTTTACTTTCTGGGTTTACTCTGGGTTTACTCCGGGTTTACTGGAAAGGCTCAGAGTAAACCCAAAGTAAACCCAGAGTGGACACAGAGAGTAAACCCAGTCAGAGATATACCCCTGAAAGCAGACGCTAACTGTGTATTCGGAATAATAAAGGGGCAGGAAATACAGGCAGTAGGATGGTATGATAAAATACGGGTCTGCTTCACACTTCAGTGCGTACAGTTGACCTCAAAAGCAATTTCCAAGTAAACCCAAAGTAAACCCAGAGTGGACCCACATTTTTAAAAAGTATACCCAGAGTAAACCCCAAGTAAACCCCAAATGTAAACACGGGGTTGAGTTGGTGTCTACTCTGGTGTTAGTTTGGGTCTGATCGGTACTTTACTTGCTTATGAAGAGGCACAATACGATTAACACGAAAAGATAAACGAAACAAAAACCTGTTAAAATTAAAGTATTAACCTGATTAAATACACCTACGATACGATAGGATTGATACGCGATAGGATAGGACAGGATTGTAAAAAAAAATAGCGTTGCTGGGTCTGTATGCATTTACTTGTATAATGAAAAAAGTTTAAACAGCTTTAAGAAGGCTAGTCAACTATAATTTGTTTTACAATGAAGCATCCAGGGTTTTTTTTACGTGTGCGATAAACATAAGATATTGCGGATCCTACGCAATTGCAGATAAAGATGCAGCTGTTTCTAGGTTTACCTAAAATTAATATTTCAACGAAATAGTTCTTCCTTTTCATAGCATTCTTTGTAAAAAGGATATACAACAATTTTGATAATATACTAAAACTATAAATTAATGATCACGCAGATTATGTTTCTGGGGTTTTTTTTCTTCAATATACATATGAGGCAAATGGAAGTTTTAATTTGATAAATTGATAGTGAAGATAGTTAGAGTGAATATGGATGTCGGATTATTCATATTGTAACGGCAGAGAGAGAGAGAGAGAGAGAGAGAGAGAGAGAGAGAGAGATAATTTAATAAACTTGGGTTCAGGAAAAATAGTAAGCAAAAAGGAGTGTTAGGACGCCAAGTTAATATTAATTTGCGGTTAATTGAACACAAGTTGTTGTAGCGTGTATATTGTCGCCGGAAATATCATGTATTGGGGTCACAAGTAACATTTATTGTACAATCATGTTATTTATGACAATACATAAAACCTAAACACTGAAGACACAAGTTTGCACAAAGTAACGAGTACATACATTCCAAATATCACGCAGCACTGTTAAGGTCGCATATGCTTAAATTACTAAGAAATATGTCATTAAAACCAACCACAAATGTGATGGTCATATAAATCAAATCTTAAAAATTGGAAGGGGGTACACACATCTCGGACATTAAAATGAAAAAAAATGCATTAAATTTAACTCATATACAGTATCTTGAAACATTTTTTTTATTAATGATATGGGGATATTGAATAATTACATGAAACATGTTTCTTAAATTAAATTAAAAGAAAAATATTTTAAATCAAACAATATAACACATTTATGGTGCAGATTCCAAGATTTTAAATATTGATCACAACACAAATATAAATTTTCAAACATTATTATTCATTTTTCAAGGGCTATATTGAAGAAATAATGCAGAGTTAAAAAAAACTGTTAACAGATAAATTATGGTAAAAATTTAAAATGGTTGCATATTTCAACTGATTTCGACTCTTTTAAATTTTAAATATCATTGATAATAATAATGATATTGATAATAATAATAATAATGAAAAAAACAATAATTGCAAAATCAAACATTTTTAGAGAATATACTGTATTCCATGATGACGGTATAACCTTCAAATCCATTAGTGCATCTTCTTGAAGTCAGAAGGGAAAAAAACATGAATTTCTGCAATTTTGCAAAAATCAAAAATCATCATTTCAAGAAACTCAAAGGAAACGCAGAACACAACAGAAACAGCAGGGGAAACAACAACAATAAGAATACCGGTGTATGACAACAATGTTACACTGCCCAAAAGGTATGACTGTTACCAGAATGTTATGAGCAAGTACCCTAAAATGTACTTGAAACCATCAATCAATAGAAATACAAAATTTGCATGCTGCAAGACTTGTTGATTGTGCTAAACAATTAGTCAAAATGATAGAGCTAATAATGGAAAACACATTTAAAACAAGCATGAAAAAACAGTATCAAGTCAATATAACTTAACGAAAGTAGTACCCAGCGAAAAAAAACAAAGAAAGATATTGAAATAAATATAAGAGAGTAGCGAAAAAAATGCCAAAAAAAAACCCAAACAATTCAATGAAGTCGCCTCATTTTTAGCTTCAGGCAGTTCCCTTAGTCAGAAAAATAGAGATTGCATAAACACATATTTCGAAAATACACAAGCGGCCAGATTAAGAGCTGACTGTAGGACTCAAAACCTGAAAAATGGGGTTAAAAACCCCAAAAGTCATGTGGGGAAACATGAAAACTATTTGTTCCATAGAGTTGGGTTTAAGAAGTTTATAGAAGCCTTACCATCTGGCTCTAAGGTAAGCTGTCGAAACCTAGAAACGGATGCCAGTTATTAATTATAAAAGAAACTACTGTTCGACTCGTCATGGGATTTTTTTTACAATTTATTTTATTTTATTTTTTATTTCATAAATATGTCATGCGTTTCTATATATATGAACTACTGAATTGTGAAAAAAGCAATTTTAAAATAAAATGTTGTTATGAAATAGTGTGACCAAATGAATTACATTAACATAACAACTAGCAGAAAATGAAATGAAAAAAAAATCAAAGCAGCAACGAATTTCCGGAAAATCCCTACGCTTTGTAATATGAAACTCCTGCAAACATCAGTCCGAATTTTTCTTCATCATTCAGTGTATGCCGTTAGCTCCCCTGCCGATACTCGAATTGTTCTCACATTGCATGTAAGATTGCCAGCTGCCACGTCTTCTTCAAAAACAATATTAGCTGCCTTTATCTTTGTTCCGTTGATGCGGAAAGAATCTTTAAACGAATGTTTGATCATTATCGATACATAGTCAAAGTCATATCGAGAAGGCACGACAATTTTGAAGTAACTATGATATTGGTTGAAGCCAGGGACAATCGTCATATATGGATCTCCCAATGTGGAATTCAATGAAGCTAAACCAAAACGTGTGACTAAATTTGGCTGATCAGATGCAATAAAACAAGTTTGACTGCTAGAAATGCGAAGGTCAAAATGATCCAGTTTGTTTAAGAACAAGGACTGTGCAACGTTCCCGATCACGAATGTTGTATTTCAGCTTTCTATCGATGTGATACGGATTAAAGTGTCCCTATTATTTGCGTTTGGAGGTACAATGTATATACAGTCTACACTGTATGTTGGTGGTAACTGCTCAATGAGATGATCACAAGCGCCTATATTCTCAAGCTTATTGCAATTATTGCCTGAAAAGGCTGCAATTGGAGCCGAAGAATCAATAAATGTCCCTGTTAAATCAGTATCATGGGCAATCTGATATGTTTCGTAACGGTTGAGTGAAAAAAATTAATACGCCTCCGTTGTAGTATGTGTTTCCTTCAATATTCAAAGGTGAATTACTTTTCATTTTAAAAGTTATCGATATTGTTGTGTTGTCGACTGTAGCGGACACGGGAAGCTGGCTTTTCCAAGAAATATATGGCTCTGTTGATATGACAACATACTTGTTTGAAAGTTTATGTAATGGAATATGTGAATTGCTTCCGACAGTAGATGATCCATCGTCGTGACTTATTATAAAAACATCAGCAGATGTTTCAATAAAAATAGATTTTACTTCTATTTTAAAACTGTCCAATTCGAGTGCAATTGGTACTATTAATTCTTTGTTTGATGGAATATCAATGCTTTGGACTATCTGGGTCTTCACCATGGGGTCCAGATGCGGCGAAGTCGAAATGTTCATTTAAACTCCATTTTCAGAAGTAATAAAGATTCTTCTGTTGTTGGTACAATATTTTTCATGAACACCACAATGAATTGTGTTCCCCTGCTTCCTGGGAATTTATTTTTAAAAAACTGATTATAAATTACATTTTCTTATTAATTTTATATAACTTGTAATAGTTATTTTTTGTCATGATCTTCGAATGTCCAAAAGGTGTATTCCATAATCAAGATTCGCAGTACAAATTCGGAACGATATATTTGAGATTTAAAAATCGAAATTATGTATTCCTATGGAAGACTCAAAATAGAGATTACTATTTACATGCACATACACGTTTCAAAAACTGAACACACAACACATTATTTATGTTTTCATAAATAACAAATTTTAATGTGAGTCAACTATAGTATTTCTCATAAAAAAAGAAATCAAGAGATAGTACTGATGCAATAACCGTGCATAGCTTGCTAATCAAGAAAAAATGGAACTTTTGTTAATTCGATCATCGATTTTAAATCAATCTTAATAATAAATATAAACAATGATTAAATTATAATACTCTGTACAAAAACTGTTAATTAACGATATTGAGATTTCGAACGGATTGTGTATACTGTTTACGTATCTGTATATATTGTATTTCAGCTGCAAATAACATAAACCATTTTGAAATTATTATTTCGTATCTCACTTATCGTAGAAAAATATTTCCTACACCCACGCATATAGTTAATTTATATCCTTACCTATAGTTACGTTTGGCCCCGAAATAAAGAAAGGTGTTGTTTGGATTTCCGTAGTACTTCTCGTGGGATCGGAAGTGGTTTCTGCTCAAAAAAAAAATCATACTTTAAAATTGATAAAATGAAAATATTTGCTTTAATTTAGGTAAATATTTAATGCATTATTTCAGTGGGTCTTTTTGGTACTATATCTATTATGACGTTATAATCCATTTGATTATGTAAAAAAATGAAGAAAAAAATCCTATTAAATGTAGTCGTGGTATTTTCAATATAATATCATTTAAAAGAAGAGATCAAGAATATTATCTATGCCGATTTTAGAGGGACTATAGGCATTTTGGAAATATTTTATTCGTCAATAACGGAAAAAACCCTTTGCTATTCTAAGCTGGGGTTCTACATATTTCATTGAAAATTTTAGTTTAAAATTAACTTCTCATAGTGTTCACTTTAACATGAACCCCGCCACACTTTTTAGTGCAGAACATGGTCATGATTTTGGTCAATTTCTATTTTTTCTGTTTGTATTATCTACAAAGCTTTAGGAATGCATTTTAATGATCAAATGAAATTTGATAGTCAGTCGTAGAGTTATAAGCAAGATGTAAGGCTTACAATTCTTTGTCATGTCAACAAGGCTCGTGCCTACCTGTTTTTTGTTTACATGGGTTGATTATACCTGTAAAAAAAACTTTAAAGCTGATTTATCTCTCTTCTTATTCAGTTTAAGCATAAATAAACAGTTCTTAACGTTTAACACAATCAATTTAGGTCTAAATTTGGAATATTCACTTCAACATTCAAAAAGTAAACAGCAGTTTTGTTTACATAGCAAAGAAATTGCAAGCTCTATAACACGCTTATAACTCAACAAATGTTGAACGCTGGATAGACAGAAACATGCTGCATTAACTAGCACTAATTGTATTTGAATAAATGCAAAGTCGTATTTGATTTTATTTCAGAAATTACTATTTTTTTCTTAGACGCACATGCATATACGAGGGTTTTCCAAAAGTTCGTGGATACATGTAATTTTATTCAGAATAACGGCGCAATTATCAAGAAGGTATTACAATATTTTAATATAGAGTATAATAATATATATGTATAAAAATCAGTGCAATGTACATTTTTGTTTTGGGGTTATCACTATATATGCATTGCCTATACAGGCCGCACGGCCCAGTCTGACCGTTAAGTTATACAGTACCCGCAACGTTATTTTTTACAAGATAAACGATAGGATAGGATTCACGCACAATAGGATAGCATCAACGAACGATAGAACAGTATATACGCACGATACGATAGGATTAACGCACGATAGAACAGTATACACACACGATACGATAGGAATGATACACGATAGGAAATGATAAACGATGTTAATGATAAACGTTTAATCGCTTTAAACGATCTTCACGAATAACCTGAAAATGGCATAATTTGGCAAAGAAGACGTACGAATAAAGATTTAAGTGGAATTCTTTTTAGTAACAATTGTCTATTTGTTAATCATCGCTGCATCATTTATAGAATTAAAAAAAATGTCCAGTTATTTTTTTTTTACAAAAATTATGAGCTTAAATGATCAATAAATTTGTTGTATTGTTAACATTGCTTTCATTACCGAACACCCTAGCCGATCGCCGCGAATATTGCAGCCTTAGATCAAATCACACGAAAAATTACGGGTTCAATTATAAAAATCCAACTCTTGTTTAAAGTAAAAGTAAAATCTATCATAAATACATTTATTTTTGTATAAGAAAATGATGCATTAAAAACGATTTGTTAACATTGTTAACATTGTTTTCAATTCCAAACACCCCAGCCGATTGCCGAGAACATTTCAGCCCAAAATCAAATATCACACGGAAAATAACGGATTCAATTAAAATACAACTCTTGTGTTAATTAAATATAAATTATATCATAAATACTTTTGTTTCTGTAAAATTCAATGCAAAAAACGAATTATATTGCAAAAAAGTTATTGTTTACACATGGGAACGATTTAATGATGAGGACTAATCGCCGGAATGGCGAAGGAACATACGTAGTGACATGTCTAAAAAGGTCGATAACTTGTGTTGTGTATAAGCTATCGCCATTCGGTTTTCAGTTTTTACATCTATGGATATGGCTATCGAAATATATAAAAATATTTTGGATAGTTATATGTTGAAGATGCAAAACCTTTGCCGGAATGAGCTATGGTCGTAAAAATCAGGTGCCGGAATGAGGTAGTCATCTTCATAAAACAGTTAATATCTCAAACAGTTTTTAACATATTTTCATTCGGACACGATTTTTTTAATCATTACGACAATAATTACTTTAAAAAAGAATGCCGTTATTGTGCAGTCATTCTGACATTATCACCTGTATTGTTAATACCATTGAATATATTTTTATTCTGTAAAGATTTTTTTCATCCTGAGATATATACCTTTCAGACAATATATAGTTTTATAAAATAAAGTTACTTTAAATGCTCAACACCTTTGCCGGAATGAAAATTTTACACACAAAATTTACAAATCTTAATCGATTCACTCAGGTATCGCTCAGGTAAAGAAGCCAAAATACAAAGAGGTGTGAACAACGCCTGTGATTAAAACACAACAATAGTTAATTAAAGCAACACATTCCAATAAAACAAATCATATTTCTCAAATTTATTCACGACAATTGTCATTACAAAGCCAATCTGTACAATCATTATTTACATCAGCACATTTTGAATGTTTCCAAACGTTACAAAGTTGTTTCCCTAATTTAAAATCACAACCTACCATTTCATCTACCCAATCTGGAAACCCACAAGAACAACAGCAT
The DNA here is from genome assembly GCA_020458035.1 of Magallana ariakensis. Taxonomy (NCBI): domain Eukaryota; kingdom Metazoa; phylum Mollusca; class Bivalvia; order Ostreida; family Ostreidae; genus Magallana; species Magallana ariakensis. Next base: position 36,339,250 of record CM035811.1, on the reverse strand, counting down.
TGAATTGTTAAAATCCTTTGTTTTAAAACTGCAGTGTCAGAGGTTTGTGATGAATTCTGTGGAAATTTTGTAAATTTACCATTTTCTAAACATTCAACAAGATGATTTCTCATACATTCTGATTTGAAAGAGGTTTTAGTTTTAAATGAATTATCGGGATTAAAACAAAATTCTATAAGGTTAGCAATTGCAAATAGTCCACAATCATAGCCATTCTCTTGTTGTTCATCTTCGCTAGCCAAGGGTTTTCGGTCCACTCTGCTCCCCATAAACCCTTGGCGGATTTCATTACGAAAACTCGGTGACAAGCTCCGTTTAATGATTGGCTGCAGCTGCGAGTAGCTGATCCAATCGCAGCGTTGTAAACATTCGCTTATAAATAAACTTTTAATAGAAACACACGTGTGATCTTTGGTAAAACATTCGGTGCTTTTCACAAGATGAGGCACAAGTTCTCAAGTACAATATCTCTACAAGGATGGTCTAACCAGATCACTTTAAAAAACGATATATTTTATTGGATTTAACAGAGATTTACAAACTTGTCAAGGCTCGTGCGATCGTAGTATGGGAAGTAAACATGGCGAAGGAAGAAGTTGCTTACCCGTTAGTATATACATGTATGTACGTCCCTGCTTATGGTAAGAGTTTCAATTGTTCAATGAGCTGTATTTTATTTATTTCTTTTGTCCACAACGATACCTGGTTTAATGGCTTGAATGCATTTATATATAGCGACTTTTTCACTCCCGGTACAGGTCTCTACAAACACTAGGCCTATAAATAAAACATTCCTTGCTTTATCTAGGTTATATCTTCATTCCGATTGAATAGAATCGTTAATTATGTTCCTATTCTTGCTAGTCAACATGTTTTCAAGTTGTATTTATGCCGTAGCGTGAATATTACCCGTTGTTTCATTCGATTAAAATGTAAATATACAAGGGGCGCAACTCAAGTTGCTCGCTAGATAGCGCCACCGCATCACCGAGTTTTCGTAATGAAATCCGCCAAGGGTTTATGGGGAGCAGAGTGGACAGAAAACCCTTGGCTAGCGAAGATGTTGTTGTTGAACATCTAAAATCTTAATAGATATTGAAGTTTTATCACGCCCATAAATAAGAGAGAGTTGAATTTCAAGGGATGGAGTGTTTACTGCTTGGTTCTTGCTCTTGCTAAGACTATCTAAAATACAAACTTCATTATCGTTATTTTGAAAAGATGTTACCCAATGACTTCTACCCGTATGATGTATCTGAACTGAAGGTGGTTGAGTATGTTCAAATTTTTTATCGCATTTCCATGATTTATTTTGTTCGTCAAATATTGGTGCAAGATTTGTTAACTGTAACCCATGTATATGTTGAAACTGCTTTTTGATTATATCTAATGAATAATTCACAATATCGGAACATAACCACCCTTTTGGATCTAAAATATTTTTCTTGTGCGAAACCTTAAGCCCATAAATCCATTGTTCGTCTTGAATACCCTTATCAGAACCCTCTTTACATTCTAATTTGATTTTTTTACGGGAATGTCGTTGCAAACATCCTCTTGTTCTAACGCGGCGGCGGCAGGATCCGGAGCTGGTAAAACTTCCTTGTCGCAATCATTCGGTCGCGGTTTTTTCCTACCGGATTTTTTATCGTTACGTTTCAAACTATTCTTAGACAACTGCTTAAGATTAATTGTTTTCTTTGTTCCCGAAATATTGTCACCCATTGTGATTCGCGCTGCCAAGATATGATAACAGTTACCCGTGGCTGGACATTGACATGATTCTTTAGTAAATAATGTTACTGCATATTTTTTGTTATTATTACCGTTAACGATGAAAACCTTCTGATTTTCGACAAAAGTTACACCATTATTCGCGACAGTCAATTTAGCCAAACACGTCTGTGATGAATTTGAATTATCAATACCTTTTGAATTCGTTTCGCTAATTTTGGGACCAGTTTCCGCGGTTATACTTTCTGAAACAAAAGGTACATGTTCATCAGAGCCGACATCAACATTTTTGTTGGAATTACAAATATTAGAGCTAACATTGACATTGTTTGTAGAATTACAATCGGATTTACACAGTGTTTCTAAGTTTTCTAAAGTACCACGCACATAATCAATAATCTCTTCAGGCTCTAATAACTTGCCCGGAATTACAATCTCATCTTTTGGTATTTTTATACAAGAAAACATGTCTAATAATTTATATTGCCCTATACCTGTTAACCCACATTGAATATTGTAAAAAAATACCTATACTGCAACAATTGTAAACTTAATATTAAAGCGACTACAGGAAGTTCTTTACCATTAACATATAGTTTGTTGATTGATAATATCATACTTTAGATAAACATTAAAATAATCGACAGCTGATTGTGACCATTTATCAGTAACATCTTTGATGACATTCTCTACATTGTCTTTATCACTCTGTAATATATTTACTAAACCTTGTACATAGACATGAAATTTCGTTACCCTGAGCACCATTTTTTTGTAACAAAATAAATTCACACTATTCGGTAACAACTTACTAATAGCATTGGAAACACCTTTTTCCTTATCTGTAACAATTGCGATTTTTTAAGAAATAAGTTTCGGTATGTTCTCAATCAAATAATCAAATAAACGTTCGTGACATTTTTAATATTTACGCTCGTGGATTAAAAAGGCCAGAGGTATACTTGGTCTATTATCAAAAAGAATGTGTCTAAAAATCAATGGAGTTACATAAAAATCAACTAGATTAAATATTGTGTCATAGCCTAAACAAATTGAAAATGTTGTATCATCAATATCCAACAACTGAGAAAAACTGTCCAAAAGTCCTGGTTAACCTAGTCTTTTGTCAACTGCTTTGCACTTTTAACACTGGTTGTAATGTTTTTCACTTGTTTGACGTCGCGAGCGTTCATCACACCGATGTATTCACCACTTGGAACTCTGTTAGCAGCATTTAGTTTATCAAATATCTGTGATGGCGACATACCGATATCGGAATCCTTTTTTAATTTGTTGAATTACGGACGGACACGTTCTCACAAATTCACTCTCTGTTTTGCTGTTCCCATGTGCAAGTGGACTGTGCAGAGTTTCATCACCGATGTAACGGACTAACACTAAGTTGCGATTCGACTCCAGGAAATATGCACTGCGCGTAAATCCGACGGCTCGTTTTGTTTTCGAATATTTGGTTCCCGTGGTTTTATCTTGAAGTATTTCCGATGAAGCGTATCCCCCTCGACTTGAACACTCGAACTTCCGTTGTTTATCCATTGATACTGGTCACATCTCCAATCGTCGGCGTTTTTACTTTTGATAACATACGTTTCACCTCCTTTCGGTTTTACGGGCGGAATATCGGAAACTTTGCTGGATTCTGGATTCTGAAGTATCTTGACGATCTGTTGCTGTTCCATTACCACTTCCCAGTCATACACGACCACACCACCACCCTTGATCACACTTGTATGCACACAGGGGTTAGGAACACTAACACGGGACACACTTGCACGAATACTGGGAATGGTAGCACTACGACTGGACACGGTTGCACGCACACTGGGGGTAACACTAACACGGCACACACTTCCAGGCACATTGGGAACGGGAGTAATGCGACGGGACACACTAATAGATAAAAGCAAACTTGACAGCACATCTTCAACTCGGGATTTCCTAAGGCACCTTTTCTTCATTGAAGCTGTAACTTTAGTCCAAGAATGAACACTTGTACGAACACTGGGGATTGGAGCACTAACACGGCACACACTAGGAACACTGGGGATAGGAGCACTTACACTGGACACACTTGCACGCACACAGGGAACCGGAGCACTGCGACGGGACACACTTGGCACGCTGGGAACAGGAGCACTACGACTGGACACACTTGCACGCACACTAGGAACGGGAGCACTGCGAGAGGACATACTTGGCACGCTGGGAACAGATGCACTACGACGGGACACACTTGCACGCACACTTGGAACGGGAGCACCGGAGGGGACACACTTGGCACGCTGGGAACAGGAGCACTACGACTAGACACACTTGCACGCACACTAGGAACGGAAGCACTGCGAGAGGACATACTTGGCACGCTGGTAACAGATGCACTACGACGGGACACACTTGCACGCAAACTTGGAACGGGAGCACTGCGAGGGAACACACTTGGCACGCTGGGAACAGGAGCACTGCAAGGGGACACACTTGGCACGTGCGGAACAGGAGCACTACCACGGGACACACTTGCACGAACACTAGGAGTAGGAGCACTTGGCACGCTGGGAACGGGAGTACTGCGACGGGACACACTTGTACGCACTTTGGGAACACTGGTACGGGACACCCTGGGTACACTTACACTGGGCAACGATGGCCAGATGATTTCGTCGTCGAGATCGGCGGTGAATTCCGGGATGACAGTCGGTTGGATTGTCCGGAGAAGCGCATCTCGGTAGTCGGTTGGGATCGGATCTTCTCACGGTCTTCCCACACATTCTCCCGCTGGCAGGTAGGGCCCCTTACACACAGATACGATCTGATGCGCGACACAACAACCTGGATGTCGTCGTACAGCTGTTGAATTCCTCTTCTCGTCAGATGAAGTCCGTCCCTTGATAGAAGTCGTCTGTTGGCCGTCCGTCTGTCAACTCCGAATGTAGGATGGGGGCAGAATTCCAGCAGCGTTAATCTAGAAGCTATCTTCGTCCATCGTTGATTTCTCGCGCTTTCTTGTTGCATCCATCGATGAATCCAACGTTGTTCCTTGCTCCCTCGAAGACGTTGTAATCCCTGGGCAAAACGGCCGACGCTATGATCCTCGCTGTTGGGTTTGATGTCCAGATGATCTTAAGTAGATGCTGGTATCGATGAAGGGTTGTCGCTGGTTCCTCACACGAGGCGTTGTTGGTTCCGGCATGACTGACGATGATGTCGTGGTCTTTGACGATTCCGGAGAAGAGGGCCCACATCTGTTCCACGCGAAATCCTGAGGAACAACGGACGGCGGTGTTGTCTTCCAGCTGAACATGGTGAAGATACTTCAGCTGTGAATCTCCCACGAAGAGAACAGACATTTTACACACTCACTTGAACACAAACTCACAATTTCACAATATATAACGCACTTTTTCACTTGAACACAAACTCACAATTTCACAAGAGATCACGCACTTTTGAGAGCACTATTACAACTTGTAAGAGACAGGTTTCTAATAGCAAGGGAAGATTTTTACTTTAACAGGGGTTTATACATGTATATGATTCTAAATTTCTTTTCAACCAATGAACGTCGAGATATTTCATCTTCCATGCTTAATTGTAGCAATTAATTATCCATAAATTTTACATATCACAGCTTCCATGGACAAGCAGCTTCTATGTATTTAGATTTTGTACATTCTTATTCACTTTGATGTGAACAATTTAATCATTATCCGATCCTAATTATCACGGCTTACATGGACAAGCAGCTTCTATATATTTAATTTTGGTACTTTCTTATTCACTTTGATATAAACAATTAAATCATCATCACAGCTTTGGTACTGTCCTACTAACTTTAGCAAAGCAAGTATATATACTTATTTATAATGAACGATATGATGACTTTATTAATTTTAATAACCACCATCAATGTCGGTAATGTAAATTTGCATATATATACATTGTTTAATTTATGAAATAGTGTATTTAAAAAAGTTGAATTTATAGGTGGTCTATGTTGAATAGTTCATTTTGTGCATGTGTTTTTATAACAGGTGTTGTTCACACCTCTTTGTATTTTGGCTTCTTTACCTGAGCGATATCTGAGTGAATCGATTAAGATTTGTAAATTTTGTGTGTAAAATTTTCATTCCGGCAAAGGTTTTGAGCATTTAAAGTTACTTTATTGTATAAAACTATATATTTTCTGAAAGGTATATATCTCAGGAAGAAAAAAATCTTTACCGAATAAAAATATATTCAGTGGTATTAAAAATACAGGTGATTATGTCGGAATGACTGTACAATAGCGGCATTCTTTTTTAACGAAAAATGTCATTCCGACAAAGGTTTTGTCTATCAAATCAAAACATATGGATCTAATTTTTACATATTTCAAAGATATGGTCGTAATAATTAAAAAAAATCGTGTACGAATGAAAATATGTTAAAAACTTTTTGAGATATTATCTGTTTTATGAAGATAACTACCTCATTCCGGCACCTGATTTTTACGACCATAGCTCATTCTGGCAAAGGTTTTGCATATTAAACATTTAACTATCAAAAATATTTTATATATTTCGATAGCCCTATATCCATAGATGAAAAACCTTAAAACCGAATGGCGATAGCTTATACACAACACAAGTTATCGACCTTTTTATACATGTCACTACGTATATTACATCGCCATTCCGGCGAATAGACCTGCCCCGATTTAATATTTTCGATATACAGGTAAATGTGTTACCTTGTTCCTAAGATCTTCGATAATTTACATGATTTTTCTTATATCAAATGCTTACGGATATGATTTACAGGTAATATTGGTTAATTTTGATCTAAAATTTTAAGAAATAAGTATAATGATAGAATGCTGGATAGGATTTTACAATTCTTGTTCGATAAATTTTCTTATACGGCGCACTGAACGACTTGCAACTTTGAATTAAATTTACTCGCTTATGAAAAGGCACGAAATGATTAACACGATAGGATAAACGGAAAAACTGTTAAAATTGAACGATAAACCTGATAGGATTAACGCACGATAGGATAGCATTAACGCACGATAAAACAGTATACACGCACGATACGATAGCATTAACGCACGATAGAACAGTATACACGCACGATACGAAAGGATTGATACACGATACGATAGGATAGGATTGTAAAAAATAACATCGCGGGTACTGTAACGGCATTTCTATAAAGTCGTTGTCCTTGGTTTACCTCAGAGTAATATGCCGCATTCACCGTTTGGTCAGAGGGTACAATCCCATACTTCATCAAAATATCGCTTGTGCCACTTGTGGATAAGTAAACGCGAACTATTTCGATGTATTTCCTGTTTCCTCCATCGTTTGTTTTGTTTCTATCCGTGTATCCTATCAGTGGACACAATTTTATGACGGCGCGCTGTTTCGTGCGGTCAGATGTGATGTCGCTCTTTCAGGCGTTGTTAAAGACATGTTCTTGCCGTAATATCTTTAAAAAGTCCTCTGATAGTTTGAAATTGCTTTAAATGACGTATGAAAAGGAATCACATCATACAGACTACATCACAATAGAAAATTTTGAAGTTTTGAAATGTTTTATAAAAACTGTAAATATTTATATCTAAAAACTCAATAACACAGTTTGGACAATTTTTACGCTGGGCCATGCGTCTCTCGTGACCCTTTGATACATTAAAATTTTAGTTTATTTCTCTGGAAATTACTCCAAACCACACTAGTTTAATTTGAAATTTTAAAACAAACATTTAGATATACAATATGTATATATAAATCCATTCAAAATGACAAAACGCGATTGTCCACGAATTTTTTGGACAATCTTCGTACATATGAATTATTATTGTTTGTTATACATGCTAAAATTACCAATAATTTAAATATGTTATTATTTCGTATCTCACTCATCGTAGGAAAATATTTCCTACACCCACGCATATAGTTAATTTATATCCTTACCTATAGTTACGTTTGGCCCCGAAATAAAGAAAGGTGTAGTTTGGATTTCCGTAGTACTTCTCGTGGGATCGAAAGTGGTTTCTGCTCGATAAAAAAATCGTACTTTAAAATTGATAAAAATGAAAATATTTGCTTTAATTTAGGTAAATATTTAATGCATGATTTCAGTGGATCTTTTTGGTACTATATCTATTATGACGTTATAATCCATTTGATTATGTAAAAAATGAAGAAAAAAATCTGACAATCTATTTAAAATCCTATTAAATGTAGTCGTGATATTTTCAATATAATATCATTTAAAAGAAGAGATCAAGAATATTATCTATGCCGATTTTAGAGGGACTATAGGCATTTTGGAAATATTTTATTAGTCAATAACGGAAAAAAAAAACCCTTCGCTATTCTAAGCTGGTTCTTTTCATATTTCATTGAAAATTGTAGTTTAAAATTAACTTCTCATAGTGTTCACTTTAACATGAACCCCGACACACCTTTTAGAGCAGAACTATTTTTGTGAAGCATCATTGAAATAATTCATTAATGTAATTTCATAAATATGTTAACTTACTATAACTTGACATCAAAGGGGCATGGTCACGATTTTGGTCAAATTCTATTTTTTTCCCCGTTTTTATTATCTACAATGCTTTAGGAATGCATTTTAATGATCAAATGAAATTTGATAGTCAGTCGTAGAGTTATAAGCAATATGTAAGGCTTACAATTCTTTGTCATGTCAACAAGATTCATGCCTAGCTGTTTTTTTTGTTTACATGGTTGATTATACCTGTAAAAAACTTGTTCAAGCTGATTTATCTTTCTTCTTATTCAGTTTAAGCATAAATAAACAGTTCCTAACGTTTAACACATTCAATTTAGGTCAATATTTGGAATATGCACTTCAACATTCAAAACGTAAACAACAGTTTTGTTTACATAGCAAAGAAATTGAAAGCTCTATAACTCGCTTATAACTCAAAAAATCTGGAACACTGTTTAAAAAACTGGATACACAGAAACATTTTGCATTCACTAACACTACTTGTATTTGAATAAATGCAAAGTCGTATTTGATTTTATTTCAGAAATTATTTTTTTTTTCTTAGACGCACATGCACGAGGGTTTTCCAAAAGTTCGTGGATACATGTAATTTTATTCAGAACAACGACGCAATTATCAAGAAAGTATTATAATATTTTAATAAAGAGTATAATAATATATATGTATAAAAATCAGAGCAATGTACATTTTTGTATAGGAGTTATCACTATATATGTATTGCCTATACAGGCCGCACGGTCCAGTCTGACGTTAGGTTATTACGGCATTTCTATAAAGTCGTAGTTCTTGGTTTACCTCAGAGTAATATTGGTATATCCCTCCAACCTTTTTTTAGAATTTGTAGGACAACAGAGTAGTGCCTTTAAGCAAAATAGTTTCTATACTTGCAGAGTGTATATACATATATTGGGACATTTTAAATCAGAATACTTGACACATGTCAGAAAAGAGGATTTGCAATTTTAAAAGCAAGTGTCAAAATTAAATTATCATTTGAAGGAAAGAATTAAAATTGTTTGATGTACACCCTTTCCAAAACTGTGAAATTCCCTACTTTTACTTTCATTTTCAGAGTTTTTTAATACAGACGAAAATTAGGGCCGGAGCTATGAACCCGAACGTTAACATTACCGCCTATGGAAAATGCATTAGTGGACTATACCCATATGCCTCATTCACCGTCTGGCCAGAGGGTACAATCGCATACTTCATCCAAATATCGCTTGTGCCACTTGTGGATAAGTAAACGCGAACTATTTCGATGTATTTCCAGTTTCCTCCATCGTTTGTTTTGTTTCTATCCGTGTTTTACCTCAGTCGACACAATTTTATGACGGCGCGCTGTTTCGTGCGGTCAGATGTGATGTCGCTCTTTCAGGCGTTTTTAAAGACATGTTCTTGCCGTAATATCTTTTAAAAGTCTTCTGATAGTTTGCTTCAAATGACGCATGAAAAGGAAGCACACAATACAGACTACATCACAATAGAAGATTTTGAAGTTTTGAAATGTTTTATAAAAACTGTCAATATTCATATCTAAAAACTCAATTACAAAGTTTGGACAATTTTTACGCTGGGCCGTGCGTCTTTCGTGACCCTTTGATACATAACAATTTTAGTTTATTCTATGGAAATTACTCCAAACCACTTTAGTTTAATTTGAAATTTTAAAACAAAGAATTATATATACAATATGTATATATAAATCCATTCAAAATGACACAAAAGCGATTGTCCACGAATTCTTTGGACAATCTTCGTACATATGAATTATTATTGTTTATTATACATGCTAAAATTATCAATAATTTAAATAGGTATCTTTTATATACTGCAATAGGGAGAATACTGTTAAGAGCATTTGAACAGCGACCTCATCATTTGTGTTTTTGCATATCAAATAAAAAAAAATATCATAAGATATTAAAGTGATGCTATTTAGAAATTCGGTGATTGTAACTCATATTCTACGCAAAAAACAAGGGTCTTGCGAAACAACGCGAAACTTTTGGGTTATAATGCGAACGTTCGCGTTTATTCGCAAACGTTTAGCCTTTATTATGTTATCACTTTTAAAAAAAACGAAATTACAATTAAAAGCCACTATATGCATTCTCTTACATTAATAATATTTAAAAAACAAACAAACAAACAAACACATTCTTACCTAATGTTACCTGGTGCCCAGGACTTGAGTTGGAGGTAGTGTGGATTTCGGTAGTACTATATATTTTCAAATCATTGGATGTTTCTACAAATATAAACGATACTCTATTTAACATGAGTTGGTTTTGGATTAAATGGTACTAATACTGACTTGAATACATCACGCATCACGTGTCTGGCCTTGGTACTGAATGGAATACATCACGCATCACGTGTTTGGTTTTTTTCTTACTCGACAACAATAAACAAAATAGTACTGCAGTATGAAACCCATAATTTATTTTTGTGTTATTTATTTTTTTTAAATCCTTACATATAAGCTTCATTTCTGGTCTTTAACTTTGAAGGTTCGCTACTGTGTATCTACTGTGTATCTATGAAGATATGTCGGATCGTTAGATAGTTTTGTTAAAAAAAAAAAAAAAACACCCCCCCCCCGAAAAAAAACCCCAAGAATTAAAAATTTTCTTCAAAAGTGCATGATGCAACTTTGGATATATAGAATATACAAACCGTCGCCTTGTAAAAGAAGAATAAGTGTAGTAATAGAGCAATGAAAAACGCAAGCAACACACTCGTTGCCAACACTTTTCGCCATGTTGTGTTTTTAGATTCTTCAATGTCCGGGATAACAATGATATCTGGTCGAATAATATACTGTAATAAAAAAATGTAAATCAAAACAACAATACATGCATAATTATAGATCTTGTTTTTCCTACAGGCGAACTTTATTTGAAAAATCTAAATGTATATTATACTACACGAATAAGCGAGGCGTTCAACAGTGCATTGTTATTTTTATATAGCATTTTAGACAGGGAACAAATGATCCTTTTTTTACTTGTACACAGTAAACTATTTTGAAATAAAAAATACGATAACTGAAAACCTGATAACTACCTTGATGTTCCTTGAAAAGGTTTGTTTTTTCATTGGCATGTCATATAAAAGTTGGTTTTGCTATATAAGATAAAAAATACAATTCATTTATGCACAAGATGTATCTCTTATGAATGTGAAAAATTGGTATACAACAGTAAAACTGCTAACGCGCGGTATTCAATATGTCTGTACAGCCTTGTTGTGTTATAGGACCGAAAACATTAAAGAAGCATTGAATGCTTCTATTTATATTCATATAAATGTTTATTTGTATGAAGTTTTTGTGTATCGTCACTTTAAAGCCATCATATAACTCAGGGATATGCAAAATACATGGAACAGCCATATTAACATGCTATTTAGTTTGTTTCCGCGATAAACATATAGTGCCAGAAACTTTGTAGAGGCAAATCTTTTTCATTAAGGAATAGATATGATTTAATGATTATTTTTCATAGGTACATATCAAATTGGTTATGTAGGTTTGAACGTTTCATCTAATCTTACAGTAATATATATATATATATATATATATATATATATATATATATATATATATATATATATATATATATATATATATATATATATTCAAAACGCGTGATGACGTTTATATTTGTGCTCATGCGCTGTGAATATGCTAAGTGTTTTCCTAGGAAATTGAACATCGCAGATTTCCAATACAAACATACGGGACATATACACTGATTGTAAATATAAAGTGATGCATATACATTCATAATTCAATGTCTGTTTCAGTGTTGTTTTCGCTGGCTAAATCAAACGCAATTAAAAATATATAAACTGTAAATGACGATCGATCACGCTTAAAAACGTATCATTACGCATCATGTTACGTTTTACCAATATGTGAGTGGCATCATAATAAGTTGGTAATTATATCCATATTGTTAGCGCAATCGGACAAAGACATCTACGTAGGCTGGGTTTTTTTTTCGCAATAATGAAGAAAAACGAAAAGCATTGCCAACGTTTATTTAGAAAATTTTCAAAGTACTGTAATAGTATGAGATTTATTAATTATTGTATTAATAAATCTAATTACCATATTAATTATTTTGATTGGTTAAGATATAATATATTTTGGAAATAGTTTTATATTAAACCATCATTGTGGAACACCTATGTTTACCTGAGTGAAGTTAAGTAATACACTTAGAATATATGGTTCTTATATGGTCAGTTTAAAGGAGGAAATCTATTGGCATTTAAGCTTGTATAGTTGTGTTTTATTGGTCTATTGGTGGACATACACTTGTACTCTTGAATATCTAAAAGTTGTTCAACTTAATAGTTTTCAGTCTGTAAGTTTGCCAGTCTGCAATGTAACGTTGCAATAATAACTAGATATAGTAAATGAATGATCTGACAATTCTAGATGTATAAATGAAACTGTACGACTTGATCAAGTCTTAATGTCATATTAGTAAGTTGTCAAGCTATGGTCATTTTTTTCTCTTTAAATGACAAAAGAAGTAATAAAAGTAAAGAGTTGTGGTGTGCTTGAGCTACACTAGATTTTATTCATATGCAGTTTTAGTTTGGCGCCTTAATGTTAATATATCATAAAAGTATTGGGCTTGATAGTGTTATTTAAGATATGAATCTACATTGAAAATCAAGAAAGATCAAAAGTAAAAAAAAAATTGGGTAGAAAGCATTGAACTACTATTGGACATTAGCTACATTTTCGTCTAGTTAGGAGCATTACAGTAAGACGCTTGGTGTCATGACCTGCACACAGTTTGATTTTAATATCATTTTGAACCCACATATAAAAAAAAAGAAAAATAGCCAAAGTAGAAATTTAAGGCAGCAGCGCTGAACTTATAATTCTATTTTTAATTTAAGTTTTGGTGTCAAAAGGTAATCAGGATATGCTAGAATGCCCAGGAGGTAAAAACAATTCGATAGTTTCCGTAAAATTAAATGCTTTTATTAGTGTTAAAATAGTTCTTTGTTCTTCAGCTTCATCAAAGCTTTATTTTAAACAAAAAAAGAACATGTTAATAATGTTTGCAATGAATAAGTCTTTAATTTCGCTACAGAACACTTGAATTACTATAATATGTAATATATTCTTTTTTTTTTTAAATCCCACAATCTCGCTTTTTACATACAAAGGTATTTAAATTACATAGACGATGGATTAAACAAAAGAAAGGTAGTTTTGTTTACATAAGAAATATAAAATCGCTAGAAACAAACTAGACAGGTGCAATTGCAACTTGAGAATTTCAAACATCTTTTCAGATAAGTGAACAAAAGCTTGTTTTCTATAGTGTGGTTTGAATAGTTTTCGATATTGGCATGAATATATAAAACAGAAAATAGCTCTGTCTGTTAAAGGTACGCAGCCGTAAACTAGTAAATGGAATAAAAAAAACTTAATTGCAGCACACGATTTATGCGAAGTTAAAGAAAAAAAATACAAACGTTTAAAGTTCAGTCTGTTTTGCCTAATCGTGCTTTACATTTAAACTTAAATGGAATGTGTCTTTTAATCAAATTATACATATCAAAACAAGGATTAGGACAGACGTAACATTTTTTAAATAACCTTTTATTTCATTTTGTTATGTTAATTAATTAACGTATTGTAAATACTGATTGTTGAGTTATGTAAACAAAAATGAAATGAAATAAGGGTTATTTTTATGTAATAACCTATCCATAATAGTTCTTTATAAGAACTTACCATTGATTAAAGAAAAATATGTTGTTTAGATTTGTTCTATCCCCGATAATGTATGGGTGTATTCTGTTCGGTGATACCATATATATTTTAATACTGCTGTTTTATACAACCAAACCAAAAAAATAGACTGACAATGCTTGAAAAAAAATCAAGTTTTAAGAATCTTAAGTACAGTTCAGACAGTGTTTGTGAAACACGTCGATATATGTTTACAAATAAGAGCATGTGAACATGATTGTTAAACGATTTAGGTTTTAAATGGTTCTTATCAAATCATTCGTTAGTATTTGGCTGTCTTTCAGTTGTAATTCAAAGAAAAGATAAATAACATATACATTCCAATAGTTTCATAATATCAAACAGCGTTATTTACACTGCCTAGGTATAGACCGGCTTTTTACAGAAAGTCAAAACAAATTTATCTGTGGCATAGATTTGCAATCAAATATTGTTTAATGATCCCTTTAAGATGAGACAAAACTTTTTTGAAATGATGCACACAACTTATGAGGAAGCTATTTTATTTTTTGTTGTTTAGTCAAGTAATTAAAAATAAGTATCAACGCTATATATACTAATATTATGGGCATACGTAAACACGAGCAAAATTTGAAAACAAAATATATTGGCCCCGAACGTTTTAAATCTGTAATTTGATAGACACTCTCTAGATAAGATACTGTCTATAACGTTGTATATAACAAATGAAAAGAAAAACAAAAGGAACTTATTCTTAAACACGATCGAAATTTTAAATTCACAATTTTATTTAAACAAACACAAAAATGTTTAAAACTTACTAATTTATGTTTGGAGAAACATCCTATCCCCATGATGATTACGAGTTTTCTTTTACTCTAGGTCTTATTTTACACTGAAAATATATCATAAAGGAAAGAAAACATATCAAAAGCACTTGATTTCAAATTTGATAAAAACACCTGAGATAAAATTCATCTATTATATACTATTCAGGCCAAAATATCGATTACAAATACTCAATGCAATATGTGTAGATGCGTATTGAATAACCCAATATTTGGTCTATATTTTTAATAAACATTGTCATTTTAAATAGGAAATTTCTATAAGAAAAGGTTGCATGATATATTTACGCACTGCTTCAAATTTACACAGTTGGCGAGCAATCTTTTGGGAAGTAAGTGAGTGACATCATTATTAGGTAGTAATTGTGAATGTTCTTATTGCTAGCGCAATTGGGCAACGGTTTATATTTACCTTATTCTCTTTCGCAGTTATGTAGAACAAAAGAAAGGCAATTGCGAAAATTTGTCAAGCAAATTTTCAAAATATGCTTTTCTAAAACCTTCGAGCTTACTGTAACAGTTGTTTCTACTTTTTATTATATACCTGTGCTCGTGATACTTGCGTGTTTTTGTGTTCATTTGTTCAACCTCATATACAAGTGAAAATGGTTTTCAGCGATTAAAAAAATGAATTACGTGCAAATGTTCATAATTAATTAGAAAGAATGATGGTGGCTATGCACTCGTACTCTCGTTTATTTAAAGTTGTTCAACTTAACACTTTTTTCTGCGTGCCAGTATGAAATTGTAACATTGCAATAATTACGGTACATAGTAAATAAATGTTCTGACAATTCTAGAAGAATAATAATAAAAGAAACCGATGACTTGAGCTGATTTTAATGTCATATAACATGTATTACGCTTTAAAGCTATGGTCTATTTTTTTCCCTTAAATTACAAAAGATATGATAAAAGTCAAAATTTTGGTGGCGTAGAGCTACACAATATCTATTCATATGTTTTAGTTTGGCGTTTTAATGCCAACATATTCTAAAGTATAAAGCTTAACAGAGCTATTCAGAATATGAATTTGTTTTTCAAATAGAGAAAGATCAAAATTTAAAAAAAAAAGAAAAAAAAGAGGGTTAAACTACAGTTAAACATTGTTAACATTGTTAAATGTATTTGAAATGTTAATGTATTTGACAGGCTTTCAATTGTAAATCAAAGAAAAACGTCAAGAACATATACATTTCAATAGTTTCATGATATCAAATTCCAATACTTAAACCGCCTAAGTGATACAGTTTATTACAGAAAGCTAAAACAAATTTATCGATGGCATAAAATTTCAATCAAATATCGTTTAACGATCTCTTTAAGATGATACAGAATACTGTTGAAAATGATGCGCGCAACTTATGTGGAAGCTAATATTTTTTTAATTCAGTCAAGCAATAAAAATATCAAAATTATATAAATTAATATTAAGGTACGTTAAAGCAAGCAAATTAAAAAAAAAATAGGTTGGTCCCCAAACGTTTTTAATTTGTAATTTGATTGACACTTTTTGAGTTATGTACAAGATACGATGTAGTATCGATATCGATGATATCAACGATATTGTATCGATGTCGATTCACTAAATTCAATAATATAGAACTTAAATACATATCCGTACTAAGCATTTTATACATTGTGTCGATAGCGCATCAAAATCGCTTCACTATCCTTAAACACCATAATTAAGACATCTCCATTTAGCATATTTTCATGTTCAGACATTTTCCATTTAAGTATCCGTACTTTACATCGGAATCGACGATATCGTATCGATATCGATTCGCATTTGCACACAACCACAGCTTTCCATATTTAACGCCGATATCGTAACGATTGCGATTTTTCTTTGTACACAACTGAAGCTGTCCATATTTCATGTCGATATCGTATCGATATCCATTTCCATGTGTACACAATTACAGCTGTCCATATTTAACTTCGATATCGTCGATATCGACAATATCGAATCGCATAACTACACAACTAAAGCTGTCCATATTTACACAGCTGACCAGCAATCTTTTGAGAAGAAAGTGAGTGACATCATAATTAGGTGGTAATTATGTTCTTATTGCCTAAATGGGAACGTACGTTGTGTTCTTTCGCAGAAATGAGGAAAACCTAAAAGAATTGTCAAACTTTTTTTAGAAAAAAAAATCAAAGTAGGTTTTTCCTAAAACCTATACAAATTACTGTTGGTTTCACTTTTTCTCATTATTTACATGTTTACCTCATAAACCAGTGGCCTGGTTTTAAATGATTATAGAGTTGTGTTATGTGCAAATGCTCATAATCAATTAATTTATTATATTGATAGTGCTGTTGTCCTCTTCGTTATTAGAAAGTTGTTAGATTTATTAGTTTCTTTTTCAGCGTGCCTAAAGGCAGTTGTTACATTGCATTAATAACTCGACATTCCAATATACATGTATCAAATGAATGATCTGACAATTCTGGAAGAATGAATAAAAGAAAATGACATTTTAGGGAGTTTTCAAGCTATGGTCTATTTTTTTGCCTTCAAATTGCAAACTAGATTTTCAAATTCAAGAGTATCCGTGCGGTAGAGCTAATCTGGGTCTTATCTATGTGTAATTTTACTTTAGGGTCTTGATGCCAACATGTTCTAATTTATAAGACTGTACCTTGCTATTTAGAATATAAAGAAGATGAGGGGGATAAAATAGCGCAAATGCACTCTTGGGCATTTGGTTAAGTCATGAACTGCATTTTTTCTATTTGATTAAACGCTCAAACTCTCGCTTCATAAATAGAAACGGCATTTAAATCACTTAGACAATTAAAAGGTATTTTGTTTACTTAAGAAATAAAGGACCACTACGCACCAAGTAGACAGGTGCAATTGGAAAATTGAGAATTTCAAACATTCTTTCAGATAAAAAGAAACAGATGTTGTCGGTTGACTAGTTCTTAATATTATCATTTATAAAAGATAAAGAAAAAAGCTCCGCTTTTTAAAGGTAAGTGTCTTGAAACTAGTAAATTAAATGAGATATAAAAGAAACGTAATTGCACTTCATGATTTATGTAAAGTTAAACAGCATAGACTACAAACGTTTGAAGCTCAAACTTTTTTTTTGACATCGTGCTTTCTATTTCAAGTTAGATTGAATGAATCTCCAAACCAAATTGTACACACCAACACACGGATTAAGACAAACGTAGCATTTTTTTTATATCACCTTTTATTTCATTTTGCTTTATTAATTAATTAACGCATTTTAAGCGAAACAAGCAAAGGGGTGTTTTTATTTATACTCACCCATTCATATAAATGCTTTATACATGTACGAGTACCATTGATTGAAGAAATGGGTTGTTTCAATTTGCTGTATCCCCGATATCATAATATGCATTATTATTAACAGTACCGCATATATCTGTAATGCCGCATTTTCTTTAGAAACAAACGAAAAGAAAAAAACTAAAAGTGCTTGTAAAACACTAAGCTTTTTTCTCTAAATTATTTCTGTTTCTAAGTTATCGTACGCATCTGACAGACATTTAATTGTAGTTCAAATGAAAAAATAGTCAACAATATATATGTGTATGTTTCAATAGTTTCATAATATGAAATAGGATTACTTACACTGCCTAAACATAGATCAGTTTTTCACAAAGAGCTTAAACAAAATTATCTATGGCATACTGTTGCAATCAGTTATCATTTTACGATTTCTTTAAATTGAGACAAAACATTGTCAAAACTAATGCACACAACTTATATGTAAGTTAATTTTATTCATTCGGTCAAGTTTCTAGAAAACATGCTGTATATAACTTGCATGAAATGTGGTACTAACGAAGAATGGATGAGAAAGAAAAAGTAGAACAGAAAGTCAGCAGTGAGATCTATGTTAAGGCTGTCCGAAGCTAAATTTATATCGGAAAACGATACTGTTTTAATTATCAAATAAACACTTTAACCGGGCGATTTTCTTTAAAACTTTGTTACATTAATTAACAGCGATATCCAACAATATATTTGATGCATTTTTGTGACGTCATATGTTGTTCTTAAGCACGTGACGTATGTATTCTAACACAGCATATGATCTATATAAATCGCATTGGTGCAAGTGATAAACGACATTAAATCAAATATATTTTTATTAAAAATCCTTCGATAAGTAATGTATTTTGCAGTTCTTGCTGGGGGTTCATATAAATATTTCGTTTATTTGAAATATTGTCAAAACATTTCGCCCCATCATCGAAATTAGGCACATTTTTACTTTTTAAGCTCGAATTACACAACATTGGGTAAATTGGTAGGTTTCCCCCAGCATGATTCACATTGGTACTTATTTTCTCTACCAGTTTCACGCAAAAAATACAAAGATTGTATTGATCTTTCACTTGCGCCAGGCTGTTTTTTACATGCATAAAAATATCTCCATTTATTAGTTTACACTAAGCAGGGCGAGTCTCCAAACCATTAGTTTATAAATAGTCATTTACATAATACGAGGCTTTAAAACTGCCGATTCTTTTATACTAAGTAATGATAATATTAAATTTAGTATTACTAGTATTTACAACAGCATCTATGTAAAGGAATCACGCGGTTTTATAATATTCAGTAAAATTCACTTATTTTTGTTACGATACATTCCCTGAGAACTATCGAAAGGAATGCAGATCGTGACGTCAAAGTTAATTATGACGTCATATCGTATGAAGTTCAGACAAGTGACTTTCTACACATCAATTTGGGCAGCCTTAACATAGCCGCGATTTTAAGGGTTAAATTAAGCCACATAAAATGTAACATACAAATACAATCAAAAGGAAACATTCCACAATTACGATCAAGAGTTAGAATTCTACTGTTATGAAAACTTATGTATTCATCACTTTTTTATTTTAAAAAATGCATAATACTTACATTTTTTACGTTGGTGAAGCATCTTATATCCAAAGTGATTACTTATTTTATGTTTTATACGTCTTACTTTTTCAATGTGAATATATCCTGACGAAAGGAAAAACATCATTTATAGCAATGCTATTCGAATTAAAACGGATAAAAGAAAACTAATTTTCCCTTTACTCAATAGGCCAAAAAATATTGACTTGTGATACTAATTGCAAAATGGGGAGACGTATTGAATAACCCAATATTTGGCCTGCATTTTCAATAGGCATTGTGATTTAAAAAACACGTTTCTGTAAGAAAAAGGTGCATGAACATGTTTAAACATGCTTCAAAATTTACACAGTTGGCCAGAAATCGTATTTAGCAATAGATGAATGACATCATAATTAGGTGACAACAATAGCTCGGTATTTCCACTTTTCAGTAGAAAGACCTTGTTATCGGTACTACCCTGAAACCACGAAAGATTGAGATTTGAAAATGTAACCAATGTTTTCAGAACAGCTATAGGGTTTTTCAATATATTCATACCGAAATGATCTAATACCCCCTTCTACATGTAACAGTGTTTGCCCCTGAAAGTATTGAAATGTCCATAAAATCACTTCAAAATTTTTCTCTCTGTACCATAGAGACTTCAAACCCCTTTGGATGGAAGCGTCTACCATGGCCGAACAAATGACATAAAGGTAAAAGGTAAAGGTCATTAAATAATCTTTAAATAATGAGTTTTCATTTCCTTTTGTTTAGGGGAGTACAGAAAAAAAAGTTCATGGATGTAGTAAGACATAGTAGCACGCTTCAAAATATAGCCCAGAAGCTTCTACCTAGAAATAGTTAAATAGTTATTAAGGTCTTCCGTTTCCAACGGAAGACCTTTATATTATTGTGCAGATTAAGATTATTCTTATTTTTCTTTTTTTTTCTTCCTAGACGCGAACTTTGAGGCTTCATATCTTGCTCATTTCTGAACGGTTTTTTCTCAAATTTTCAGGGCTTATAGACTTTAGAAAACACTATCTAAACCATTTCATAAATTTTAAAAATCCTCTTCCGTTAACGAGTTATTCCCCTTTTTAAAAAAAATAGGGCCTTTCGTTTCCAGACAAAAGCTCTGAGACTATGATACCAGGGAATGGGAATCCAACGAATTTGAATAACAGAGACATTGAAGTGTTGCACATCGGTTTTTGTTTTTGGATTACTTTCTTTATTTAGAAAAAGGTAGGGGGTCAAAAAACAGGGTTCCAAAAAGTGCGAAAATTTAGACATATTTTCCTTTGTATCTTTTAAACAAAAAACATTTTTTTAAGACATGTAGAATAAAAGTTGTGCAGAATGTCAAGGACTTTCATTTGACACCAATAAAAAAGGGCTGGCCCCTTAAATTAAGGGCCAAGGGCCCTTGAAAGTTTTTGCTAAATAACTAAAAAACGGCTAGGATTTTGATATAGCTGTCACTGGAAAAGTTGTTTGTTGGGATCCTATAAATGTCGTTACAATGTTATTTTGTTGGTGAGTTGTGTAGTATGAGTGTAAAAAGCTTTACATTTTAACATGTACCTGTGTTTATTTGGCAAGTTAACGAAAGTCATTGTGCGTACAACTGACATTAAGTTACGACAGACAGTATGCCTATGCCTGTTTAAAAAGGAGGCTTTAATTCATAAGAAAAAAATAATTTTTTTAGGATACATGCTTTTATGTGAGGAGTTTAAGTCATCTTCGTAAATTCTGCACAATCCTAAAAAACGAGAAACAGAAAATATAAACATTCTTTTTCTTTTCTAGTAAATCACACAAACTACCGGAAAAAAATAAATCTATGTGATACATTTTAGTTATCATGCTGCGTGCATTTAAAATATATCTGGAATCAGAGCTGTGTGTGTGAACCATTACGTAAGCTATCCCTCGCTTGCGGCCGAGAAAGTCGGTAGCCATGGTCGCGGCTGGACTACCTAGCGGTCAGCGGTTATCGAATACACCGGAGTCACGTCTCTCAATTTATGAGTTCATTTAGCCGAAAACAAGAATTGTTTTAATTTTGATTACACATAGACGTTTATTCATCTCAAATTGAATTAAATGATAGAGTGTCAATTAAGAAAACGTTCTGTTAATTAATAAAAGAAATGTCATTCTCAATCGGAAGTAATATCAGGCATATATTAATTGTGGGTTTTAAGTAAAAAAAAATAATAATAACTTCTATTTGGTAGATTTTAGTCATTATTATACTGCAAACATTTCAAATCTTCCTGGGTTCTTACTGTGTGTGTTGTAACTTTACGTAACCTATTCCTCGCCCGCGGCCGAGGAGATCGGCCGCGGGTGCACTACAAAGCGGGCAGCGGTTATCTAATACACCAAATTCGCGTCTTTCATGTACTTGTTTTGAGTTTATATAGCCGCAAATACAGGAACTGTTTTAATTTTAAGTTATTAATGTTTTATTTAAAATGTAAATTAAGAAGTCATTCTGAAAATTATAAAATCCGATATTATTCCTAATCCAAAACATTGTCAGACATAAATCAATAGTGGGTTTGTAAGTATAAAATGTTCAAAGAACTGTACTAATAATGTTTCAGATCAACAACAAAAAACAACAAAGATTACCCCTTTAAATGATGATCATCCCTCGCACGCTCGCACATGGCAGAGAAGATCGCGCGCGAGGGGACATCTACATATACCTTATCACACGTGTATGTTTATTGATATTTTGTACGAACACAAAACTATTTGTTTATTTAATTTTCATTTATATTGGTTTTAGATGAAAGATGAATTTATCTCCCTTATTCAGTTGATTTAGAGTTGATTTAATCGTTAGGGCGAAAAATCTTATAAAAACCTCTCATTAATTGAATAAAAGTAATCTATCAATTCGATTCTAAATATGCAAGGCCGATTGTATAAATAAAAGATTAAATATAATAAAACTCCGAGATATTTACCGGCATATGTAAAATCGATATGTGTTTAACTTAAGATTAATATATTGCATCGTCGGAACCCACGGGTTTTCTATCCGTTACACTGATTTCAAGCAATGTAACGGATGGAAAACCCGTGGGGTCTGACGATGAATCGACTGTAGTTACTCGTGATCATTTCCGTTAATTATTGCTTAGACTTTTTACAGACTTTAACACTTTTAATACAATATTCAAACTTTGCCTGGCCAGCGAGTCATATATGCACATGGATATATGTATATATACTGGTGTAAGAATTAATATTCAACCAACACAAAAATCAAATAGTGTAGAAAGTAAAATAAGTTTTCTTAAGAGTTGTACCAAATTTTAGCAGGGTTTACATAGTAAAAAAAATCATTAATTTTCGAAGCGTTCTAGGAAGTTTAAAAACAAAGTCATCTCTGTGCTGCTCCGCGCCCCCCCCCCCCCCCCCCCCCCCCCAGTGCTCGAGCTGAATTTTAAAAATTGGCGAACAAAAATCAAAAATTTATATGTGTCGAAAATCAATTTTTGGTGATTCCTTATTTGTTAAAGTTCTTCCTAACGTGTTTCACTTTGCAATCTGTGTGTTTATTCGGCCAGTCTGCGTGTTAATTCAATCACCCCGTGCGACCAAAAATCTCGTGTCCGGCCTTTAAGACCGAGAAAATAAGCACCGCCTTCAAATTTACCTGGTCAGTGTTATCCTTGTTAATCAACTAAATCGAGACCCCAGTTTGGATGTTAGAAAATGTTAGGCATTTGTTTACTCGTCCTGTGTATACCATGCCCAGCGCTCGCGACGACGGTGCAATAAACTTTTTTTCTTTTGATTTGATGCATGCCGTGACGATAAATCGCTATCTTTTAGCACTTTAAACAAAAGAAATATTAAAAGATATGAATTAATCAAAGTACTGAAGTACTGACGGGAGTTGATTTTATCGATTATTATTTATTTTAGAATCAACGATATGTTATTTAGCATGACAAGTAATTTCTAATCTCTATTTAAATTACGCACATTTTTATAATATGAATTCTCGGACTTTTTCGACAAGAATTTCGAGAAAACCCCACATGAATCATGTTGTGTAATATTTAAAGATATAATTAATTCCATCAAACTATGTATCAGTAATCGAAATATTTCTAAAATTTGTACACATGTCTGGATTCAAGCAATACTGAACTCTAATATCGTTCAACCAGACGCTCGGCTGTCTCCGTTATTCTCCGACTACCGAGAGAGACTCTCTGCTTGTCGGAGATTTACGGAGACAGCCGAGCGTCTGGTTGAATGCTCTGGCGTAGGAATACATACGATTACAAAAAAATATCTAAATTGTTCGTACTATTTAAAATCTGGCTATTTTCAAGGTATTTATAAATACATTTTCTTGAAAAACAATGGTTCAGCATACATTACACCGCATTTATCTATTATTTCAAGAACTAACTTTTGTCAGCGGTGATGATTTGTGCTTAGGTCCAAACACTGTTTCACTTTCGGTTTGCCAGACACTGTTTCACTTTCGGTTTGCCAGAGTAACTGCATAGGAGAGTTGATTAAAATCAACTCCCAAAAATTTACTCGTACTTGGTTATGTACCACACTAAATGCGCTGATCACCTAGAGTCTGTCAAAATCATGTGGTGCCGATCATGTATCCATGAAAGATGTCGTTTATCAATAAAGATGTTTGTGAATAATTGAGAATAAATAATTAAATGAAATCAAATATTGCGTTCACGATTTATATCGTTAGTTATCACATTTCTTTGAGAAATTTCACGAGCTGAAACCGGAAGATAAACAAATACAGACAGCTCTGGTGCATGCGCAGCTGGTAGAATTATTGTGCACTTTAATTTAGCAGCTGATCGGAAAAGATTTACAAGCATTGGTTGCAAAGTTGCATTAGTATTTGAGTACGGTGGGTGATTGTATAATTCACAAAACATCAGGATATATTATCAGTTAATCCCGACAGAAACTTGTTCAATCAACTGATCAAACGAAAGATTTTGCACATGTCGCACACGGTTTTTCATGCGTTTATATTCATTTCAACGAAGAACAATTTGTTTTATAAGTACATATATATACGATATTCTTTTTAAATAAACGGAAAAACTTTTTTGAGAGCACTTTAATACTCCGTGTATATAGACATGTATACACAAGCGAGCGTGTTTCCCTAGGGGTTTCACACCTCTTTCAATATAGGCTCCACCCCCACCTGAACTTACCTAAGGTGTGACCGGTTAAAAACCTCGGCCTTTGAGTGCACACAACCCTGGACACAGATAGCCATAGGTAATTTATGGATGCAGATCATCAATTGTTATGTAAATAAAATACACTTGGAACTGAGCTATCACTGAAGTGGTCAATTGTTGAATATAAGTTTGAAGTTTTAAGTCAAAGATGTTAAATAATATTTAATAATTATTTGTTCTCACGTTTAGAAGTTATGAAATACGTTATTCAATGCAGTCGGTCGCCATAGAAATCATCAGAGTACTGCAAGTGTTGACAGTTTCTTATTTCTTTAAAAGACCTTAGGACATAATTCACTTGACTTACAGACTAGCGACACAGTTGCCTACCAAAAATGTATGCACTTCTCAAAGTTACAATTAAATGGTATAGATATGTGTTGTTCGACGGATTTTATTAATTGTTGTAAATGTTAAAGTTAGAGAAATCGTATTTTCTGGAGCTCGAGGTTGACATTATGTAGAACTCTTTTGTTTAAAAACAAAAACAAATTGTTTTGACGTCACACCATCTCTTTTGGTTTTGTTAAAATATACATGTACAATGTACACAGTGCTCTGAACAAAACCCTGGTTTATGCCATTCTGTTACTCAAGTAAAAAACTGAACAAAATTGATTACTTCTAGGTTCACACGTCACATGTTAATACATGTATGCATAAATATATGATTTTTATCAAATAAATGACATTGTATCTTTAAAAAATTCCAAAATATTATAACTAAAACATGTATATGTAACATGATAGAAATAATTGTAAACCAGAGGTCTCTCTTCCTGTCACACAAAAGTGACAAAAAGGATTTTTGATTCAGTTGGAGTTCTGCCCCCACCCCTGCCAACATTTTCTGAATTTACATTTAGAAAATTAAATTTTGGGGTATTGACACCCCCACCCCCACACACCTTCTAGATGAGCGCTCAAGGCAAAAAAAAAAAATATTGGGATATTTAAAACAAAATCCTATTTGAAAAAAATGAAGTTAGAGATGCCTCAAAACCCCTACCACTGCCGCGGATTATGATTTTGAAGATTTGTGAACTTCTTTTACTTGAATTGCTTGTGAAGATTTCAGATAAATATGCTCATCCTTTCAAAAACAATACTGACGCCTGTATGGCCAAACATTATACGGATAGTTATCCCTACTATTGAGCACCTCAGTCTTGTATACTAATAGCGCACCCTCAGATGGGAGAAGGCATTATTGTTTATTTACAATTGGTGTTCTTTTCAATCTCTAATTTTAACACTGCACTTTACATAAACTATTCCATGTTTTAGCGGTAGAGGTTTAAGTATGAATATAGGGAATCAAAATGTTTATGAAACATAACACTTTTTTCCATGCATCAGCGCAGTTGATTTTGTGTTTATTACACTATGATATAGGCATACCAGTAGTTTGAAACCTGTCATCAGTTGTACATACATGTAAACGTATTTATCGATTTTCTGGCTGGAATAATTAAATATATGTACATATAAGAGATGTGTTTTAAGTTATCATAAATTGATATAACCGTGAAATAAGTTAAAAGGAGAGTTTGTCTGGTAGGAAAATAATACTTTGAAAGTGAGCCTCGTTTTCTGAACTTACTATTATCACATTGACAATCCAGTTTAATGACAGCCCACCCTTTTCCCCTTACACTCAACAGAGTCGGATAGGTATCAATAAGAGGTCACCTTTCTGTGACCTTTAAAGAACTCGGTCCACAACATGCCCCATTTGGCCTAGTAAATTTGAAAAAAATTACACAAAGATTTAGAACATTTCTAAGGGAATATTTTCAATCTATATCAGAGTCCAAATCAAAATATGCACTATTGTTTCCTTTCACCGGATGTTTTCAAATGAACACTAATTGCCCAACCCTACCCGGTTCAACATTTTCCGGGAAAATCTAGAAGTTTTATTCAATTCAGTCGTAAAATTAACCAAGAGCGCATTTATTACGGCTCAATTTTATTACAGAAAATAAAAATATAGCATCAATTGAATATATTACATTTAAAATATTAAGCCGTAAGCAATGCGATCATATCGGAAAAATTAAATACAACATTCGCGGCAACATCAAAGTTGTCGTCTGGAAGCTGTCAAGATAAAAAAAGAATAGCGTTATGTAACGAATACACGAAAATCAAGCAAACCTTTTTACTGGATTCATAATAACTGAAGGTAAGTGTTTTCTTTTTAAATTATTCTATTGATCATTTGTTCTTTAGTTAAAATTTTATTTTATTCTGTAACACTTTTAATAAATATAAATAAACAAACTTGAGAATACAAATGTCACGTCACCCTGTTCACAATTTCAGCACTCAGGGATTTATGTCGGTTTTCTACCTGGCTTATTTACTTTTTTTTTGGTTAATATCGGTCCTAGAGTGTATACATATATAGTAGGCCTGTATAATTTTATAACAGACAGTTTATTTGCTGTGCTTCGTACAAGTTCATAACGACCTTCTACTCTCATACATACACACACCAACACGCCTTGATTTATAATATATAAGACTATGCACCGTAGTAGGCCCATACGATATGTACTTGTACTTTATTTCCTTGTCAACTTTTAAATTCGTCGGTAGAATCAATAGGCTATCCTTCTAGTTACATTGAAAATATTGATGCATTGACAACTCTCACACATCGGTAAAAAAAAAAACTATATGAACTTTTTATATTAAAAAGAAAAAAAGTTTTTTTCACCTTTTGTTCACGTAAAATACATTAAAACTAATACAAAAGGATGATATAAAAGATTTCAAACGACTAATTCAGATAAAGAAGACAAAGAGATAAATATTGTTTGTTAATTTTAATCATACCTTGTTTTCTATGTGATATAAACGTTTGTTTATTTATTTTTCTATTTCAATAAAGAGCAATAACTCGAATTGAAAGCTATAGGCTTACAGGTGCGGATCCAAAATTTTAACTATTATAAAAAACCCACTACAAATGAATTTCTTTATACAACAATTATCTTTATTCAATATTGTGGAAATAAACTTAACAACAGGAAATATTTATCAATGAAAAAAAAGAAAATTAACACTTTAATCAAAATAACAGCATATGGTGAACCACCCCACTCCCAATTTTTTTTCTTTGTCGTTATTGTTAAGCTACATAAAATTCACAAATTAACAAATGATTTGCATATTCTCGTATATATTTTATAGTCTGTCTCAGGTTACTGTTTCCAGCCATTTTTTATGAATTTTAAAGAGAATACTGGTACACATACCTGACAATTGAAACAAGGGGGAAATTATAATTTTGTCATTCACAATATGATACTTCACTATTTTTCCATGAAAAAATTAACATGAAAGAAAACAAATAAATAGGAGGAAATGTTTACATCTTTCTTCATTCCAAAGTATTCGGGACACCTTTCACACTTTTTCAACGTTCTCATCTGGGTACTCTTCATTTTGTTTGCAATGCAAAATCCCCGTAGACTTTCTTATTTTGGTTGTTTATTAAAACTCTAAAGAGAAAAAGGGGCATTAAAGAACAAAAAATATTCACTTTTTCATTTCAGTGAATGGACCTATTGGTAATTTGGTAACAAAGGTATTATGATTGATTGATTATCAAAATATTAAGGAAAAAAATTGTGAAAGCAGAGACTTTAGACAGCGTATAAAAAATGACTGCGTGTTTTCACATTATCCCTTAACATTGTATTTTATCAAAATAAATATTTCAGAAATGCCAGGTTCTGGTCAGAAACACTATAGCTGTTTCAACTGTCCTCAAAGAGCAAGACAGAAGGATAGGCACATAATATCATCTAGAAATAGAGCTTTTATTGCCAAATTAACTGGAAGGACTCCATCAAACAGTGACTTTCTCTGTAACAAATGCAGATGTATGTGCCAGCATCACATCAAAAAGAAAACCAGTATGCCCAGCAGGGTACAGCAGGTTCCATCGCAATCCACTGAAGCTCCTCCATTCAGTCCTCCATCCATTCCTCTACCATTTCCCTGTACTTCTAGAGGACACGCTTCATGCTGCACGTGCAAGCGCCAAGGTCCGAAGCTGGTCATAGTCCCAGTAGATGTAAGACATCACATCTTCATTACTAAAGAGGTCATCATCCCTGCTGGAGGTCCAAACCACCTGCAACAAAACATAGGAGATCTCAATCCTTTATCGGATTCTACTTTGTTTAATAAGACAGGAATCACAGAACTAGTTAAGTTTTTGCGGAATGAGGTTTTAAAGAAGGAGAGGACTAGATTAGACTTTAACAGCAGCGGGAACCTTGCTTCAAAAGATTACCAAAGTCTGCTTGGAATATCAAAATCCGCCTGTGAGGACTTACTGACGTATGTAGAGGGGAAAGTGAAGGTCACACCAGTAAGAACAGTGCGGACAACCTTGGCCATATTTTAAATGAAATTAAGAGGAGGGGAGTCAAACCGAATTCTGTCCACCCTATTCAACATATCCAAATCCAGTGTACATAGAAGTGTGAAATCAATACGGACAGCACTGATGAATGGTGGATTCGTAGCCGAACAGCTGGGATTTGGACATATTACCAGGGAACAGATAATTCAGGAGCATACAAAACCTCTGGCACAGACAATTCTTGGTGATACAGTTTCCCAGCCAGCAATACTTGTCCTTGATGGAACTTATATATATATACACAAAAGTGGCAATTTTAAGTTTCAGCGACAGTCATTCAGTCTCCACAAAGGACGGCCACTGGTGAAGCCAATGATTATTGTATCCACAACAGGTTACTTTGTGTCAGTACTGGGCCCTTACATTGCTAGAAACAATGATGCCACAATTCTAAACCACATAATGCACAGCAACCTTGAGGACATCCGGCGCTGGGTACAGGAGGAGGACATATTTGTGGTTGACCGTGGATTTAGGGATTCCCTGGACTATCTGGAGCAGTTGGGAATTAATGCCAAAATGCCATCATTCCTGACCAAAGGAGAAAAGCAGATGTCCACAGAAAATGCAAACACCAGTCGATTAGTGACAAAGGTATGGACTTTTATTAGTATTAATTTATTTTTCAATATAAGATATATTTGTAAAATAAATTAATGCATGTACATAACCTGCTAATCTAAATAGAATCCTTTATGTTTAAGTAATAAAAAGAAAGAAATACTTTAATAATTATGACTATATGTTTCATATTATGTTTCACAGATACGTTGGGTTGTTGAGTCTGCCAACGCTAGGATCAAGCAATGGCGTTATCTAAGACACATTATACCTTCTAGTCAAGTTCCTTACATTGGTGACTTTGTCAGGATTGTATGTGCCATTTGCAAAAGGCAAGTTATTACCAAATAATATAAATATATAAAGATGAATATATAAAGATCTACATGGTCTTCTATTGACGAAATCAAAACTCAAACTTGCTAGATTTTAAATCTGTTAATAAATGTTTTAAAAATTTGAGCAACATCTGTACATGTATTTCTATTATTTTGCTATCATGAACATGTAATACAGTTATATCAAATAGATAAGGGATTTTTTTCTTATAACTTTTAGGCCTTGCATTTTTTGAAACAGTTTAGTTAAAAAATACACACATAATATACTCATTACTCACTACAATTTTACTTTAATTCAGATACCTAAAACCCCTTGCTAGTGGAGACACTGAAGAAGACCAAGCCCTAGGTGCAAAGATGGTTTTTCTCTCCAAGCAGGTGAATACCCTTCAGCACCATATAGAAGAAAACCATCTAGACAGACGATCAGTATGCTGGAAGGAGATTGATGACTTACTGGACTTTCCAAACATGGATGAGGAACAACTTAGATCCATCACATGCGGTGTATACCAACTGCGACTATCACCATCCTACGCCCAAGAACATGTAGAGGGAGACTGCAGCATCCAAGTCCACAGAGAGGAGCCAGGCCTTCTTCGTGTAAAACTACAGAGTCGTCACGTGTCATCAAGATCCTACCTACTCTGGATACAGTATGATGAGGGTGAAGTCAAAGCTTGGTACTGCAAGTGCAGGGCTGGTGCTCGTGTTGTGGGTATGTGTTCCCATGTTGCTGCCATCCTTTGGTATCTTGGATATGCTCGCCACCAAAGAGACAAGAAACTGGGAGTGCAAGACTAGGGGAGTTTGTTGATGACGCCACACTGGTAGATGACTCTGACAGCTCCAGCGAAAGTGATGAAAGTGGACCAGAGGAGTAGATGTGTGACAAGTATGTCCAGTTTAAGTTGTTCATTTACCTGTACAGTTCTGTTCTTTTGTTGTATGTTCCTATTTACTTTGAGAAACTAATGTTTTGTTTAATTTTTTTAAATATGCATATATCTTATTGATCAGAGAGAGAGAGAGAGAGAGAGAGAGAGAGAGAGAGAGAGAGAGAGAATGAGCATTTATCTTATTGATGAGAGAGAGAGAGAGACAGAGAGAATGAGCATATATCTTATTAATGAGAGAGAGGGGGAGAGAGAGAGAGAAACATAAAGAGAGAATGAGCATATATCTAATTGATAAGAGAGAGAGAGAGAGAGAGAGAGAGAGAGAGAGAGAGAGAGAGAGAAAGAGAGAGAGAGTTATCACTTGTATCATGTATAAACAATTGATAATTTATTGATTCATTGTATTGTTTCTGCAGCGATTTGATGTTTTATTACTCAAATACTTTGAATATATAATTGTAATAACTGTAATGTCTGAAAGAATGCGTGTTAATACATATCCTGTATTTCATCAGCTAATCTACCATGATCTACTGGCATTTAACTTTTTAAAATCTATGCATTTTTCCTGGCAAATATTATTTATATCAATTGAATACACATCAAATTATTGTTGTTGTTTTTATTTCTGGGTAATGGATAATATAATGATTAAGAACTCAGCATATGTGTTGTTTTATTTATCAACAGCGATTGCACTTGATCATGCAATAATGACTATAAGCTTCATTAGAATAAAGACATTTACAACTTAAATTAAGAAAATATTGATGTTAAAATACTTACACTTTTCATGTGGAATGTAGCTAAAACACTGATGATCGCTGCAAATGTTGTTGTCATAAACTCCCGAGTAAATTCGAGTCGACAATGTTTTTTACAGGAAGCGGTGTCGATTCAGTTCGTTGCTGTGCACATATGGCCCATGTGTATCAATAAAGGGCATCCAGAAGGATCATTTAAATGATTTAATTGAGTTTAAAAACTGATTAAACAATTCATCGTTTCTAATCATTCATTCTGAATAAACAAATTATTTTTTTTATTGTTATAATTGAGATCATATAAATGATTTCAGTGCATGCATGGTCATGTACCCTGTAAAGACCCTTGATATTACACGTTAACCATATTGTTATTTGTAATTTTGCTGCAGCATATTGCAATAAACACAATTATTTACAGATTTATTTATTTTGATTTCCCTTCACACATATTTTTCAATCATTTGCCGAATAATGCATATGATGGTACATGTACACAGCACTGTGCATCATGATCATTTTCATGCAAATATGGCCGACTTGACAATTTATAACACCATATTTAACGACGTCATACAAGAATACTATGAGAGATATTCAAAAAAGAAAAACATTTCCAGGAAGCATATGTTCTAGAGAGTATATAATGATAAAATTTTCAATATTTGAAACTAGGCCATTTTCCATGGTTTGTGGGTCGAGTTCTTTGCATACATTCTAAATATATACCCCTAGCTTATCACAGACATGCCTTTATCTGTTTTATGGGAAGTGTAACTCTTCAATACTATGCAGTCTGGAGGTTGCAGTTATATAATAGAAAATAGGCATGAATTAATTTTTCTGTCTCCTTTTGAAGAGTTCAAATTGATTTTCTAAAGCCCTGATTGGTCAGAAGTTAAGGTAGTGTGAAGATGACCTCCTATCAATAACTGTCAGACCCTGACAAGTGTAAGAAGAAGAGGGGTGGTTTTGTTAAGACTGCATGACAATCCTTTCTTGACTTGCAATCTGATTAAAATGTCTATAGTCGCTATACGATGATTTGAAGAAACCCCACTTGAGGTCACCTCCTGGTGAACTTTGCTTTGACCAATGAAATCGTCGGTTCCATTCATCAGTTACAAGATTTGGAAGTTATGCCAATACATTCTTTAGATTCCCTAAGGGCGTCTAATATCAACTTATGCTCCATCTCTTACCTGCTGATACCGAAAGATTCACGAACATCTGGCATCATTTCGTCGTACAACTCCATTTTTGTTTGTAACTGGAAATTACCGTTTCTAACTCTCGCTCTGATTGCTAGAATAACTCATGTATATTTATAAACAAACGTTCAACAGAGGGTGACCTCAAGAGGAGTTTCTTCAGATCCTCTTGTAGCGAAAATAGAAAAACAAAGAGGGGATCAAGGGTATGATTTTGTCTCGACTTGAAGCTGTAACGGAAGACCTTCTCGTTGCTTGCAACGAGCTCGGCTCTAGTTGGTTCTACATTTGTATGGTACGAAATGCTTGTTTCTTGCTACTCCTCTGAAACCATAGGATATATAAACTTAAAAATTTACAAATGTCTTCAGTAAATTTAGAGGATTCTAGAAGTTGTTGTCTCTAATAGTATTGAAATTTTGATAAAATCACTTCCAACGTTTTTTATTATCTATCATAGAGAACTCAAACCACTTAGGATAGAAACGTCTAACTTGGCCGCACAAAATGAAAAAAAGTTCAATGGTGATAATGAATAGTGTTCAAAATCAAAAGTCTAAAGGAAAAAATACAAAACAGGAACAGAACAAACACAGACCTATATAAAAGAAATCAGAGGTAAATATAATTCTTAAGATAATGAACTCGTCATCTTCCTTATTTAAGAATTGTCCAAATTAAAAGGGTTTTTTTCCCCTGTTCTATATGATGCAATTGTGACACTGTATCAATGACTGGCTATAGCAAATGAATGTGTGAAATCGCACCATCGCTTCATTGTCATTGCACCATTGCTTTATCGTCATCGAATCATCGAAATATCGCACCATCGATGCAATCGTCAATGGTGCGATGATGTGGTAGTAAACTACATGGCACTATAATGATTTTATAGTAAAAAAAACCGATTGAATTCAATTAAAACAATCACAATTGAAATTAGACTTCTATAGTGCACATGTTGATAATGTATTCCAAGCACTACTAAGTCATAAAAGTACTGACATTCCCATTTTTACTGAGAAACTTAGACATTTACTGACAATGTGGTGACATTACTGATAAACTTAGAAAAGTACTGACGTTTTTACTGACGGTACTGAGAAACTTAGAAAAGTACTGAAAAACTTAGACAGTACTGAGAAACTTAGAGAAGTACTGACTCTTTTTACTGACGGTACTGAAAAACTTAGAGAAGTACTGACAAGTACTGATAAGTACTGACACCATTGTTCTTACTCCCGCTAGAGCTTAAAAGGTGTGAAATTGTATTAAATATTTATTTTTAATTATAATAAAGAGTTAAACAATTATTTAATAAACTTATTAATAACATATTACTTGAATGAAAATGTCAATTTTATTAATATGTAATTTTATAAGTGAAGGAAAAATTGAGCCTTGTTTTTTGAAAAAAAGAAACTGGCGGATTTTAAAATTCTTATGTTGTTAGCTTGAGCTCTGATAATTATTAAGTACCGGTCTCTGTAAGAATCAGGCACCGTGGTTTAAAAATAAATGAGATATGGCAACAAAATGTACATTTAAAGTGTTTTTCATGCTTGAAAATTCCTATTATAACACTAGATAATTTTAAAATCAAGTAAGTTTCTATAGAATTTCTCTAATCACTATTATTTTATAAGCTTACGAATCAGGCTCCGCCATTACAGTGTATACAAAGTGTTAAAAATTTACATCGACTTGACACCTATTACTTGTTAGCTACAATCCCATATATATAATAAACAGTTACTTTGAATACTACTCCTAGGCCATGATAAAAAAAACTGGTGTGTTTATTTATATTTTATGAAATATAACGGTATAAAATACAGTTCTGATAAATCCGTTTTTAAGGTAAGAGTTATTCCCCTTTGAAAACTCTTTCGTGTTACTGATGTAAACAAATGGCAGACGGCAGGTGTTCGATCGCCTGTATATCTAGTGTAGTTAAAACAGACTGCAACGTATCTTCAAGATATCGAAATGACTGTGAAGTGAGGAGGTTGAGTGACTGTAACAGGCCCATTTTCAACCATTTGCGTCAGTTTTCTATTAACAGCGCCGACATTACAAGTGAAGGGCAATTGATTGCATTTCGATGCGGACTGTTCGAAACAGATCTTACTTCATTCACCGTGTGCCCATTTCATAGAGACTCTCTAGGACTAGCATGGCAGCAGAGAGCCAAGTGTCAATATCCTTTTCACGAAGGGAAAGCTAAACCATACCGTAGTTTTTCTCTCCGAATGAGCAGACTTGTTTTCTCAAGCTTATCTACTTTGGTACCAGTTGGCTCAGGTATGTACATGTATCATGTCATAATAATGAATATACTATTTTATTTTGCTTTTGCACATATTTTTGAGACAATGAAAATATAATAAAAAGCTTATATACAAGAGTTATTTACTAAGTCAGACTTTAGAAATTTATGGGGGGGGGGGGGGTGAGGGGGGTGCCCTTCTTTAACAAGATCTTCACTGTTAATTGTATATTAATATTACTACCAGGTACATATATAGTGCGTTATGAAAACTTGTATGCACACACCGCTACAGTTATGAGACTATATCTTTCAAAAAATAATGATTTAATGCTTATATTTACATTTTTTTAACTTCTTGCCTTGCCTGCAAATGTGATTTATACGTCAAAATTTATGTTTTATCCTAAGGGTAAGTTCAAATTAATGGAAGAGCCACTGTAACAACCACAAGCGTGAACTTTGATTCTCGCATGTGATGTTACATTTTACAGCGTTCAACGTTTGTGACGTACGTCATAATAAAACTAGTCATTCTAACCTTTGAGTACCCTGTGTGTGTTACGGTCTTATAACTGCAGTGTCTTTTCACACACTTTACATGCAAAAAATATTTGGAATGTAAATATATTATATTAAAACTATGCAATTTTCAAGGCATCCCATGTAGCCACCTTAGGAATGTATCTTATCAAATCAACTGACTGACTGCACCTATAAAATAACAAAATTCCAGGGGAAAGAAGTAGGATTTCCATAAATTTAACATAATCATTGTATGTATGTTATAATCTGTACTTAATCATTTTGAAAAATTTGTTTATATTTTAGGCATATGTCGTAAGTGTATTGACCTTGTACACAACCTACCTGATAATCATGAGGATCCTCTAAATCAAACAGACATTAAGGTAAAACTACATTACAATTATAAAACCAACAACAAAGAATTATTTGTTTGATGCACTCCAACAGACCTGCAAATTAAAAATTGCATGCTGAAACCGAAATATTACTACTTTAGTTTTAAGGATTATTTTGTTCGCAAAAAATACTTGATTGTTATTATGATTATCTATGTACAAGCTAATTTTTAAAAATACCGACCTCATATTAACCCATCTTGAAAAATGTGGGGTTCCTAATCATGCTTATAGAGTACTCTAACTAAAATTCTTTCATGCTCACCTTATTGTCTAGAAATGTAAATGCTTGATGCAAATTCAGTAATAAAGTATCAAAATATTTTGATATCTTTTTATAACAATTAAATTTAATTATCACGACTCGAGTTTAAAAAAAATTATTTATAAATGCCAAAAATGTTACTGCATTGCCACTTCTAGAAAATTCTACAATTTGTACAATATGCAAAATTAATATACATGTAGGGCCTACTGTTATTCATATTTTTTATAACTTTTTGAATTTTTATTCTTTTCTTCTCAGAATGATAATGATAATGAGAAGAATATATCAGCTGATATCACACAGGTAACTTTTTATAAAATTTTATCATAAGAAAATTTCACATTTAGGCCAAAATAACATAATTGTTTGTTTGGAATTGCCTCTCGCTTCATTGAACTGCTTCCAGTTTATAAAATTTGATTATCAAAAAGAAAGCCTTTTTTTTAATATGGAGATTTTTATTTACCAATTTCTGATTACTGAAACTTAAAAAAAAAAATTGTTCCCTCCCTCCTGGGTCCAGAAACCCCCAGGCGGCAATTCCAAGCAAACAATTTTTAAAGGATGGCCTTAAAGTACATGCATTTGAAATCCTAAAATCACAAAATGAAAGCTTTTGACACATAATTATGTCAGTGGTAATTTTAAATTTTACTTTAGATTTTATCAAGCTAATTCTTTAATGCAAACATTTTTTAAAGAAATAAATTACAGATAAATTTATTTACAGAGATGTGCTGCGTACAGTCTTCGTCCAATTAACATTGAGAATGGTGGGGATTGCATTGAACATTCAGACCAGGTACAAAATATTAAGGGAACTTGTGTTGATCAAGAACTTATTTAATATTTTTCAAATCATCCACAATAATTAATATCATTTGTCTGTCTATCTGTAAACTTATCACAAATTAGATTTTGTCTTTAGTACCCTTGTGCTTATCTATTAAAATTAGCACACAGTATACTTGAGCAATTTTCTACCATGAAGTATGATTTTTGCTAATGAAGTTGAACTTGACTTGAGTAGTGTTCAACATTTTTGACCTCCCCATCCATGTTATTTCATTTTAAATGTTGCAGCTCATCTCACATTTTACAATCAAAATACTGGTAGATGTAGAATGATTGGTATATATATTGACAAGTTTGAACCATGTACATGTATCTGTCTAAACAAATCATGCAATTTTAATATAAAAATACATATACTGTAACAATGGAAATTAAGATGCATCATATTTCATGATAAGTATTTAAACTTTTGTGATTCTGTTCATTACTGTTCTGAAATATTTTAATGATTAATATGGTTTCCATTGCTTTCAGCTTTCATCACAGGAGAGCCAACTCCTGTCTCAAACTTCAAACTGGAGTGAGGAAAATTCTCTAGGGTTAGAGACATTGAACAGTATTGTCCATACCATTTCTAATGGAAAACTCAGTCCATTGAAATACCAACTGCAAAAACCTCTTCAGGACATTACGTCACAAAGTAGAAATTACATACAGAAGAAAGCATCACAAATGGTACATAGTATCCTGGAATTGGTTGCTCCTGGACAATCAGAAGACCTACTGAAACTCATGGTGGAGCCTGTAACAAACACCAAACACCCAGAAACTGAAAACCTTTTGGAAATACTGACTAAAATCTACAACGATTCCACATACAAGGCTGTGAAAGATCAGACTCTATCTATTATGGCTGGACTTACAACAAAAGAGGACCTCAAGAACAGAATCCCAGGACTTACAAACTATCATATTGACAAAGTTCGAGCTGTTACACCAGACCAAATATTTCAGAAGGTAAACCAACCTCCAAAGAAAAGACAAAAAATGGACCAAACTAAACTAGAGCACTGTCTCTCATTTTTCTTCAGCTCCTCTTTTCACCAACTGGTGTCTTATGGTACAAGAAATTTGGAGCTTGACTCTGGTGAAATAGTTGTAATTCCAGATGTGGTTCGCACTGCTTGCCATTCTTCTATAATTGAAATGTATAAAAAACATTGCAAAGACACTGACTTCTCACCACTGTCAAGGGATACACTATTTCGCATCCTACATGCATGCTCGGCTTCCAAACGGCGCAACCTCCATGGCTTAGACAACATTACAGCAGATGGCCTTGCTGCTTTTAAGTCTTTGTGTAACATCTTGAAGAATCTAGAGCTCAAAGGAACCATAGACAAAGATATGAAATCTACCTTGACACAACTTCTCACAGATGGTCAAAATTATCTGAAGAGAACCTTCAAGTTCCATGTCTCTCTAGACTCAGCTTGTTCTGACCATTGTATACAGTGGGCTTGCAGTGATCCTAAAGATGTCAAATTTCAGTCCGTATGCAACCATGAGCACACAGACAGCTGTCAAGAGTGTGAAAAATTATCAGTCGTCCTTGATCAGATGTGCTCTTTGAATCTAGATGATGATGAGGCAGTAGATGTTATAGAGGCAAGAAACAACATCCAAGCATGGAAAGCCCAATCGTAAGAACAATCAACCAAGACCGCAGCAGAGTAGATCTTCTAGACACTTTGAAAACATCTCAAATACTGCTGGTGATGGACTGGGCCATGAAGTTTCTCCCTCTTTTACATCGAGAGAAGCAGTCAGACTGGTTTGGTCAAAAAGGGATCTCATGGCATGTCACTGTTGGCATCACTAAAGATAATAATGGATCTCTAAAGGTAACAATCAATATTTACATACATTTGCAAATATGTTTCCTTATATAATCCTATAGCGAATAGCGAAAACGTTCAATTCTGTATGAACTTTTTCATGACGTCACAATGATCATAGCACGTGCTTATCGCTTGGATTATTGTAAACTTAATGTCTTGGTAATTTTGACAGTTCTGGGCGATTAATTTGTCTTTTTCAAATGTAAATATAAGTAATAAACAGCAATGCTTAATTAAAAGTTCACGGGATATGAAGTTGGTTGGTATGTATAATCAAATCAACCGAGAAGCCCTTTGGGATTCACAGGATTTGATAACGTGACCAACTTCATTACCCGGTGAACTTTTTAAATTGATGTTTATTTCTTATTAAAATGAAGAAAATATTGTAAAGGAATTATTACAAAAGCAATAATTTAATCAACAAGTGAGTTTTTATCTAATAAAATATCAGATATGATAAAAATCTGGCCAGATGAGCAGTAGAAAAATTTTAACTCTAAGGAAGAAAGAGTTTATTGTACACGTATTAAAACAAATGTTCTAATTTTTTCAGCATAGTACTTGGGTGCACATTCTGGAAAGTGGAAAACAGGACTGGTTTGCTGTAGCATCAATCCTAGAACATACTCTTTCAACTGTGGCTCAGCAGTATCCCAATATGAAAGAGGCATTCTTAAGATCTGACAATGCTGGATGTTATCACAATGGATTTCTCTGGAGTTCAATGCCTAGCATATCTGAGAGAACAGGTGAATAAGAAACTTTTCTTAATATGCTAAATATTATGAGA
Source organism: Magallana ariakensis (assembly GCA_020458035.1). Classification (NCBI taxonomy): domain Eukaryota; kingdom Metazoa; phylum Mollusca; class Bivalvia; order Ostreida; family Ostreidae; genus Magallana; species Magallana ariakensis. The sequence goes on along the minus strand of CM035811.1, from coordinate 36,299,058 downwards.
ATCATTATAGCATTGAATCATGATATTTTGAAGTATACAGTCTCATAACTGCAGTGGTGTGTGCATACAAATTGAGTAACGCGCGTTATGAAAATTTGTATGCAAGCATCGCTGCAGTTATGAGACTGTATACTTTAAAAAATCATGATTAAATGCTTATATTTACATTATTTTAACTTCATGCCTTGTCTGAAAATGTGATTTATACCTTAAAATTCCTATCTTATCCTAAGGGTAAGTTCATATTAATGGAAGAGCCACAGTAACAGCCGCAAGCGTGAACTTTGATTTTCGCTTGTGACGTTGCAGTTAACAGTGTTTAACGTTTTTGACGTCATAATAAAACTCATCATTTTAACCTTTGAGTACCCTGTGTGCATTACAGTGTTATAACTGCCGTAGCTTTCAACACACTATACAAGCAAAAAATATGTGAAATGTAAATATCAGCATTTACATGAAATCTGTGATGTTTTTATTCTGTAAACTGCTATGAGGTGTGTAATTTTCTTGTAACATTTGCAGGAATCGTTGTTAAAAGATTCAACTTTAGTGAGGCACAAGCAGGAAAATCATATTGTGACGCCAAAATTGCTCATCTTAGGAAGAAAATGAGATTGTATGTAGCAGATGGCAATGACATCAAGTTTCCAGCTGACATGAAGATGGCCATAGATACAAGTGGAGGAGTTGCTGGATGCCAGGTAGCAGTTGTTGATGTTGATTACACCCATCAACTGTTATTTGGCCACAAATGGAGGGATGTACGTTTCATCACTGATCTTGAAATGGATTCTTCCTTGATGACCACTCACCGTGCGTTTGACATTGGTCAGGGAAATGTTATTGACGCAACATTAATGGTCTCCTTACCACAGAGTTCAACGGATCTACGAATAATCTCCAACTTCATGACACCAGAAAAGCAGGAAGGACAAATACAAACTCCAAGTACTGTAAAAGAACCTGTTCAGTGCTTCCCTTGTTCCGAAGAAGGCTGTTTACAAAGTTTTTGCACCTTTGAAGAATATGAGGAACATATGTATTTTGAGAGGCACACGTTTGAATTTCATCAAAATTCAAACATGTCTACATTTGACAAAGTTAAACTGAGATGGGCAGAAAAATGTAACATACATGAAAGTGAAGAGCAGATCATCATGCCAACAGCCCTGTCTGACAGTGGTGGAAAAGGTGCTAGCATAAGAGGATGGGCTCTTAAGAAAGAAAAGAAACAAGTTCGGTTCAAACAGCACGTGCGCAATTATCTGAACGATGTATTCAAGACTGGAGCGGAGGTTGGGAGGAAGGCTAATCCAGCAGAGGTTGCTTTGAACATGAGAGCACTGACAAACGATAGGGGAGAGCGCATTTTTGCAGCTCAGGACTGTTTAAAGCCAAGTCAAATCATTTCCTATTTCTCCAGGCTCACATCTCAATCCAAGGATTCCTCGAAACAAGGGAGCAGAGAAATAGCAGAAGAAGAGGATGATGAATACCTGGAACACGTTATCAGGGAAATCGAAATTCAGGAAATCAAAGACACTGTGAATGCTCTGTGATCAGGAAAGAGAAAACTTTGTTCAGCTATGTACATGTAATTTACGTTAGATATTTTATAACAGATTCATAATTCCAAATGCAAATGACTGTACATGTAAACCTTAACTCTATATCTAGAATTTCGAACAAATTAGTTTTATCATGTTTATGACTGCAATATATATTATATACATGTATAAGACAAATCAAGATAAATGTTATTTCAAAATTTTCCTAAGGTTGCATAATCAAGTTCTGTAATTTAGAATTCTTTCTCTGTATTAAAATTCAAATAACCAGTATTTATTTTAAATAGTGTGTAACTGATACCAGTATTCCATTCAATTTTTTACCCTTGCAATATATATATGATGACTTTAACTTCTTATTGTAAAAAGGTTACCAATATGCAGGGACACATTTTTGCCATTTTCATTGTTATGCAACAAAATTAAATTTTGTTTTTACACTTGATATATTCTTCAAATGTTTTTGAATTTATTTGTGCAATTGAATTTTATTTCTTTTTTTCTAAATTGAAAAATTGCAATTACATTATATGTAGGTATGATGCAAGCAATAACTTAAGTGCATGATGTTGGAGGTTACATATCCTCCCCCGCCCCCTTGATAAAATTACAGCATAGTATTTGCTGTTTTCTAATTTATTCTTTTGGAGACAATATTATGCAAAAAACAATAGGTATGTCTTTTTTTTTGTTAATCACATGTATTTTTATCTCACATATGCACTTAAGAATTTACATGTTCACTTACTGTACAGTTCTGTCATTTTATGTGTTGTCATAAGTCAAGTGCTTAAAGGTTAATTTCCGAGGCTATTGTTCTAAAATTAAATGATTTTTACAAGTTCTTCATAGTCCTCATGCATAGATTTGTCAACTTAATAGATATAAACTGATTTTTAACAAAAGATATAATAATAACAATACATGAAGTTATTGCCAATTTTTTCATATGAAGGGATTTCAACAATCCATTGATTCCGTTTATGATGGTAGTTTTATTAGAAAAAATGGGCAATTTTCTTTTTAGAAACCTATTTATGTGAGAAAAGATACTTTCTAAAATAACAAAAGAAAATTTTTATCTTGTTTTGTGAACATATATTGCCAAAAAGTTATAGTGAAAAAGGTTTGCAAAGGTGAATTTTAAAATATTGTGGTTTTGTTGCCATGGATACCACCTCTAATTGGTAAAATCACACATATCTAATTCTGGAATTTTATTATTCATATGATGACTTTTATAACTATTTATAATTGGGAACAAAAGCTGATCATAAGTTTTTAATATTTTGACATAAAAAAAAGACCAAATTTGTAGTTTTCAGTTTTGGCTATTTTTTGCAATATGAACCCCTTTTAATTTGCATTTCAAGAAAAATGTGCTTAATATTTATAAGAATTTGAATGATTTTTTAAAACACCACATTATCCTCTTAATAAACCAACAAAAACAAAATATTCTTTTTTCATTTTCTTGCTGTCATGGAATTTTAAATGCTATTTTCCTTTGATGTACAGAGCTATTTGGAGTCTTGTTGCTATGGAAAATATGACGTGGATATTTCCATAGCAACAGCTTGAATTTTGCCGAATGGTGTTTAGATTTAGCTTATATGACTGTAGTCTCTTGTAATAAAGAAAGGTTATATCAATTGGGTAACCACTATGATTCACTCTCTGTCTGATTCTTAGTGAGACCAGTACTTAAGAAACGAAAAGTCAGTAAAAAAATTGACACTCTTGAGCTGAACATCAATTAACTTGATCACCCATAACAACATCTAGTTTATTAGCATTTAATCTACCCGTATTAACCATGCACGGATTTACGGGGGATCTGCCCCCCCCCCAACTTTTGCACCCTCCATGGAAAAATCTAATATCTTAAATTTGCATAAATAATAAATGTGGCTCAAACCACCCCCCCCCCGGGAAAACATAAACAACATGATTTTGGGGTCCGCGCATTTTACATAGTAAATTAATGCGCTGTTTCCGTACACTTATGATCGCGGTAAGCTTGAAGCGCTTGGGACAGAGGTCGAACGTGTTTATCAGTTATTTTGTCTTTGTGATATAATATAAATCTAGAAATGAACCCTATCCATCTACATTAAGAGCTTGAAGAAACTAGACTTTATCTAAACATCTGACTCTGTCACATTGATACAGATCAAGTTAGACTTGTATACTGATAAACTCCATATTTATCTTATAACATGTATTTAACAAATGACCGTGTTTTGTAATTTGTAAGATTTAACAATAAATGGATAATCCATATAACCTACCTGAGTTATTTATAATAGCGCATAATAACACAATATAATTAGCACATGCAGATAATCACACACCGATCGAAATGATCACATACATGTATATTTTGACAATTAAGCCTGGAGTAATGACGCATAGAATAACAGTCTAAATGAAATGTCTGTTGGTTCTATTTAGCAGGAAGTAGATTAGTTAATATCTAAATCATGTAAATCACAATCAATGATAGCCATTGTTTTTGTTCTTGATAAATCATGAGAGAGAGAGAGAGACAGAGAGAGAGAGAGAGAGAGAGAGAGAGAGAGAGAGAGAGAGAGAGAGAGAGAGAGGGTGTGTGTGTTGATTTTTTCGGAAGGGGGGATATATATAAGTCCGGTTCTTTGACATTTCACAGTGTTCATTGTCCTGTTCAGTAATGCATATGCATTATTGTATAGAATTGTCTTCATACATGTACATAATGATACAGTTCATAAATGATTTAATGCATGTATACAAATGCCGGTAACGTAAATACCCACATGCATGATTTTTAAAACAATGTTTCGGGTTTAAGATTAGAAAAAATATCATACGTTTATTTAGATTGTATTGGAAATATGAATAATATTAGAGAGCAATAAGTTTTATCTTATAACTCTGTGTCAAATGATGTTCCGAATTTAAAACTCTTCCTTTTCATGTTTGAAATTGTTATAACTGATAAATCAAAATTTTCAAATTCTGTTTTCTTTACTTGACATACTGGAAAAAAAAAGTATTAAGGGGTGTTAAAACAACATATTGCATTATTGTTTAGCAGTACCGAGCATTAAGATCTTAGGACGTGTGTGTATATACAAGTACACGTGTGTCTGTCACCTCATTGTTCCCAATCTCGCTACCATGCACTGCAAATTGTCAAGAAGGGCTGTGTACAGTAGCTATTATATAATCACTTACAGGCCATTCAGATCTTAGGACGTGTGTGTATATACAAGTATATGTGTGTCTGTCACATCATTGTTTCAAATCTCGCTACCGTGCACTGCAAATTGTCAAGAAGGGCTGTGTACAGTAGCTATTATATAACCACTGACCGAGTGAAAAAAAAATGTCAACATCCTCTTCTTTGAAAATATTAACTTCAATCAACCAGTTATTAAACATGTGTTTTCAGGTTATTAGGTGTACTGATCTGGTGTAAAATAAAACATTGATGGAAACATGTAAAAAATTCAATTGACCACTCTAAGTTAATCTAAATAATTATACATTGTAATTTATGAAAATTAATTAGGTTTGCATGTGCACTTATTGAGAAATCAATTACCGGGTAAACTATTGGTAACTTAATTTAAAATCAATGCAAACTCTCCTCTGTGTGTGTGTGTGTGTAAATAAACTCTTACATGTATAGAAAACAATAGTACTACATTTACATGTATGTTCTTACCGGGCCGCGGAATAATAAAGAATTAGTAATGAAATTAGGATTGCATGTTAACTTATTAGGAAATAAATTCCCGGGTAAATTATCAGTAAATTTAATTCAAAATCAATGCAAACTCTCTCTTCCGCGCACACTCTCTCTCTCTCTCTCTCTCTCTCTCTCTATCTCTCTCTCTCTCTCTCTCTCTCTCTCTCTCTCTCTCTCTCTCTCTCAAACTGTACCAATGTTGGTATAAAGTTAACACGACTTTACCATGTTACCATGCACCTCGTAATAGTTGATCTTTTTTTTTTTTAGCGCAGTAGGTCTAACTACCGGCTAGCCTTACGTTGTATCCGGCATCAAATTTTATATACAAATGATTTGTTTACAAGAGATTAGCTGCATATGGCAAAACATATTGAATTAAAACATTAAGATGTTTTACGTCTAAAAACTGAATATAAAAAACGGGGCATTCCGAGTCATTCGCAAACATCCAACTCCAATTCCATCCCCTTCCTATTTTTACAACACAATTTTATGTGTAACAAATAAAACCCAATATTACTTTTTTTTTAATTATGACAATTTTTCTAATCATAATTTTTTTGTTAACATTAAACCAATTTAATATAACAGACCCAGTTAATACTTCAAAATTCATATCAGTCTATATAAACTTTACACTGTATCTAGGTAGCTTAATTAATTTATGGTGAAAATGACATAAAAGAAAAAGATTAGGTAAAATTTCATTCAGTAAGAGTAAAAACAATGGGGTCAGTACTTATCAGTACTTGTCAGTACTTCTCTAAGTTTTTCAGTACCGTCAGTAAAAAGTGTCAGTTCTTCTCTAAGTTTATCAGTACTGTCTAAGTTTGTCAGTACTTTTCTAAGTTTCTCAGTACCGTCAGTAAAAATGTCAGTACTTTTATCTCATAATCCTATACTTTGCAGTTAATTCGAGTGACCTTTTCAATGTGCGTTATTCAACCTGAAACTGAGAAGTCCGACATAAGACAGGTTCATGCTTCACCGAAAATTGTTAAACAAAATTTACCAGGCTACGAGTCAGCAGGTAGTTAATTACACTTTGGCAAATGCAATCACGAAAAACGATGGCTAATATTCAAATAAAGCTGTGCTTGGAAATCTAATAAAGAATCAAACTACATGTATCGGGACGTAGTTGATATAGATGGAGTTGAGTTAAATTAATATCTATACAACTATATAGCAGTACATGTGATATCGACTATCTTTCTCCCGTGGTATTCAGACACACTTGTTTACGGAAACCGATTGCATCTCAATCTCCTTTTGTTTAATGTATTGAACTATTTGAAGAAAAAAAAATCCAGCTAGCTAGGAATACATGTATCGGTTTTTTACACAATGGTATAGTAATATTTACTTATTTGTAGCCAACCACGTAACTTTGCATTTCGTTCTGTTTAGGAACAATTTTCATGTAATTTATATTCCACTACAATTGAATAACACCGAGGCACATATAAATAATACTTATTAAAAGGAAATTTCCTGACTTCACTCTTAAGTTGTATTGCCAAGATACTTAAAAACCATCAATATTCAATGTACTGTCGTCGCAAACGTCAAGTTAGGACGTCATCGATGATGTACGTTGTACGCATGAATACGCAGTGTACAATTATTAAACACAACATGTTAATGTTCAGTTTGATATGCATTTTTATCACAAATACTTAGTTAAGCTATGATTTTGTAAATACCCACAGACAGTTCTTTTTACTAGTTATTTCTGCTATTCGAAAAAGAATTAAGAAAATAAAGACCCTATTTTAGAGTATTCTGATTTATTTCCTGTTACTTAATTTGTCAAAATTTGTATAATAAATTTTGACCACTTGTTAGTATGTCCAATACACTTTGCTGGGAGATGCTCAGTTTTGAAAGTTTCAAAGATGTATTTTAATGCAGTAAAATCTACAGGTAAAAGTGAAAATGCATACTGTAAATTCCTTATTTTACGCGAGTACTTAATTCCGCGATTCCGCTGTTTTGTATCAAATCGCGAGAATATACAATCGTGATCACCAATTTTTTGTTATAATTTCCTATAGTTCAAAACTGTCTGAAAAATAAAAATGAGACTTTAAAATCCGCGAGGGTTGTTTCTCGCGATTTTACGCGGAAATTAATTCCTCGCATTTAATTAGGAATTTACAGTATGTAGAGAAGCACGATAATGTTTCCTACATCATAGCCTAAGACGATTTGCATTGTTTCAAACTCAAATTTTATTAAATTTTTATACCTGTGGCTCAACCTCCATTTCTTAAAAGCTTCGACAAATCAATATTTTAAACAAAACGAAAATGTTGATATTGTTTGAAGACGATAGATACATGTATTTTATTTCGCAACAGAACGCTAGAACTACAGTAGAGGATATTTATTTAAACACTGATTATCTCGCTTATAAGATAAAAATGATTCAAATTACACGTACAATAGATCAAACAAATGAAAGGTGGTTGTGTTTACTTGCGAAAGAATCACAAGGCACGAAATAGACAGGTGCAATTGCAAAGCTGAGAATTTCAAACAGCTTTTCACCTTTGTAAACAAAAGCTCTTTTTATATATCGTGGTTGGAATAGTTCTCGATATCATCATTTACTAGTTCCATTTTCTAAAGGTACGAACTTTAAAACTAGTAAACGAATTTTAAAAAAATGTATTATGATATATGAGAAGTTACATCGTCTTAAAATTAAAAAAAATACAAACGTTCTGAGTTAGACGACTTTGTGGCATCGTGCATATATTATTTGCAAATTATTGGACACATTTTAAATAATTTGAAGTTATATTAAATGAATTTTAAATTAAATTGTATATATCAATGCACGCAATAAGAAAAGCCTAACATTTTTGATTTACCTATTATTTCATCTTTCCTTAAAAATCAATTAACGTTATGTACTTACTTATTGATGTGTTACGTGATATTAACGAAAAGAGAATGTTTGTTCGTTTTTGTAATGACCTATCTATATAGATGCTTTGTTTCAACTTGCCATTAATTGTAGAAGAATATGTTGTCTGCTGCATATATGATCTTGGATAGGTGTATTCTGATCGATGATATCACTTATATTTTGATGCCGCTTTTTTACAACCAAACGAAAAAAAAATGGACAAAATTTCAAAATTAGAACATAACAATTTTAATTACAAAAAGCAAATGGCATATGCTAACACCATCATTGCAACCACTCCCATAGTTTATACAGGTATATCTAATGGGTACTACATTTTCCTATTTACTTCTAAAAAGACTGATTCTCATTCAAAATTAATAAAGCAAAAATATGTAGTAGAACCGTTTTATTTACAATTCTTAAAAAGTCATGATATAAAATCGTTTTGTTTTAACAAAGAAAACAAACCCGCTATCCAGTGTTTCTGTAACTTATGAAAAACGAAGGATACATGTGCATTGTAGGTTCAACGCTCATAAACGCTTTGTGCGACATACGTTGGGAACCATTACTGCAGGGAATTATTTATTCTTGAACAACAACGTAGTATACCCATATTCATTGTAACAATGAAGTAGACTTTTCAAAGGAGATCAACATACACATTAATTTTCTTACCTTTTTCTTTGATCTAACGGAACCGGCCAATCAGTATCTTTGTTGACGCTCCATCTGACGCATGGATACACGTTCCTTTCAAGGTACCATACTACGCCTAGCTTTGTGTTATTTAAGACACTACGTCACAACATGGTAATTTAAATGTTTTCTATTATTGTTTTTATCAATAATTTGGTTGACTGTCATCATAGCCCAGTGGTTAAAGTGTTTTGTTCACATTTACTGCATTAAAGTTTTGAAAATACATTTTTCCCAAAAGTTGCTCATTTTGTTGCATTTTTGATTCATACACTTCTTAAACATCATGCTATCTAAATTAATCAAGTAATTTGCTGCTGATTTGTGAAACTATTTCAAGGTGTAGTTAGCCACCTTAAAACATGTACCCAGTTAATGAACAATTTCTCTTACGAGCGAGAGGGATTGCAAGTAATATACTGATAATACAAAATTGACTTGTCAGTGACTAGAGAGTTTTAATGATTTTTATGTCAATGATTGACAGAAGGCCAACTATTTATCTGTAACGTTACTAAACACACTTTTACAGAAAAAAACACTGTTATTTTCTAATTGCAGCCTTTTTATATTTTACTACAAACATTGTGATTGGATGTTGGTGCAAACACAGAAGTATCTACCAAATAGACATACAAAAAGTAATTATTTTTAGTGAAGATTTTAGTCTGTTTTGGTTTCGTCTTTATTGGATGTTTCTTACAAGTGCAGTGATTGACTTTTTTTAATAGCGCGTTTCTACAACTCTTTTCGTCCAAAATAATGTGTTCGGATGAATGAAATAAATAATAATTATCTTTTTTTCAAAGTATTTGTTTTAATTTGTTCTCGTATTATGAATATGAGAACACTGCTTTCAGCCTTATATAGGGAGTGTGTAGCGTTGAGCGGAACAATGAAAAAAAAAACTAATATGGCTCTAGTCGCGACCGAAGAAAAAAGGGAAATATATTTCTTTCTTTTTTTATTAATACATGTCAGCTTTAATTCTAGGTATCATGGTCAACGGCATGCAAATATCAAATTGCACGGAAACATTGGATTTGTTTTAAATATTGTCGAAGCACAAAATCAGTAGTTGATTTCAAAAGACGCTTTTAAAAAAGAGGAAAAAAACCAGTTTGTCATACTCACGTAGGATTACATAACCAACGTTTAGCACCATAAAACATTTTTTTGACGCTTAGCACGAAAAATATCCATGTTGTGTTTCGCTGAAAAAAAAATATTTTTTTTTGTGACAGGTGAATACTCTTTTCAGTATGAAACACAATGTCACAGCATCAACAAGATTAATTTGGGTAAAGTAAAAAAAAGTGACAACACTCTTTTCTTCTACCATAAATGTTCTATAAAGATAAATCAAATGTATACCATACCTTTTGTTTAATATTCTTGATTATTTCCGGAGTAATTAGTTCAAGGTCCGAGTTGCAGTTGGATTTTCAATACAGGTACATGCGCTAAAAACTGTATTTCGAAACAAATGTACGCAAGACTTTATAAATAAAGGAAAATTTGAATTATCAAATTCCATAATTAAAACAGATAAAGGATAAAACTGTGCCATTTAGTCAACTGAAATGTGACTAAATGGTGACTGAAAGGTGACTGAATGGCATATTTGTGCCATTCAGTCACCTTTCCAGACCTTTCAGTTATCATTCAGTTGACTGAATGGCAGAGTTTCATCCTGTGATAATTCTAAATTTAGAAAAGAGAGTAGCTTTTGTATGTGTATTTCCTTTCTGTGTTGGTTTAACTTTCTAGCACTTAAGAAACTGCATAGTCTTCTCCGCCAATGAACGATTTTGCATATTTACATATTTGCACGATTTAATATATCATATTTAGGGTCTTCCGTCTTCAGCGGAAGACCCTTCTATTATTCTATTGTTTCTTTTTCAGGTTTATTTTTTTTCTTTTTTTTTTTCTTTACAATTTTTGTGCAGAGGATTTCTCAGAGATGTGTCGTCCGATTTCCGTAAAATTTTCAGCATCGATCTATTATCATCTGAAGTTTATACATCTTTTTCAATTTTGTCAAAATCACTTCCGGTTCGGACTTATCCGCCATTTTGTAATTTTTTCTTGGTTTTTTGTCCACTCAGTTTCTCAAAAACGACTAAAGATAGAAAGCTGAAATTTTCAGGAAGGATAGAGGACATGCTAGTTTAGGTCACCTGGGGAAAATGATTGTCCGGAAATTCCGAATACGGAAGTTATTCGTATTTTTCTTTATTTTATATTTTTCCAAGACGCAAACTTTGAGGCTTCATATCTTGCTTTTTTTTGAAAGATTTTTGTCCAAATTTTCAGGACAAATAGACTTTACAAAACACTAATTATAACATGTCATAAACTGTAAAATTCCTCTTCCGTTAATGAGTTATTCCCCTTAGATTTTTTTTTAGGGTGTTTTGTTTGAAGACAAAGGCTCCGAGATTATAATAGTAGGGAATGAGAATCCAACGAATTTGAATAACAGGGAAATTGAAGTTTTGCACACTTGTTTTTGTTTTTTGATTACGTTTTTTATTTAGAAAAAGGTAGGAGGTCAAATTATAGGATTCAAAAAGGTGCAAAAATTTACACATGTTTTCCTTTTTATATTTTAAACAAAAAATATTTTGTTAAGACATGTAGAATAAAAGTTGTGTAGAATAGTATGGGCTTTCGTTTGACACCATTGAAAAGGGGCTGGCCCCTTCAATTAAGGGCCTAGGCTCCTTGAAAGTATTTGCGAAATAACTCAAAAACGGTTAGGAATTTGATATGGCTGTCGCTGGAATAGTTGTTCATTGGGATCTTACCAATGCCACTATAATGTTACTTTGTTAAGGTATTGTGTAATATGTATGTAAAAAGCTTTACTTGTTAACATGTACCTGTTTTCATTTGGCAAGTTAACGAAAAGCCATTGTGTACAACTGACATTAATTCACCACAGAACATGTATTATTGTATTCAGGATGATTTAATTTATTCGAAAAGTTTCATAACAATATGCATTATATTCTTAAAGCTTTTACGTGAGGATTATATGTCACTTTTGTTAAGTTCTGCAAGCATTAACCTGGTTTCTGATCTCTTTTTGTACCATTACGTAACCGATCCCTAGCTCGCGGCCGAGAAAATCGGTCGCCATGGTCGCGGCTGGTCTACCTAGCGGTCAGCGGTTATCTAATACACAACATTTATGGGTTCACAAAGAATTGTTTAAAGTAAATGTTTATATTTCCTATCTTAAGCATCGTCAGACAAAAGATTAATGCGGCATAAGTAAATCTAAATAGTTGTAACAAAAAATATCCACAAGACTCAAACACGAAAATGATTAAATCTTTAAATGATTAATCTCCTTTAGCTTCATAATTAAAAACGGTAGATATTTCAGTATAACTGTCATTGAAAAGAGGGCTCTTTGTTTTGAAATAGTTATATATTGTTTAAATAAAATAAGTTATTAAACTGCAAACATTTTGAGCTGAACATGGCCACGGAGCTCTGAGTACACAAGAATATACTGTAATTCATCCCCCGCATATGGCCGTGAATATCCCGGGCGAATGGGCATGCATGCGATTCGCGAAAGTCTAATAACACTTGCTTCATGTGCTTTTACTTTATCGCGCATGTTCATTGATCCTTTGTATGTTCACAATTCAATCTTGATAATAACTTAGTCTACAGTATATATTTTGTTAACATATGTTGATTTGATAGAACATACCTTTATCTTACACAACAGATGTAATTTTAATTTATTTAGCATTGAATAAAATCATTGTCAGATTGTATATTCAAAATATTAGATACAATACAGAATTTAATAGCAAAAATTCGGTTAACAAAAATAGTGTAAATACTCTTAATTAAAACGTTCAAAGAAAATGCAGTTCAAAATTAAAATCCAGTGTTACAATAAGTGTGGTAGGTGCTTGCACGATAGCGCAATAATTAAATGAAAACCCTCGCTTTGTGAAATTGAAGAGTCCATTGACTTTTTATAGGAATATTCACGTGAACTTTTTAAGATTCAGGCTGTAGAAGCGTAACGGTCATACGTAACAGGCAATACAGAGTCCGCGTAGCTCATTCGTTAGAGTAATGGACATTGAGTTTCATATATACATATTAATACTGATATAGTTTTAAAAAACAAGTTACAATGCTTATACAGTAATCTAATATATGCATTTAATTTTGAAATAATTTATAATGTAATATTTAGAATTTAACATAAAAAATTTAATATAAAATTCACCCCTCCGATTCCCAAAATCGTAAAGTTATCTTACCTGGCGTCTGCGTTTCTTTGATCTTAGACCTTTAATTACAACCTTGTACCCTTTTTAAACATTGTACAAAACACCAGACCAATTCGTTTATTTTTAACAGAGTTATGCATCTTTTGGCATTTGAGTTTCAATTGGCGTGCTTGACATGTACTGTAGAAACAAATTCTAACTCCCGAGCCTTTCACACAATCCTAATAAAAATTCGCGTAAATGTACCTCGGACCCCATTCTTAATGTTTGCTAAATATGGAGCGGATCGGACTTAGTGAAAGAAAGTCCTGAGATCATACGGCACGTATCACCTGTACCGGGAATTAAAATTTACGCAGTACACGGGATCTAGGCAGCCGTTAAATGTTTCTGGTGCATGTATATTTCTTGTTTTCCGTTTAGTCTGTATCGCCGATAGCAAATGAATTACTTCTGAATGTTAGAACTGTGAAAAATTATATCATCGAAATACTACTGACTAAATTTACATGTTACTGATGTCGTCATTTCTACATTTATCAAAAAATTTTCAAACGTGTTGAAATAAAACGGTGAAACAAAGAGAAATCAACACGGCAAGTAATTTTCAACGCTGAAATACATTTGTTAAACGTAGGCGCTTTCCTGCTTATTTTGTAAATAACAAACGATATTCATTTATACATGTCTACCCTCTATATTATAAAATCAACAAGGCCTGCAACTGTCCGCCATTTTGTTAAAATGACCTTAGATCGATTTTAGAACATGCTATTACAGTTGTGCTTGCAATTCTGCATCTGATGACATCTTTTCCGAATTGATTGGATAAAAAAGCACAACTGACATAAATTAAATTCACCGCAGAAAGTGTATTGTTGTATTCGGGATGCTTTAATTCATTAGAAAAACTTCATAATAGTATACCATGCTTTTCTTAAAGCTTTAACGTGGGGACTATGAGTCACTTTTGTGAAGTTCTGCAAGCTGTATGCCATTACGTAAGCGATCTCTCGCTTGCGGCCGAGAAAATTGGTCGCCATGGTCGCGGCCGCACTACCTAGCGGTCAGCGGCTAGTTAAATGAAAACCCTCGCTATGTGAAAATGAAGAGTCCAGTGACTTTTTATAGGAATATTCACGTGAAATTTCGAAAAAAAATTGTTAAGATTTAAGATTCAGGCTGTAAAAGCGTAACGGTCATACGTAACAGGCAATACAGAGTCCACGTAGCTCATTCGTTAGAGTAATGGACATTGAGTTTCATAGATACATATTAATACTGAAATAGTTTTTTTTTTAAAGTTACAACGCCTAAACAGTGTTTAAATATATGCATTTAATTTAGTAATAATTTATAATGTTATATTAAAGAATTTAATATTGAAAGTTTAATATAAAAGTCACACCCCCCCCCCCGATTCCCCAAATCGTAAAGTTATCTAACCTGCGTTTTTTGATCTTTGATCTTGAATTACAACCTAGTAAACTTTTTAAACATTGTACAAAACACCAGACCAATTCGTTTATTTTTAACAGAGTTATGCATCTTTTGGCATTTGAGTTTCAATTGGCGTGCTTGACATGTACTGTAGAAACAAATTCTAACTCCCGAGCCTTTCACACAATCCTAATGAAAATTCGCGTAAATGTACCTCGGACCCCATTCTTAATGTTTGCTAAATATGGAGCGGATCGGACTTAGTGAAAGAAAGTCCTGAGATTATACGGCACGTATCACCTGTACCGGGAATTAAAATTTACGCAGTACACGGGATGTAGGTAGCTGTAAAATATTTCTGGTGCATGTATATTTCTTGTTTTCCGTTTAGTCTGTATCGCCGATAGCAAATGAATAACTTCTGAATGTTAGAACTGTGAAAATTTCTGTCATCGATTTACTACTGACTAAATTTACATGTTACTGATTTCGTCATTTCTACATTTATCAAAAATTTATCAATCGTGTTGAAATAAAACGGTGAAACAAAGAGAAATCAACACGGCAAATAATTTTCAACGCTGAAATACATTTGTTAAACGTACGTAGGCGCTTTCCTGCTAATTTTGTAAATAACAAACGATGTCCATTTATACATGTCTACCCTCTATATATTTATAAAATCAACAAGGCCTGCAACTGTCCGCCATTTTGTTAAAATGACCTTAGATCGATTTTAGAACATGCTTTTTAAGTTGCGCTTGCAATTCTGCATCTAATGACATCTTTCCCGAATTGATTGGATAAAAACGCACAACTGACATAAATTCACCGCAGAAAGTGTATTATTGTATTTGGGATGCTTTAATTCATTAGAAAAACTTCATAATAGTATACCATGCTTTTCTTAAAGCTTTTACGTGGGGACTATGAGTCACTTTTGTGAAGTTCTGCAAGCATTAACCCGGGTTTGTTTGCCATTACGTAAGCTATCTCTCGCTTGCGGCCGAGAAAATTGGTCGCCATGGTCGCGGCCGCACTACCTAGCGGTCAGCGGCTAGTTAAATGAAAACCCTCGCTATGTCTAGTGACTTTTTATAGGAATATTCACGTGAAATTTCGAAAAAAAAAATTGTTAAGATTTAAGATTCAGGCTGTAAAAGCGTAACGGTCATAAGTAACAGGCAATGCAGAGTCCACGTAGCTCATTCGTTAGAGTAATGGACATTGAGTTTCATAGATACATATTAATACTGATATAGTTTTTAAAAAGTTACAACGCCTAAACAGTGTTCAAATATATGCATTTAATTTAGTAATAATTTATAATGTAATATTGAGAATTTAATATTGAAAGTTTGATATAAAAGTCACCCCCCACCCCCCGGATTCTCCAAATCGTAAAGTGATCTTACCTGCGTTTTTTGATCTTTGATCTAAGATCTTGAATTACAACCTAGTACCCTTTTTAAACATTGTATACAAAACACCAGACCAATGCGTTTATTTTTAACAGGGTTATGAAATTGTTGGCATTTGATTTTCAATTGGCGTGCTTGACATGTACTGTAGAAAAAAATTCTAACTCCCGAGCCTTTCACACAATCCTAATGAAAATTCGAGTAAATGTACCTCTGACCCCATTCTTATTGTCTGCCAAATATGCAGCGGATTGAACAATTTATAAGAAATTCCTGAGATCAAACAGCGCGTATTGACTGTAAGGGGAATTAAAATTTACACAGTGTTCGGGATGTAAGCAGCCGTGAAATATTTCTGGTGCAATGTATATTTCTTGTTTTGCGTTTAGTCTGTAACAATGATAGCGTGTGAACTACTTCTAAATGTTAAAACTGTAAAAATTACTGTCATCGATCTTTTACCGAATAAATTTACATGTTACTGATTTCGTTATTTCTACATTTTTCACGATTTTATCGATCCTGTTGAAATAAAACAGTCAATCATATTAGTAAACGACACGAAAAAAAATTCTCAATGCTAAAATACATGTGTAAAATGCATCAGTCATTGTTTTAGGACTTCCCTTATTGTCGTTAACCGAATCCGAGATCCACACCTCAAAATTCTACTTTCGATTTGATCCAAGTATGGCATTTTCAAACTGACATTTCTTACACGGTTTAAGTGCCTGGATCACCTAATTTAGATCTGACCTTTCGATCTATGTCCTGTACTCGACACGTCTTTACGACGAAGTACAAATGTGCTTGAAAATCAAGCTAGAGCCTTTTCAACCCCCTCCGGAAACAACACGCATCAAAATTAGGAATATTCACGTGAACTGCTGTAAAAGCGGAACGGTCATACGTAACAGGCAATGCAGAGTCCTCGAAGCTCATTCGTTAAATTAATGGACATTGAGTTTTATAGATACATATTAATACTGAAATAGTTTTTAAAAAATGTTACAACGCTTATACAGTGATGTAATATATATGAATTTAATTTAGTAATAATTTATAATGTAATATTTAAAAACTTTTTATTGAAAGTTATAATATAAAAGTCACCCCCCACCCCCGATTCCCAAATCGTACAGTTATATTACCTGCGTTTCTTTGATCTTTGATCTTAGATCTTTAATTACAACATAGTTCCCTTTTTATACACTGTACAAAACACCAGACCAATTCGATTATTTTTAACAGGGCATTTGAGTTTCAATTGGCGTGCTTGACATGTACTGTAAAGAAAATTCTAA
Source organism: Magallana ariakensis (assembly GCA_020458035.1). NCBI lineage: Eukaryota > Metazoa > Mollusca > Bivalvia > Ostreida > Ostreidae > Magallana > Magallana ariakensis. The sequence continues at coordinate 36,281,693 of CM035811.1, read as the reverse complement.
CTCCCGAGCCTTTCACACAATCCCGATGAAAATTCGTGTAAATGTACTACGGACCCCATTCTTATTGTCTGCCAAATATGCAGCGGATTGAACAATTTAGAAGAAACGGCGCGTATTGCCATGAAAATTTACACAGTACTCGGGATGTAAGCAGCCGTGAAATATTTCCGTTTAGTCTGTATCGTCGATAGCATCTGAATTACTTCTGAATGTTAGAACTGTGTACATTTCTGTCATATATTTTTTTGCTGACAAAATATACATGTTACTGATTTCGACATTTCTACAGTTACAGAATTTATCAATCGTGTTGAAATAAAACTAATCAACACGGAAACAATTTTCAACGCTGAAATACATCTGTTAAACATTGGCGCCTCCCAGCTTATTTTGTTAATGACGAACGATATCTATTTATTTAATATGTCTATTCTCTATCTTATAAAATCAACAAGTAATAGCTTTCCCAAAAGGTTGCCTGACTAAACAAAATCGTTCAATGGAATCATGCATATATCAATTAGATGATCAATTTCTATTTGATTAGAAATTAATTTTAATTTTAGCTGCTGATCATAAATTCATAAACAGAATGTGTAGATTCAAAAAGAAATTTCATTGCAATTAAATTATTTCATTAAATGAAAACTATTTTAGGAATGTACATGTCATCTTTGCTAGTCAAGGGTTTTTGGTCCACTCTGCTCCCCTTTCTACCGTACAAATTTGGCTTATCTATTTTTAAATCAGGATTACACACGTGCTCTTCTTTCTTTTGAATTTGCTAACAAAGATTTTCTTCACTATAATGGGGTTGTTGGATTGGAAAACAAGTTGGAATTAGTTAAGGACACACGAGACATATATACGGGGAACGGGGTGGACCGAAAACCCTTGGCTAGCGAAGATGCTCTACGGTGTGCTTTGATTCCAATTTAGACTCGTCCACTAATCGGCGCGCAAAAACTATGAATGAGACATATTATGGCGCGAAGTCCCGTTTTACCATTCACGCAACGGCTGATGGTTTGAATGAACTTATTATCCATTGGCATAGATCCATGGGGAGGATGTCAAATAATTTTTTGACATTTGTTTTGTATCAACTACATATATTATATTTTTGATCTAATGTTTTTGAGGAAATCTATCAATTAACATAAAAACTTGACTGGTAATTGTTTAATGTACATTTAGTAAGGCACGCGAGTTATGTACCCTTTCCAAGATGAATGAAATCGCCCAATTGATCGGAAATCGGGCCACATCCCGCTTCGGCGATTTAGTTTCTCCAGTACATAATCCAGTTTTATGAATATATATTTGTTTTAATCAAAACTGAAAATTCTTTAATAATGATGATAATCCAACACCAGTTATTACATGTACTTATATATATTGTACCGTAATATACAGTATGTAACAACTTGTTGCGATGACCCCTCCCCTTTCTACCATACAAATATGGCTTATCTATTTTTAAATCAGGATTACACACGTGCTTTTCTTTCTTTTGAATTTGCTAACAAAACTTTTCTTCACTATAATGGGGTTGTTGGATTGGAAAACAAGTTGGAATTAGTTAAGGACACACGAGACATTCCTCAATTTTATATAGTTTTCCTTCATATATTATTCCTAATTTATTACCATTGAAACCTGTTAATTCCTAAAAATTCAGGGTACATTACCAGGCTATTTTTAGAGCTAGAATATTTAGAATTTTCCTTAAAATAGCATGTAAAATGCATTTGAATGCTTATAAATAAAGTCATAGTATATATTTTCAATTGAATACTTATATTTAAATAAAAAGTATCATATCACATGAAAATATAATTATGGAATTACTTCACATTGTGGAGATAGGAAAAATAGAAAAAATGGAAAATAGGTCGCGTCTGACCTTAAAGACAAAATCAGTACTTTTTAGGGTTTTCCGTCTTCAGTCGTCTATTATTCTACTGTTGCTTTTTCACTTTTATCATTAGGGTCTTCCGTCTTTAGCAGAAGACTATTCTATTAATCTATTGTTTCATTTTTCACTTTTATTGGGTGGTCTTTTGTTACAATTCTTATGTAGAAGATTTCCCGGAGATGGATCGTCATATCTAGATTGTCCTTGCAATTTCGCATCGAATGGTACCCCTGTGTTCTTTAGTGGATGGAATTATATTTTTTAAGAATACAATCTCTTTATTTTTTTCTTATCGATTAAAAAATGGACGGAAGACCCACTCGTTGCTCGCAACGAGATCGCATCTAGTTTTTGGTCTATTTTTGTGTTATTTGTAAAATATAATTAAATGTGTAAAATATTGACAAAATGACAAAAAAATTATCTGTGAAATTGTTGTTTAGAAACAAAACCGTAATTTGTAGTCTTCACAACTAAATATACATTGTATATTTAGGCCTTTTTTGAAAGTTCATTCAGTTCTTTATTTCAGTTATTAATATATATTTTTTCATCATCTGAAGTAAAAAAAAATAAAACTTTTTTTTAGCAGGTGTCTTATCATGCTCCTTTTCTCTCAACTGTCAGGCAGCTACCGTTGATAATGCATGAATATCATGAAACAAGTTTTTTACATAACTGTTTATACCAGGATAAACTAATCAGGAAAATTAGAGTAAGGGCAGAATTATAGACGTAATATAATAAATATATTCATGCATTCTTTTAAAAAATATACTTTACTACCGGGCATTTAGTAAACAAAATGAGTACTATATAGGTCGGATGCACACATACACGCGCAGAACTGTTACATCCATCAGTTAAGGGCAACCAATTACGTTGTAAAAAAAACACTATAATAGTCATTGAAATGGTGTAGTGTAATTATATACTTTTATTTATTTGTTTATTTACATTTGTGCACACCGCAGAAAAAAAAACCCAGATAACAAGCGTACGATACACATGTTCAGGCTGTGTCCACTGGATGTTACGCTGTCAGGATGGGGAGGGGGTATACACTATGTATAAAAAACCTAAATAGATACTAACATAACTACTATTGCTCTCGCCATGTGATGGGGGAATTTGCTTGAAGAATGAAACATATTATTTTAAGCCAACATTTAAACATACCACTTACTCGTAATACACATGTAATTCAAATCAACCAAATAAACTTTTTTTTACTGTGGTTTTGTAACTTGAATGGTATTGGCCCCATCTTTAACCCCAACTATCTGAATAAATTCTTTCATCTATGGCCAATTAAACATTTACTGAAAAGTCAATGAATACTAAGCATACATATTTGTATACATGCATTTAACTAAAAGTTAACACACATTAAAATGTATTGCTACGATTAAATGAATTATAGGAAGGTAAATATTATCTCATTAAGGTGAACATTAACGCACACATACACGTTGTCTCTCTAAACATTGTAGTACTTCATAATTCGGTGAATACATATAACTGTATCAGTATAAAATTATATGAATGTCATGACAATTTCATTGACCAATGAGAAACTGTCACTGAAGAGCTTGAAGAGGAAATATTTAAGTTGCGTACATATTCTGAATAAACAAACCTCTTCATGTCGAAATAAAGGGAGCACGAGGTCATTGAACCATAGTTTTATTTTACAGACGACAACGGTGAAGGAGGTGAGTCCTCTTTTGATCAGAAAAACACAGTGTGTTGTAAGCTAAACGGCATAATGATATATTGAGTATGAAAAGTGTTGTGTTATGTGCAGAATAAGTCAAACAAAATTGCGAAGTGATTTGACCAATTTGAAATATGAACATATTTATGTTCTGCGAAAGTTGTCTCTACTAAGCGTTTAGAATTTTGTATAACCTATTTTTTTTCATCCCCAGTGGGTATCATAATGTATAGTTTAATGTGACTTTGTTAATTATTGTGGTATGATATGTTTATGTTTTAACAAGCCTTAAAACACTAAAAGGCAAAACATTAGTTTGAAGAAGCAACTAAATAGTAATTTGATTACGTCAGACCAATTTTGTTTTTTGTTAAAGCGTATTTGTTCTCGGTGAATGTTTTTCACGTTTTTAATGGCAAGTGCTTAGCTGATTTTTTATAGAGTCGAAATAAACATCCTTCAGCCTTAAAATTTCAAGCGGTAAAATCACCCATGGTTGGGTTGTTAGTTAATAACTTTATTTTAGTCTTAGTTGGTCTTGTATTTGTAGGTCAGCGAAGTTACTCAAGTGACCTATTGAACATTTGTTCAAGTATGTGTTTTACAATCTTCCTGCATGAAATCGATATGTCAAGCTTCTCGTTTTATAAAGATAATAAATCGATTGGCACCACTTTAAAGTGGTTCATCCGCCACAGTAAGGCTCTCAACGTTTTATATCTAGGCTCAGTTTCTGATTCGGGTGTATGATCAATATGGTTATGCTGTATTTGGTCAAATGGGGCGGCATCATTTTTAAGAATAAAAAAAATATACCACATATAAAATAAACATAAGATGTTTCAATCAAAACAAACTACCGTTTTCGTCTTTTTTTAGTATTAGTTGTATAACCTAAATAATATTGGCCTCATTCTTAGCGTTAACTATTTGAATTTTATTGTGTTACATATATTTTACTTATTTCATATTTACCGGACATGGTGCCATTTTAATCGAATCACCCTCTTCGTAGCTGACACACATCCATCTATTTTTTTTTCTATAATCATACACTTTCATAAAGGCCTTTCTTATCCATAACTCTTTGCAAACCTATTTTCTATATATGCATTTAACCGAATAATTAAAGCACGCGAAACATATTGCGAAGATTTAATGAAATCTACGTTAGACAATGTCCCCTCTCAATCTCTCTTGGGTAGACAGTAATACAGACAAGCAAATAGGCGTTCCAGACAATATAATTCTACATCTTTAAGTAAACTAGCTGTATCAACATCAAATTATATGTCATGGAAGTTAATGTTACAAAGATTTAATTACCGTTTAAGAGCATAAACACAAGTTGTGTTAAGAACTCAGATAAACACAAATTCCAGGCTACATGCTAAAAACACAAGTTTATTGAATCAGAGTCTCTTTTAACGGCCGCCGAAAAACGAATACTAAGGTGAGTACTATTTAGATTTAAAAGAAAAAGAAACACTTAGTTTCTATCAATGGCAGAATAATGTTTGAAGATGTAGGATAAATAAAACGAAATTAAGGATAGTTTGACAAATTTTAGATAAGAACAGATTTCCTCCTTTCGAGTGTTTTGCCTTTTCTACAGGTTTTTTGTTTTTGTTTTGCAACATGTGTGTGACAATATGTATGCATATAAGCGACAGGTCTAGCTTTTGTTTTGTTTTTTAAAAACAACTAATCATTTAGCACCATTTTAAAAAGTTCCATGCGTCACAGTATCTGATCCAATTGTCTGATGGGTACCTTTATATTCTAATCGGTCAAATGGGGCAACTCTTTTAATTTGAAAAAAACAAAAACAAAAACGATTGCCTGTAAGCTAAATACTTTTTGAAAATGGCGGAATGTCCTGTTGAATATTCAAAGTGTTGTTTCAGCATGCAGATTAAATTTGTTCAATTTAAGATAAGAACAGATTGGTTTCCTGTGGGAGTTGTGTTTTCTTAGCGCCAAAATTGATCTTTTAGTTCTTTATACTTTTGTTTATCCTGAATCGGATGTCATAATTTTTAATTTATGTAACTTTATTCATTCCTGATATATGAAAGGTTCATAATTCAACGAGCCTTAAAAACAAAAAGAGAAAAAAAAGGATGCTTTGAATAGTTTTAATAAGATGAAGTAATTACGTTTTCGTCAAAAAAACCTATTTTTAGTAAATGGTTTTTAATGTTACGTGCTTAGCTGCATTTGTTTTTATCAGAGTCGAAATGGGGCTTCTTGACACTGACTTATTCAAGTGTTATCCAAGGTTGTACTGATTGTTAATAACTCTTTTTATTTAAACCCCCTCTGATTGGAGTGTATTCATATGTCATCTTGAAAATGAATAGTTCACGTCCAAAATTTAAGTACATTGTACAAATAATAATATAAAAGAAGTATGTTGAATCATCTCAACGACTGTTAGCTGTACTTTGACACCATTTGCAGCAAAACAATTAGGTTATAATAAGCAATTTTTTTGAACTTGAAAATCAAAAAGAGTATTACTGTTTTTGTTCTCTTTTGCAAAGTTTCCTAGTTTACATTTTCCCAATAGACAAATCCTTAGAAAAAAATGATAGCTCTCTTTTAACACTCATATTGTAAAAAGTTACAGTTATTGGGATAATAATATATACAAAATGTATTTAAGACCAGAAATTCACTCTCACAAAAAAAAAATGCGTAACAGCACCTCGAGTTTCATTAGCGCATATTAATATGCTAATACATTATATTGATCATTTATTAGCAAGTTTTTATGTAAACTGATGCTAGAAACCTTATTAATGTGTCCGTAGTTTCAATGAAACACAACTTTTGTTAATATCAGCAAAGCAAAGCATTCTAGCAACAGTTGTCAAGTATATTAGGACATATGCTTCTGATACTGCCCAATATCGCTTTTCAAAGTATGTTGGGTATATTTACACTTTTGTATATTTGTACATACTGCCAAGGAAAAGGACATAAAAATACTCGTGAAATATTCAAAGGCATATCTAAATATAAACACAGTTCTGTTGCTGAATAACCATTTAAGAGTTCATTTAATGGTTTCAAAAACTTATAAGTGGATTTTTCTGATATAATTATATCTTATGTATTACGTTGCATGCAAATAAGAGTGTATCCAATTATTTTACTTCGCAGTGGAATTAGAGAAGGATATGAAATCTTAGTTACGTATATTGCCGCGAAATAATAAATCTTATTATGTACCTATTCAAATATTTAAGAAACAAATGTCTTTTAGTGGTAGGGCTTTTGACATTTAAATGATACTTTCATTCACGCAAACTTTAAAAAAAACAAACAACTTAAACTTTATTGTAATATAATAAAAAAGGCCACAATACTTTAGATTTAGAAAGTAAAATAAGAAAGTTTGTTATTGTCATTTTTATTGAAACACAGCAACTGTAATCTCCGATACATATACATGTTAATATCAAGGCTACAGGGGAGGCCGCTTAAATTTAGATAAAAAGATTTACACCTTCATTTAGGGTATGTACGCTAGCAACTTATACCTGGTAAATATATATTGTTTAAAAACAAATTAAAAGAACGGTTTAATGCATACAGCTGTCAGAAAAGTTACATGAAATATATATAGTTAAGTAGGAAGGTTTGGTTTTTTTTTGGGGGGGGGGTGTTTTTTAGGTTTTTTTTTTTTTGTTTTTGTCCAGTGAATAAAGTTGAAGATAATGAAATTGGACATTTTATGGGACTACGTTGTTCATGCATCATGCAGTATACCATGTGTGCTATGATATTTAATCAATACTATGTGCCTTGTTATTATTTTGTACAAGGGATCGTTGCATTCATTCCACTTGGTAGCACACTCATGGCCACGTGAAGTTTTTCCTACTTTGTTTTTTTTCCATCCAGCTTTTGGTTTTCCAATGCACTGACAAAAAAAGATAAAAGTCAACAAAAACAACAGCAATAAAAACTTTGTTTACTCTGCGTTTTGAATACAGAATAGCCAAGATGGAATATCCCTCTTCTGTATGTTGAACTATTTAATAGTCTATACTGTTCACTAAATATGTATCTAATCATTGTGTTTAGCTGTACAGCAGCGATGGACAGATCGGCTTTTCTTTTGTGTTGGACAGCATTTTTTATCATTTTGCATCGTGAAATAAATAGCCAACCTATTTATGAAGACTACAAAGAAGACCGATTGATAACCAGCAGGACAGTTTCTTATTACAAGGAAATATATAGTAAATAAGGAAGTATATTCTATTTATAAGTTTTAAATCATGTAGAGACCAAGATGTACTTAACAGGTCACCTATTATGTTTTTTTAATTGCTTCTATATGTTAGTGAAGTAAATGGATATCATGCACATATTGTCAAGTTAAATATACATGTTTTCCTTAAGGTGGTATTTATATTCGCTTTTTTACAGAAAGAAATAGTGTATTATATGATTGTCTGCACTCTTTTTTCTCTCATTACAACGTAACTAGTATCAGACATAATTATGCATTACTATACAGCCATCGAAAACTATTGCCATACTTTTAATATTGAAATTATATAAGTGTAGTTGTTTGAAGTCTATACATGTAGTTCAAGGACACTAAAATTACACACAGTAAAGAATACCAGCAACATAATACATGATACTATCATCACATACGGGTGAATGGTTTAGCAATATTAACTTTTCACCATGTCCCACACGTTTTAAGATACGGTTTAAATTAATTTGTTCCCTTTTCTTTAGTTTTATTTATGTCACAAAATACCAAACGGACCCACACGACATTTTGGAAAATATTTTTATAAAACATGCACATATATTTATAACAATGACCAATTAAAATGAACATGGAAGTAAACAATAACATTTTCTTTGCGTGAATATTATTCTCCTACATGCACAATAATTTCAGCAACAATGTTTTGTCTTTAGAAGTCTAGTCGTACATATACAATGTATATAGTCTTCCTAATATATTATGTGTGTATATATTTCAACTGTGTTTATCAATGTTTATATCTAATGTCGTCTGTAAGTTATTGAGACTGACCATTACTAGGTACACGGATTGAATGTTAAAAATACAAGCTTGAAACTTATATATATATATATATATATATATATATATATATATATATATATATATATATATATATATATATAAAGAAAAATCTGAATTAAATCATAGACACTGTAAATGAAACTATTTACTCAACTGTGAACATCTTTGACTGAGAGATTATTGTCTGTCTAAATATATTATCGTTAACCAGACAGAGAGATTTTCCTTGAAAACCATTTAAACACTTTGGAAAAGGAACTAGTCATATGCAGAGGTAGGTTGCATTTCTGTACATTTGTCTTTAATCATATTGCGTTTATGCTACAATGTTTCTTTTCCTTGGATTGGGTATCAATTATCTTCAACATATAATTTTGTTTGCCAAAGAGAGTATTTAAAGATTGTGCGAGATATAAAAAAAATAGAAATGTATGTGTACCGTATTCCCTGAAATTTACCGGAATGCAAACCTGAACATTAATAATTAATGGTTTTAAAGATAGCTCATTGTTTCTTGAAACAATGGTTAAATTCGAAAAGTGGAAGTACATATGTAAAATACAAACCATAACAATTGTATGACCTTTATGATTATCACTTTAATGTATATGAAAAGACAGTATAATAGAGCAACAGTGAATGAGAACTGGTTATATACAATCAAACAATTTAAAAAATAAAACGTTTTTTTTTCTTCACGTCCTATCTTTATGAGTGAAAAAAAGGAAAAATTGGGTATCATTTGCTTCAATAATAAACTAAGTTGCATATTGATGTAATTTATCGGCATGTCAACATAGATAAGTCACATGTCAACATTAATAAGTTGTATGTAAACATAAATACGTTGTATCTCAAAATATTTTTGTTGCATGTCAACATAAAGAACTTGCATCTGGAATGTTGGAAGTCAGGTTTTGGCGATTTTTGATACTCTATGACATTGCTTGTATAATTTTTCTTTGGTTGCAATTTTCTGTATAACTATGATACTTTTTAATGTCAACAAGATTCACGTTGATATACTGATTTCTCGTGTCAGTATAACTATGTTGCACGTAAACAAAAAACAGTTGCACGTCAACATAACAAAGTTGTATGTTGACATAACTAAATTGCATGGTAACATAGATAAGTTGGATGTCAACATAGATGAGTTGCATGTCAACAAATTTATCTCGCATGATAACATAAATAATTTGCATCTGACATGTTGGACGTCACGTATTTGCGATGTTTGATGCAATTTGAGATCTTTTTTCTTAAATTCTCATCTTATTGCAATTTTCTTGCATGCCAACATAATGTTGGTGCATGGTGATATAAATTATCTTGCAAGTCAACATATTTCTTTCGCATTTCACTTCCACACAAGCGACAGAAGTATGCCACGATAATTTTGTATATGACTCCTAAAACTAATTTCATTATGGCTTTGTTACTGAGGTGAGCCATAAAACCAACGGTCTTTTTTTCATAAATTTGGCTTTACAGATTTAAGAAATCGGTTCTTGATAAATAAATCAGAAAAGTAAACAAGTATTCCTTTTAAAGGAATGATAGACACGCCGGCGAGCTCTAGGAAGCAGTGCCCGGGAAAAAAAGAACAAGCTAATCATATAGATTCATTAAGAAATTGTTTGGCAGCATCCCATTGCCTTGCTAAAATTGCTAATCTTTTAGTCGAAGTTTACGGATTCGTGAGGTTTGTCGACTCATTGTAAGTATGGCACATACTTTTGTGGAAACCAAGATAGCTATTGTATCATCCATTCCTTCGTATTATGTTGAGAAACGTAAACGTAAACAAAGAAAAGGAAGTTAATCTATGACGTCACAGTGAATTAGCGCTTTATTTCCCGCAATGAATTTAGAGGTTGATCAAGAGCCTGGTCCCGAAACCATAAAAGCGGGGCCTGTACTTCGTCGTTGCGTGTAATAAGTACTCGCTATTGCAGTGTAAACTCATATTTCTCGCCTTTTTATGGCTTAGATAAGTCAATAACTCCATGCTTTACTGTCAAAACGACCCAAACATATGCATGTATTTCACATAGTGCATGTACGCCAGTACATGTACATGTGGGTACAGTATAGTGGGGAGAGAAAAAAACCCACCCCAAAACTCATAGTTTTTATTTGAATAACAGCTATATCATTTTGATAAGTAAAAAAAGAAAATAAAAAGGAGAAAATTTAAAACAGCTGAAATATGAATATGTCTAAACATGTGTAGTTCCTGCTGTGCTTGCCACAACGGTCACATAATAAAACATATTCTCATTGGTCAGTTTTCTTAATATAATGCAAAAGCATTACACCACATGCAATGCACATTATAGATAAAATATATATATCACCGTTTTGTTTATTTTCGAAAGAGCACGTTAAGAACTTAATTCTTAGTATGCAAATTGTACTTCCGATTACTATTCGTACGCAGGTAAAGAAAAACGTGATTTCAATCACAGTGTAACGGTAAAAATATTTTACGTTACTTTCAAAGCAAACATATAATGATCATATTTTTGATAATCTACATGTAATTTAAGATTTTCATGAATCTGTCACTGCATAGTAAACAAGTAGTACAAGGCGCAATGCGTGCGCGAATAGTAAAAATTTCCGGATATCTCATACGGACACAACTGTGATTGGCCGAAGCCGATCACAACAACAATAAAGTGGTCGTCAATAACATTTTGCGAGAAAGTGGGAAAGTTTTCTCACTCTGTCTTTGGGTGATTTGCAAGAAATTGTTCAGAACGTTTGAGGTTAAAGGGATCCTTTTTCAATTTTCAACGTAATATTAATAACTATTTTTGTAACAAAAAATAATGTTACGTTTGCTTGAAATAAAAATGTTGTGAGTTTTTTTTTTAAAAATGCTACTTTTTCATTTTGTCTAATACAATAAAAAATATTTTGTACTGGGAGACGCTTTCTAAGCATTTTAAACACAGTATCATTTAAAATTATTGATAACCTGTCATACACAAAACATCGTTTCGTAATACATATTTTTGCAATAAAAAAAACAAAATAAAACTAAACAAAACAGTGAGCTGCTTTGAATACGTGTTCCATTTTATAGAAACTAATATTAGTATGCATAAACATTTCATTATTGTGTTGATAATGTTTTACTTATAAAATACCTATTTTTTTATTTAATAGGTGCATCTGCTGAAACCTTTACATCACAATCTCCTACATCTGGCCAGGATTTGTCATTAGGTAACAATAAAAAAAAAATGATTCAAAGTCTTTATAGTATTTAAAAAAGGCAGCTAAATTTAATTTGGTTTCATAATTCAACCTCAAATTGATGTATATATTAACCGTTTCTTGGATTTTGTGGATTTTTTTTTTTCATTTTTTTCCATGAAAATTGAGGAAAATCACTTAAGCTTGTGTCCCGTAAAACAAAGTCGATAACATGGTAATTGTTTTTTAAAATGATATTAATTCAAAATCATCATATAAGTATCATTTTTTTATTTGGATATGAAATATATAGCATAATTTTTAAAAATGCATCTTCTCTCACAAGAACGTTTTTTCAAATAATGTAAATGAAAAGAAATGCAAACAGATTTTGAAATCAACCCTACTAAAAATCGAATCTGTTATTATCCCCTCGTGCAACGTGTAACAAAGGGGATATAGCATCGCTGCTGTGTGTGTGTGTGTGTGTGTGTGTGTGTGTGTGTGTGTGTGTGTGTGTGTGTGTGTGTGTGTGTGTGTGTGTGTGTGTGTGTGTGTGTGTGTGTGTGTGATTGTGTGTGTGTGATTGTGTGTGATTGCGTGCGTGCGTGCGTGCGTGCGTATGTATGTGTGTCCATTTCAGCTTTGTGAGCAACATTTAAAGAAAACTCTCGCATGTATGTTTATAAAACTTCGTACACTTCATAGGCATAGTTAAAGGACAAACCCTATTCATGTTCATCGAATTCATTTAAATATTTATTAAAATATCGTTAAAATTAAGATAGATTTTTTTATGTTCGGCTTGACTATTGACTATTAATATTAATATTAATATTAATAGTGACTATTGACATTTCCGGTTTGTAAAAGTAACCATATTAAATCAACAAATTGATATTTTGTTGGATTTAGGCCTTGTAAAGGTAAGAGACAAATGTTTTGACGAAATGGGTAGTTAGAAGGATGTCGACAGTGAAAATGAAGCAAGCAGGCGATGAAGTTCATCCCAACTATTATATAAATAGTGCCTGTTCGGGAGGGTTACAGTTGAAATTGACACCCTGAGAAAACCATTGTCAACCGACGCAATTACTGTTACCCCCCTAAACAGGCACTATTTATTTTATTATACTGAATGTCTTAATTTTAGAGAAAATTGTATTGCTTTTATATAGAAATGACGTGAATTCTACGGCGAACCGTATTCGCATTATTTAAGCACATGTAACAATTCGTTGTTTTACCTATTGTCAACTGTGTTGCTTACGCTAAGGGTAATAGAACGGACTATCAACTGCGTGTAAACCAATCAGATTTCAGTATTTAACATGAAAGTATAATAAAATCAAAACAAGCAGCGGTCTGAGCCAAATTGCAGACTATGTTTTCCCAAATTACTAAGAGAAGAACATGTTTATAATTCAGAAGAGAAGTTGAATTGATGAATATCGTTAACATTATTAACCAGGAATTCATTTCATTTTAATCGCTGTAGATATGTTTCTCTTTTTAAACATGTGGTGGAAATAATGTATTATGTTAACTCGAATTTTCCCATAGAGCAGACTGTAAATTGCTAGATTTTTGGTTATATGTCACTGGATAATTAAAGAGAACAAAACTATATTTCAAAAAGTTTTTGTTGTGTTTTCGCTAGTTGCACTACCATGTAAATGTACCCCCCCCCTCCCATGGATACACCTTAGAGCGTTCATGGTAATAGGAAAAAACGAACTATTTTATGTATAAGTGGTTTTCAGAAGAAAGTTATTTGATCCCTTCAACTACATACTATATATTCCTAAAAAATGCATTCTCCCGCACAATATTTCATTTCGAGAGAGGATGCTCCGCTTTGCGGTGCTCTTGTTTATATTACTTTTTTAAAATTAATTTTGATATATTTTAGGAACTCTAACTCATACACTTAAACATGTGTTTTTGTTACATGTGTAATGTTTTGGTTTTGCAAGATTTAAATCTACAGAAAAAAAATATATCGTATGATTTTTAAGGATGCAACAATTTTTTTTTTTAAATTTCAGTTTTGAATATTTAAATGAATTACTGAAAAAGTTTAAATCATGAATAATTTGGTTTTTTTGGAAACAACGTCTGGAAACCAACGATTGATATCAATGTATTTCAAACTGTTAAAAACAAAACTTTATAGAAATTATAAACAATAAAACTAGAATTGCAACACAGATAAGAATCAGTTCTCTCTTTGAATTAAACTTAATTTCATGTATACTTTTGAAAATAGATCTTCATGATTAATTTTGCAGGGTCAAGAGGAAGAAGATTTCTAGTTTTATTCATGAAACATTACGAGAAAACAACAAAAAATGTTTACGTTACATCAGAAAAAGGAGTTCAGGTTAATATTACAACTTCCCCTCGTCTAGATCCTTCGTTAAAAATGCAGATAGACATGAATTTGAATATTCCTTCGAGTCATCATTTCATATTTCCGAATGGAATTGAACTGAAGTACTTTCAAAAGGAATTTAAGTCAGTGTTGATAGAAACTTCCGATGATGTGTCTGTTGTTAGCTTAGATGGCACCCGTGCCACTGCTGACGGAACGACAAACATACCAATACATAAACTATCTACACGATATGTAGTGATAACAGCACAACCATCATCTCGAAAAAGCCAGCTGGCAGTGGCAGCTCTGGAAAACAACACAACAATTTCAATAAGATTTCGAATGAAAAAGTATACGTTATTAGATATAGAAGGTAGCAAATACTACAACGGTGACGTGTTCATCTTTTCTCTTGATCGCTTTGAAACATATCAAATTGCCCATTCTACTGACTTAACTGGAACATTCATTGAATCTTCGAATCCAATTGCAGCTTTCTCGGGAAGCGATTGCACCGGACTTGTTGGCGGAAAGTATTGTGATCATCTTTTGGAGCAATTACCTCCAACTGACACAATAGACAAAACTTACATAGTACCTCCTAATTCGAATGGAAGGGACACTATAATACGCATTACAGCGACAAAAATGTCAGACATATATTATATGATCGGAACTGTTATTCGAACAAGATTATTAGAGAGATACGATTTTTTCGACATCCGAATCACAAGCAACCATTCGTGCTATATTAAGTCTACAGAACCTGTCTTAGTTACCAGTTTTGGCTTGTACTCAAATTCCTCAAAGCTAGGTGATCCATCAATGACAATCGTTCCGGGAATAAACCAATACCTCAACTACTACAAAATACCTATACCCACAGGATATGTCCATAATGTTGTATCCATTATGATCAAAGAATCCTCTAAAACTTTCATCCGCATCAATGATGCAGTGCCACATGCAGTTGATATCGTTTTTGATGATACCTTGCCAGCTGGTAATATTACATATAGGGTTCTATTAATTCTCGTAACACAGGGAGAGTTTAAAGCGTTTACGTTGGACGGTGACCGTTTTGGAGTTATGGTGTCAGGAATTAAAAGAAACGAAGCGTACGGGTTTTCTGGAAACTCTTTACTACCCTAAAGAAAAGTTATTTGTTACTATATATGCTACTTTTAAAGTAACGATGAGTACCCATTGAACGGCACCAGCTAAGTATAATAGCTATGGCTACGTTGCTGTTATCAGCTGACAGTCATTAATGTTTAATTTATAGCTAAAAAAAAATATTTTCATATGTATTACCAGGTATCTATACACCATCACCAAAAACAAAAACAAAAAGAAAAAAGCAAAAAAAAAAAAAAAAATAAATAGATAAAAAACTTTAAAAAAATTTAAAAAATCCCACTAAAACCCCAATAAAACATATTACGTTCAATGACATTTTGATTAGGTATCGAAGAGCAGTGTTGCCTGTGACCAATTGTATATTTTTCAGTTTATAGCTTAACATTTTATTTAGATATGCATGTAGTATTTTATTTATACTTATATATACATATAGTCTGAGAGTCTTGATTTGAAATAGTTTAATGAATTTGGGGAGTTCTTACTTTTCGAAAACTCAATTACAACGAAATTTTAAAATAAATCAGTTTTGATTTAACTTGGGGTAAACAAAACCTATTTTCCCCTAAACAATTAAGATAATAAATATGTATTGAATATGAGTAATTAGACTTATTTTAAAATATATCAATGCCCACGAATTAAATGACATATTTTCCCCTGATTAACATTGCTACGGGACAACATATATCCAATCAAATGGTGGCTAGAGGTTTTACCTCTCAAAGTCGATCAGTGTAAAGAAAATAATTGATATTCATGGCCATCGAAATTTAATTTGCATATTTTTTATGTAATTAATCATAAGTACTAAATATAGATTTAATGATTGAACATATTCATCCTAATTCTTTTGTATTGCTTGAATAGTCATAGTAATTTATTTTATTTAACACAGTTAACGGAGTGGAGGTCACTTTTTCTGGAGGTTTTATCAAAATAGGCTGAATTATATGATTAATTCTGTAAAACAAATATTTCTTTACAAGGTATCGGTAATTCAATTTTAATATGATATAGACCAACAACTGTGCATTATGTTTATTTTGAAACAAGGAACTTATCGGGAGCCGTATTAATTGGACAGTTAGAGACCTATATCCGATATAGATTATCATCTTTTTTGTTCTAAGAATGAACCGTATTATCCAAACTTGTGGGTAATGCTGGTTATAATATTCATTTCAGTTTTATTTATAAAGTTTATCATGCATATTTATGTGGGTTTTTTTTTTTTGCTTAATTAATTGGCAGTTTCAAGTTGTTGCCAGTCCGTGCAAAAGTCCATATCTATTCATCTTTCTACTGAATCACCAACATTTCATTTTTTGATGGTGAAGAAATGTTTTATTACTCTAATACTCTTAACTTCCACGATGTAAAGAAGTACTGCAAATACTGATATGTACTATTTGGTATCCTGAATATTGAAGGTGAGAATGGTGTGCAAAATCTTACTATGAATAAATAAAACTGTTCAATAAACAGATTATCAAATAAGAAAATGCCACTATATAGCGTTTATTCAAAATTCATTGTACAAAAACACCTACCACAACTCAGTATATGTACTCGCCAATTATTAATTTATTTTTAACAAGTTTATTTGTTTATTTAGAAACATCCAACAATGTTTTGCTGTATACAATAAAATACTTGTTAATTAAAATTATGTTGACCATTCAACATCTTTATTACATTATTTACAATAATTTATTATGAAATATGAATACATTTACTTCTATAATAAAAATAAGTATTTGTCCTAAAATTCGGATGGCTACATAAACATAAAAGATTATCATTGTATTGTGATGTAGTGTACTGTCTAAAAGGTTTTCAAAGTCGACTTGTTTTTACATTGACAATACTGTACATGTGTATACTGATTAATTTCCAGTTTTTATCGATTTTGTCACCAAAATGCAGTTTTAACCCAAAAATGTCCACTTTTGAACATGTTTTTTTTAGAGGACAGTGTCTTTAATAATAAATTAGCATAAATGTCTTCATATTTGTCAGTTCTTTTCTTAATGTTTTGTAATAGTTTAACTTTAGAAATTTTCCAGTTTTCAGCGATTTTAGTGCAAAAACCCATATTTTGACCCCAATCTACGAAAAGTAGCCGATGGGACTTCTGTCGATTTTTTTATATGTGCAATAGATCGAATTATACCACGAAACCTTTTGTTCCGATTACTTTGAGGTTGGGCGATTTTTTGAGCAGAAATTGACTGGACTATAAACTGTTACAACATCAACATCCCCCATTACTCTCTAGAACTCTTGCCAAAAGGTTTCACAATATCTTAACGTTGATCTACAATTTAAGCCATAACTCATACCTTATGTGTGATTAAATTTAATTAAAAATACAGCTTAATGGTCTTTCTTAACATGCAGTCATCAGTTTCAATTCTGTGTCAGCGGACATAAAGACAAATGTTTTTAAATATATACATTAAGACTATGTGATCATTTTGGCCACGCTTGCAGTAAGAACCCTGGCATGGAGATCTTTTAAACAGAAAAAAAGCTTTCTTTGGTGGTTCATGCGGGATATGAAGGTGTCGACATTGCAGAAAAAAATACATAACCCGCTAACGCGTGTTATGCATTTATTTTCTGCAATAATAGTTACCTTCATAACCTGTTTGAATCATCAAAGAAATCATTTCATTGTTTACATTTACATCTTACCTTTAACAAAAAAATAAATTGATTGTAAAAAGTAAGTAAAAATCACTAAATTACTGTTAATGTACATCCGTACGTTAGCTAAAAAAAAAACTGACACATCTTACAATTCTTTGTCATGAAAACAAGGCTCGTGTCCTGTTTTTGTTAACATAGGTTCAATATACCAATACAATCTTTTTTACAAGCTGATTTTCAAATCTTCTTTATCATTTTAAGCATAAACAAACAGTTCATAACGTTTAACACATTCACTTTTGATCTAAAACTGGAATTTTCACTTCAACATTTAAAATGTAAACAAAAGCTTTGTTTCCATAGCGAAAAAATGTAAGCTCTGTAACACGCTAATAACTCAACGAGTGACTCACATATTTTGGTTGCCTATTAAAAATGCCTCTGTGTAACATTGTAAACCTTAAAATTGATAAAATATTTTTTTATTAAACTCGTGACCATGCTCCTTTAAAAACGGGAAAACAAACCGAGCGTGGAGAGTACTCCGTACCATTGAGTACTATTAACCATGACCTCTAGAAATAAGCAAATAAATAAGCATTTGATGACGCAAGACATTATAGGACCAGCAAAAGAATAGCCCCTTTCCATCCGAAAGTTATTTTGAACTAGGTTTTTAAAACACTGGCAACGAATTTGAATAACTCTGCATTTGTGTACGTTAATGGACTTAACCCTCCTATGTTCATGAAATGGATGGCCCTCAAAGGACTAGCCTGGTATACATCTGCATAAACTCATTTTTTAATGCCCTCTTCGGGTAATAGTTATTCTCTCTCGATTTCCTTTCAATAGTAATGTATACGTTTCGAGTAAAAACAAATGTTATAAAATACAAGAAATGGTCTACAAAAACCTTTTCTGCTTTAATTTCTGCAGAGATTGCAAAACAATATAAGTATTTTAATAGGTCATTGCCATGGTATATCCGTGGTTACACGATTGTTGTTCGTTTCATTCACCCTTCTCATAAAGGTATATGCATTTTAATTGGTTCTTGTCATTAAATCCCCACTCACACTATTACTGTCCGTTCTATTAGTCCTAATCCTATATTCTATAAAAAACGTATTCCTATGACGCACGGGAATCATATCAGCGGCTAGGTAAAGTGCCGGCAGCTATCGGTAGCGGATTATCTACAGCATTTTCAAAATAACCCCTGCATACTTCGTTAACCCATTGAACTTCTTTCACCGGGACCTTCTTGCTCAAAAGTACGAAGATATATACTTCAGGTGCAGACCACAGGTGCTTGAGGACAAGACCGACCACCAATTACCATCCCCCAACCCCAAGTATCTATACCCCAGGAACTTAACTAATTTTTCTTTAAATATTCATTCTATGACATATTTATAATCTAAAATATGTATTTATTGCACAACATTGCTTATAACAAACATTTTAAAAAAAAATCCAAAATCCTCTATAAAGACTAGGTACAGGCACCAAGAAAAATGACGTTTCTACGGCAACAACATTTGTAAATGTCATTCACCATTAGAAAAATAGAACAGTTAATAACTATATCCTTTCAACAACTGGTGGTTTTAAAGAAATATGCTATGCACGTGTTTAGATTAGAACAATAATTATAAAAAATAAGGATAATAAAATTAATACTCACCAGGCTTTGGGCGAATTACATTGTAAAGTAATGCACTACATTACCATTACTTCATGAATTTGGGCGTTAAATTAACATTACCATTACTTGATTTTCTTGAAGTAATTCATTACATTACCATTATATGAGTAAAATAATGCACTACCATTACCATTACTTTGTGAAAAGTCGCCAATAAGTTTTAAAAGAATAATTTAAAAGCTGAATAAAAAGTTTTTTGCAAATGTTTCATATATAAAACACGCTTAAAAATATTTACAGGTTTATGTTTGAATTTAATTACTAACAAGATTGCTGTTGCACTTTACGATCAGCAAAGTTTCAAAGGTTTCATCTTTTAACTGCATCCTGTCGGGATTGAAAATCTAAGATATAAGTGTTCACGCAATAATAGAAAAAAAACATGAACTTGTATTTTCTACCATTCCAAACTATTGTTCTTAATATGAAACACATCTATTGAGAGAGAGAGAGAGAGAGAGAGAGAGAGAGAGAGAGAGAGAGAGAGAGAGAGAGAGAGAGAGAGAGGGAGATATCAAATCGGTTCAAATTACTGGAAGTAATTTTTAAGCTTTCAGAAATCATGGTTGGACAGTGCATTATTTTTAGTGCAATCTTTTTGGTGTTATGCTTGTTCTCTATTCTAATGGAACACAGTTAAGAGAAGATGGGAATTGGTGTGTTTAGCACCTCTTAAAACAATAGATTGTTTCGATACTTAGATTATCCTGGGGGTAGTGTGTGATGTAGACACATTCTTCACAGTAAAGAATTCATTAAATGCACAACAAATTGGAGTAAATTTTTCAAATGATATACCATGTAAAGCCAGCATTTACTAGATTTTGAAAAGCAATGCATTACATTACCATTACTTGTAATGCAAAATTTGTGGCATTACACATTACTAGCATTACATTGAAAACCATTACATTTAGCATTACCCCAAGCCTGATACACACTATGAATTTCTTAACGGTCAACAATATGTACAATATAATAGCGCATGCGTCTTTTTCTTGTAAAAAATGCGCAGTCGGCGTGGGTTTTTCTATTTTATATTTAAGGGACAATCCCCTCCTTTTTTCTATTTGTTCTCTTTCATGTGAATTTTTTTTCTTTGTCTAGAAATATTGTGTACTCTTTAAACAGAACCTAGTAGGCGACCATACATCGGATGAAGCTCTACTATTCAGTCATCTAAAATCTGACTGAAAGGTAACAAACAAGAGCCCCATGGGGCCACATCGCTCAACTGAGCAACAATGGGTGTTCAAAAGATATTGTGTCATATGGCCCCTCAGTAGAATAACAAAAAATAAATATTGTAAAGTATTCGAATTTTACACTTATTTTTGCATACACGTAATCTTTGACATTGTATCTTTATGGAATACTATTTTTACCCAGAATAAGGAAATCCTACGCAAGATATAAAACTAAACATTTGGTATGGGTACACCTTCCTCCAATTCCCTATATTTTCGTTCTGCCCCCCCCCCCCCCCCCCACTTTATAAAGCGATCAAAATATATGAGAGCATATAGGTACATTTTCTTTCTCAACTATTTACCAGTTATTGTATTTTTTTTCAAAATATCATATAATAGTTATTGCATTTTATTAAAAAAAATCCTATAGATGTGAAGAAGAAAATTGTACCCCAATCCGCTCAATTCCTCAAATTAAAAACATTCAACAATTTAATTTGTCTTCTCCATTATAATTAAATGACTGTTGTTTACCTAGCGTAAACTCGTGTGACTTTTATAACTTTACTCACATTTGATTGATGAATACACTGGAATGAAAATTGTTGTCACGTGACATGTTAAAGAGCTATAAAAATCAATGTTACATTATTGACAGGCACATCACTTTATTTTAGTAAGGCCCACCTTTTATTTTCATCTTTATTCCAAAAAAAAATGGCTACAGACCAGGATAATTTTCCGCTGTAATATTTTCTTAGGAATAGCAATAATTCCTTTATCCCCGCAACAGAAATGTGTCAGAACTATGGAAATTGTTTAACGGTGTCGTTTTTATTTACTCGTGTCTGAAAAACTATCACAATTGATGTAGATTTCACATTATCCATTGTATAAAGAGGGGGCCCAGAGAGTAGTTATATACAGCATATCATCCTTTAATTTTTTTGTACAAGTATTTAACATTTACCGAGACATTTCTAATGATCAACCAAAATTTCATCGTCAATCGTAAAATTATAAGCAAGATACAGAGCTCACAATTCTGCTAGGTTTGAGTCATATATTTTGTTCACATGAGTTTATTACAATCAGCTTAAGAATTTTAACTTTGTATTTCCTATTCAGCATTTAAGGTAGCTCCAGTGTTTTAGAAATCCATGCCAAACCAAACATTTCTAAATTTTAAGAGTTAAAACAACTTATAAACTTACTATAGAGACCAAAATATTTATACCTTTGCACGTTTGTTTTCCTACAGTGAGCTTCAGCTCACAAGGTCCAAAAATCTAACAGCCAAAATTTAACACCATGATGCATGATCTCATAATTTATTAAATTATGCACCAAAATACATCATGTTAGGTAATAATTTAAGCAAATCAATTGATTATCATTAAGTCATAAAATTTTTATTGATTTTCTACAGAAAATATAAAAGATATTACATTTTTTCTTGCCACGACCTTCCCAAAAAAATCACAATATTGCATATTTTTGAAAAATTCTAAAAGAATTATTCAGTTTACATACATTTTTTAAAGCATATTTATTAAGAGTTACATATTGTGTTAACAAAAAAAACATAGTTTATCAAAATTGACCATCTAGTTTTTGCTTTATAGTCTCTTGAACATGTGTACCCCCATATTGAAAATGTAAATTTTACAAGTTGTTTTTTGCAAACTTTGGAAAAAAATGAAATGTACCAAAAATAAACAATCTTACAGTCACTTAAATTGATATACTCAATGAAACTGTATTATACATATAAAATTAAGGTCGAGACTGCCAAAAAACTCATAAAGTTGAGTGCAGTAGTACCCCTTCCCCTTTCTGTCAAATACTTTCTATCCCAGATTTTTTTTAACATATTTATCTGTAGATTAAACACCAATCAGTGTTATGTAGTTTTAAATACACAAGTACATACTTATCCTCTCCTTCGTCCGGGGGACACATGACGTCGTCAAGCTACATAAACGCAGTGTAATTGTTGGAGGCGAATGTATACAATACGTACAATTATATTACACACTCATTTACCTTTTTACATTTCGCTACTTTCCTTGCTTTCTCCTATCCCTCTAAACGACGGAGATGCTATATTTTAACAAATTTTCTACTTTTTGACCAAACCATAATTATTTTAAAACACTTGTTGTGTGCCAAAATTGTAACCGGAAATTTAGCACACCGTGTAAAAAAAGAACCGGATCCGGAAGACACTGGAGTTACCTTAAAGTGGAAAAAAGAATGGCCTTAGATCTGTGTACATAGAATTGTGAGCAAATCTCTGTATCTTGCTTATAATTCGAAACTTTACACTCAAATATGGATAGTAAATAGAAATTGTAAACAATTAAACACAAGAAACATATGCACTATAACAAATAAAGTGCACAATTTATTTTTCAAAAAATATACCTACATGTACATATTTCCGTCAGCGATATTAAACTCTATTTAAACTTATGAATAAATTCGAGAAAATGCTAAGCATCTCAACAAAACACATTGCATTAATCTAATATTACGCAAAAGATCATACCGAATTACCGATAGAATGAATAGTATTTTAGTACTCTTATAATGCATCAGATTTTGCTTAATTTGCGCAGGTTAACAGTTAACTGTATGATTTACCGAAGTCTCTGTTTGATTTGATACGTAAAAATTACAAAATACAGGCGATAGTTCCCAGGTTACAAAGCATATATAATGAAAACAAAACGAAAATCAAAACAAGCTAACACCACCGTCATATGTGAAAACTGTCAACGCATTGAAATATTTAACCTCAATTTACTTCACACAATCGGCACCAATGTATTCTGCATGTTTCAAAGATCCCCTTCGTACGCGAACTGTTGCACAACAAACTAATTCATCATTGTCAGATCCACCCGTTTAGTATGGAATACGAGTCTTGGTAAAATGGGTGGGCAAACCCGGGCCGGGGCAAAATAAAAGCCGGGACATATCGGCAATCGTCAATTCCAAAATACGCATTGTTTTGCAGCAATATTTACAACGAATACAAATATACTGGTCTGTAACACATCCTCAATATTTTAATGAGATCGGTATATTTTAAAATAACTGCCAATCTTTTGTTTTGCCCTGGCCCGGGTTTGCCTACCCATTTTACCATGACTCATGGAATACCGTACCCGAATCTATAAACTGATTGAAACACGCATTTCCTTTATTCTTATTTTCGTAATAACTCAGATTTGAAACAGAATTAGGCCATACTTTTTGCAATTTATATTTTCCTTTCCATAAGGATTATTTATGCTAAATTACATTAAATTTGACTCAGTAGTTCTTAAGAAGAACATTTTTAAAAATGCACCCCCCTTTTTCTACAGTTTCGAGTGCCGAATGTTTTTTCTTCCTTAGTTGTGTTAAGATTTATGGTTTTATATTTGAAATGATTGATTTTATTTATTTTCAATTTTATTTTATCAAAAATCACAATAATAGCGACTTTTTAAATAAAATTATATGTCTATTGAAATTCGTATAGACGGTTAAATGAAATTTGATGAAGTGTTAAGAAATGATAGAAAACAACAATTTTCCCTATATTCTACTTTATGGTGCACTCAAACGGAAGACCTCTTGTTGCTCGCAACTAGCGTCTAGTAATTATTTTTTTTTCTGTCACGTTTTCTCACAAACGCTTCAGCCAATTTTAATGAAACTTTTAGATCTTATTCATGACAAAGTTTGTAAGAAAATTACATGAGATTTTTTTGATCGTCACTTCCGGTACCGAGATATTAAAGATTTTATATTTTTTGCTTGTTCACGATTTTTCTTCAAACGTATTTAAGGTAGAACTTTCAAATGGTCAGGAATGGTAGAGAGTCGTCTACCGCAGTGCCCTTCGAACGTCTGCCGTCACTTCCGGTCGTTACCGGAAGGAAGCAAATATAAGTCGTTTTTCAACTTTTTTTTATTTGAATTGTTTTTATATTTTTTTTTCGATAGAGACGCTTTCAAAACTTCAGAATATGAAAATCGTTTTAAAATCGATTGACGCATTCTCGAGATTTTGTGTTCCAAAATCCTGAAGCGAGAGTCCGCGTAGCTCAGTCGTTAGAGTGGTGAACTTGTGCCCAGGCGACCCGGGTTCGGTCCCCTGTTTTTTCTTCCTTAATTGTGTTAAGATTTATGATTCTATATTTGAAATGATAGATTTTACTTACTTCCAATTTAATTTTATCAAAAATCGCAATAATAGCGATTTTTTTAAAGTATACTTAAACTATAATTATATTTCTATTGAAATTCGTTTAGAGGATTAAATGGAATTTGATGAAGTATTAAGAAATGATAGAAAAGAACAACTATCCCTAGATTCTACTTTATTGTGCACTCAAACGGAAGACCTCTTGTTGCTCGCAACGAGCGTCTAGTTATGTTTTGTAATCTTACGATATGAAAAAAATAAGACATTCTATTAAAGGTGGAAATCATTTGCATGTGTTATCTAGTGATTTAATTTAACAAAATCGTCTGGAAGTCGTTACCTACATTATACAGGTAAGCCTATACACAGGAAACGAAAATGACAATATATGGGGAGTGTACTGATTTTTTTTCCCCTTCGAGTTACTCTCACAGAGAGAGAGAGAGAGAGAGAGAGAGAATGGGAGAGAAAGAGAGAGAACTACACATTTTATATTTACCCGCTATATCTATTAACTTGTATAAAGCTGATATTCATAAACACGTATTATTTCTCTTTTATGTCCAACTACCGCCATATAAAGTCGAGAGCACTATTCATGCTTCACCTTATTCAGGTATTTTATTCACCCGAAAACGTTACACTGGTCGGAAAGATATGAATAAACGTGCCTTGAACAAAAATAGTATGACAACCACTGCAATGGTAAGGAGTATCCAATGAAAGACGAAACAAAACAGACTGAAAACCAGACACACCTATTTCCAAAATCATCGATCAGTATAGATAGTTCTTCTGTGTCGTACTGTTATGATATCGCACATGGGTAAACCACACACTGTAGCAGATCGTGCGGTGAAAGCAGGAACCTTAGAAAACGGGGTGTTTTTGTTGAAACTGATAAAAGCCATGTCACGTTATTTATACATTCTTGGATTTACTACCACTTATCTGCTGCGTTGGATGTAGTGTGGCCGGGGTCTACAATAAGACGTTATGCACTCTGATAGAACGACACACGTGTTCGATGTGCATGTGAAGTAAGCCAGCACACAACACTATCTGTGCAGGATAATGCAGGTACATTGGAAATTCTATCTAAGGATAAACCAAATTTTAGTTTTATTGGTTGTAGTTTCCTTTATTCATTTTACATTGTGTAGTTTTATCATTTGAAAGTCCGTGCAACCTGAATGCCTCGATCGGAAAGCAACCGACCGCAACTTTCTCGGCTGGTTTATATACTCCAGTGGCAGTTAGGAGCGATCGAAACTTATATGGCGACCAAATGCCTTTATGAATTCATGTCAGCTTTAATATGATTGTTCAAACTTGGTCGTAGCATTGGGGAGGAGGCGGGGGTCTACTTTTACTTTCTTTCGCAGCACACATTTAATCTACATAAAGAAAACTGATAGATAATGGATTCCCCCACACTTCTTTTTGGGAACATATAGAAAGTTATAGTAAAATTAAGTTATTTGTCATACTTGGCTTCGAAATAATTGTAAAATAATGACATCTATATGTACCGGTATGCAGGTAACGGGTTCAAAACGAAATGTTATTATTGAATACAAATCAGGTTTACACATTATTTGCAATAATATCTGCCATGCAGCTCTCACAGCGTATTGACGATAATTTTAGATGCTCACACACACACTCCCAGTAAAACTGGGTTTTTTTTCGTCAGAAATTCTTTCATAGTCTTGAGTTTTAATACTTTACAACCGAAACTGCACAACTTCCTCATACAGAATGTCCGGCGATGGACCAACGATTTTTCTGTGTGTGCTATGCAACAAACAAACAAAGCAACGAAAGAGACGCAAAAAACAACACAGGAAACTCATTTCCTTCATAAGATCTTTTTTATCACAGCCATGGATACTAATGAGGCATTGTGCAACAGATGTAGTCATAAATACTATGTTGCAGAAAGGTATAATATTGAAGTTCTGTTTAAAAATGATGAAAACAATGATGAATACATTCCCACTCCAAAACGTCCAAAATCCAACGCTGTATCAAGTCCACCTTCTATCTCTTTGTCAATCCCGTCCACCCCTAAAGGTCATGCGCGGTGCTTTTTGTGTAAGCGTCCGGGACCAAAGCCTGTGGCGGTACCAGCAAAGGCGAGATTTAATGTGTTCATGAACTGTGAGATTATTTTACCAGCAGGTTGTTGATGTTGTCCCAATCATTTGCAAAATGTCGAATTTAAAGCTAATGTTTTGCATATCATAAAAGCAGGAAATAGTTCCCTCCTTAGCATGACTTCTATTACTGAACTGATCAAACGTTTACGAAAAGTTGCGTAGCTAAATGAAAATCGCAGAATTGATTACAAAACATCATCCAACCTGACAAATAACGATTTTTTTTTTTAATCTGACTGGACTATGTAAAGTCGCTTTCAATGTAATTTGTGCATCAGCTTTGCTTTTAACCATCTTCAACATTTCTAAATCCAGTTTGCGTCGAGACATAGCCTCTGTAAGAATGCTCTCATTGCATCTTTTGTTCCACAGAACTTGGACCTTTAGCATATATCACGTGAATAAGTCATTGAAAAGCATACGAAAACTCTAGCGCAGACCTTATTTTGAGATGCTGGCAATTCAAATGGTTATTCTAGTGTTAGATGGTACCTATATCTATATCAAAAAAGTGACAATTTTAATTTCCAGAGACGTTCCGTACAGTGTCCACAAAGGAAGATCGTTAGTAAAAGCAATATTGGCCGTTACAAAACAGGTCATTTTGTTACAGCGGTTGGAATCTACCTCGCAAACAGTAATAATAATGCACACATTTTCACTCAAATATTAAAGTCAAACCTGGAAGATAAAATGCATACGTATTGTCGACCGGGGCATTCGAGATGATATAAGTCTATTGAAGGATATGGTATTAAAACAAAAATTTATTCATGATGCGAGGGAATTAGCAATTGTCAACAGAGGATGCTAATGATAGCCGTTTATTTAATAAGTAACCTAAGTTTTGATGTTTAAAACTGTTTTAATTGAATTATATTAAAATTCGGCTTTGGCAAATTTTGATTCCTAAATCCATAACAATAATAATTGTTTGGTAAATAAAACATTTACTTGTTTTACAAATGTTTAATTATATAATCATACTTATTGAACAGCTATTTTGTCATATTTTTTTTAATGTATAAATTAAAGGATAGATGGGTAGTAGAGTCGGAAAATGCCCAAATAAAGTGGTGTAAGTGCCTTGACAAAGTCCTCTAAACAAACCATATCCTTTACAGTGGATACTACATCTAACAAATTGTGCGGAACTAGAATTCAATTCACACAGTAGAGCTTTTAAAAAAGCTGCAACTTGTGTGGAAGCATCCTCCAATAGGGAAGATTCAAATTGTTCGAATATGATTTTGACAAAGTTTAATCTAGACTATTTGAAGACTGAAATGACTAAAGTTAGAGCTCTTCTAGACAATTTGTGTTTTAGAAGATATTTCCCTATATATACCTATGTAAAAATTTGGCACCCCCCTTCCAATTGTGGCCCCACCCTACCCCCAGGGATAATGATTTTTCAGGAGTAGGGTTGGGCCACATGGCGGGGGGGGGGTCCAATTTTACAAAGGAAAACATTTAAATTGTTCACAAAAACTCAAATGTTTTTATATATTGTTTTACTTATATGCAATCATTTTGACATATTGTTTATCCTTAAAAATTGTTTAGACTCTGGCCCCTGGACAATTCTTAGACCTCACAAGGGGTTTAAAGTTTGATGTAGGTTTATAATCCATATATAAACAGTTGTTTAAGTCTAATCATCTTCTCGAGAACTGCAATGCTCAATATGTG
The DNA here is from genome assembly GCA_020458035.1 of Magallana ariakensis. Taxonomy (NCBI): domain Eukaryota; kingdom Metazoa; phylum Mollusca; class Bivalvia; order Ostreida; family Ostreidae; genus Magallana; species Magallana ariakensis. The sequence goes on along the minus strand of CM035811.1, from coordinate 36,252,640 downwards.
ATATGACTGTAAAATCACCCTGTTACAAAGGGGCTCAATGATAAACATAAGAATATGCAAGGGAATTTTTTTTATACAGGATCTATTATACGACATTGTTCAGATATTTTGTATATAGCTGATTTTATTATGTCTGTTGTTGCTCAGGTGAGTGATGTGGCCCATGGGCCTCTTGTTTATTGCAGCGTCAATTATTAAGATTAAAATTATAATTTGCAAAGTCAAAAACATATACGCGATGTTTTCATTTTCTTTGTTAGGGGAGGGTATTTTTTTATCTATTACAAATAAAATTAAATTTGATTCGTTAACATATATATTCCATTTATTCTATGCAATTCTATAGCCTATGTAAAATGGCTACCAAGACACGTTAATAGGACCAAACTATAAGGGCAGATAGCATAAACACTATCTGGTTTCGTTTTAATTTGACAAAAACTTTACTTATATATGTTAACCTTCCGTTGCTGAAAATCAAAAGAAAATCGTATGTTTGTATTCTTTTTACATATGAAATTGAAAATGATAACCCCCTTTTTCCTATATAATCCTATAAAAAAGGTCCGGGATGATTTGGACATGCGACCAAAATTTGAGTGCGATAAATAGATAAACAATCTCGTCAATTTCCCTTATATTTTGCACATAATTTATTCACCAGTTGAGCTTTCACTGGAAAAAAATTAAAGGAAATCGTATGTTTGAAACATTCTCCCCCGAGACTCTTTAAGAATGATTATTTAATATACTTTTTAATTTGTCAAAATCAATGTTTCAATTTGATTTTGAAACACTTATATACATTTATTGCATGATGATAAGAGAAATAAGAAGATTTATTCCCCCAAGAAAAATCATATTTCCCAAGGGCTTTGCCCGAGGGAAATATGATTTTTCCGGGGGAATAAATATTCATATTTCCCAAATATTTATGCAATAACAATTTTTATTATACTGAACAACATGATTATACAGAATATGTCGATTTCTAATAATTTTTGACTTGTCAAAGCAATAATGTCGTGATTGTTTGGGTTTTTTTTTTTTTGTTATTGTCTATCGTTTCCTTCATAAATTCGAATCAAATATAGTAAAATTGGTTTTTGTGGCATAAAGAAAATTTAAATGATTAAATTGATTTTATCATATTTGTGAACGTCGTATGCTCATATTGGCTTTTTCATATCTTTGGAATGAAAAATCCCGAGATTCCCGAAGAGGTGAGACACGATATTTATTCCCCGGGAGACACAACTGTTTGTTTGCCCTGTCACGTGATTCTCTAGACCAATCAGATGACGCGTTATACAGAATAATCATATTGAGGTATAATAATAGAATTTGTCTTTTATAAGTTTTACAAAGAGGATTGTCGCTAATCACATTTTGCGTAATGATTAGAATACCTAAAAAATGAAAATGTTTTGAAGTCATCGGTTTAGAAGTAAACATTTTGTTAAATGAAATGAGGAACTTTCCTCAGATGCAGTGTAAAGATTTCAATTTAAGGGAAAAGAGAAACGTTCTTCGGATGCTTTATATAGCTTTCATGTAAAAAGAAAACAATCAACATGTGAAAAATTGTACATTCCTCAGATGCTTAATGTAGCTTTCAGATGAAGTGAAATGAGGAACGTTCCTCAGATACAGTGTAAAGATTTCAAGTCAGGAACGATCCTCAGATGCTTTGTTAGGATCTCAGTTTATATAATTAAAAAAAAAACAGGAAGTGTTTTCGTACGTGATTAATATCCACTTAACACTTAATGTCAACAATTTGGAGTTTAATCATTCGTTATCATCAGGCTTTTAAACAATTAATGTTTACTTTTTCAGGATATTTTTCTGTATACACATATTGACTTTTCTTGTTGAGTGTTTACCATGTAAAATTTAAAATATTCAAATATATATGAGAATTAAAGGTTTAATTAATTTTTATCAAAATTTACGCTCAAAATGCTTTATAGTTTGAGTAAGAAAAAGAAAACCACTAAGCATCAACGATTTCACATAAATTGGTTCTGTATTCGAGCTTCATGCATTAAAACAGTTGTTTGTTTACAATTTAACACTAAAGAGGGAAACAATTTCTTAAAAATCAGTTTGAATTTCTCTTGTAAAATGTTCAGAGGAAATGTTTTTTGTTATCTGTGTAAAAAAGCACACGCTACGGCATTATTTTTTTAAATATCTAACTACAAACAGGTCTACCCTCACAACCACGTGTTTTTCGTTTGAATGTAAGCAGACTGCACCATCCCCAGGAGGCTGTTGCATGTGCCTTGAAAGAAGTAGTCGCTATTTAAAATGATCATCATCCAACACAATACATGCAATAACCTTTTCAGTAATGCAAGAATTGTTTAAACCGAGTAAGGACAATGTAAACATTCTGTTTTATAAAAAAAAATAAAACTACTATTGACTAGGTTTATTTTGATTTGTCGATTACGAGTGTCATCCATTCAGTTTGATTAGATTTAAATTTAAAAAAAAAAAACAGTATCTCTGTTAATCACTATACTAAAGCAGTTATGAGGTTTGGTCTAGTTGGCCATCCCCATTATAAACTGATGTTGTTAACTCTGTGTGAACTCGTTACATGTCTGCACTACGCGTGTTAGTGACAAACATATCGATAAGCGTGTTCAATGAGACTTTATGTGCCAATAATCTTCATGTAGACGAATGCATTATTTGTAATGTGTTTTTTTTTTTTACAGATGTTATTTCTGATTGCTTAGTTTTGTCTATAACTGATGATATTTTGGCGATAAACTATGTCACGTGATAAGTTTTGTAAACTATTGTTGTCCGATGTACTTAATTTCTTCATCTACATATCATCTATTGTACTGGGATCCGTCTATTTTATTCACGCTCATTCATTGACAGGGTTACAAATCAAAACGAAATTAACTGTTAGTGGGATTACAAAATCACCGATAATGCGTCAATTTATAAAATATCAAGCGATCAAAGCTATTCACTCTAACCAAGATGTGTCACGTTTTATAATTAAATAATGATATAACACTAAGATATATAAGACAGATATAAACCTGTAAAACGTTGCTTGCTTTTATTGTACTTTAACTTTCAAATAAGTATAAAAATATATTTGTGGCTGACCGTCAATGCACCTTACATCTTGTCTGCCTGTATCAAAAACATAATAATTATTATCATGATAAAGATATGATTTATATCTGCAAAAAGTGAATTTGTATTATCTTCTTTGACCGTGGTCATGTTCGTCTTTGAACATTGAGGCAAATTTGGAGTTTATTCTATCACTGATAAAATGGCGACATTGATATAGATGTTTAAATTTTTCTGTGACATCTTTCTTTTCATTAAAATATTATTGATAATTGATCAGAAATCTGCAACTATATAAAAAATAAAAATAATTTATCCATTTACTTAAAATGTGAGGGACAGTAAAATCATTTTCATAATGCTTGTTAATCTTAAACATCAATATATTCAATGCATCATATATTTTGTTAAAAAGTATTGTACATAGATATTATGAAGACAATATCTTTTTTCTCCTATGATTAATATCATACCAATTCAGAAATACACATACTATGTTAATATTCTTTTCTGTTTTTGCTTGACTTATAACTGACTGTATGTAAACAAAAGCATCTTATGAAGATGTTACATTCTCCCTCCCTTTATGAAGATGCAGCAGTATAAATAGCTTTTTATAGAATAAAATAAAATATTGATTTGAAATTTATTGGCATAACTATTATATGATGCACTTAAATTAAGTAAGGGTTTATATATAAAATGAAAAAATGACAATAACAAACTGTCAACCATCTCAAAAATCCATAAAAAGTGATAAATTTATCTGGTAGCAATATGACATACACATCGTGTACCATTGTCCACTATATAATTTTCGCAACTAATATTGTAGGGAATCTGAAAACTATATAAAAACTGAATTACTACTGTTGAGGGTATGGTTATTATACATATGCTTAAACGTGAAAAAAGAATTTGATGTGTTGTTACTCAACATACATTTCACTTGTTCTGATATGCTTATATTCATATCTTTTAATGTGATTTGATCAACATAGATGCTCCATTCACTTGCTTTCCGCTTGTATATTGCGGATGCCAAGGATCAAGCCAGACATCCGAGTGCCAAGGACCATTGAGATAGGCACTATAACACCTATTAAACCACCAGCCTCCTACGAAATGTTCTGCACAGTTACCGGAATACCTGTCATTGTCGACATCGAATGTACTAAATTGCATTCCTATAGCCCTGTAAATAGTTTCACTATCTAGCAGACTATCTCCTAAAAAAAACCCAGACAAAACATTTCATTTTAACCATCATTTTTTAGGTTTATGATTTGTCCTTATTTGTCATTTTGTTATTAGAGTAATGTTGCTTTTCTTATGATAAAAAAAATAACACTTGATATTCCAATGGTTCGATTTTTTGTACAAAAGTTATTGCATTTCAGACTTACTGCTCTTTCTAAAAAAATAAAACAGTGAACATTTAAAAACTTCTTTAAAATTATTAATTTTGATAAGATGTTTTCTAATCAATAATGTTTTCTTGTTACACAGCAGATTATATTAAATAAATATATGTATCGATCTTAATTACGTGTAAATGTAACATCTATTCTATGTAAAAATAATAATTTAATACAGTTACGCATATTCACTGAATTCTTTATATCGTATACATACATTCAGGCACTTGGGTGTAAAAGTAATTTTAAGGCACTATACATTTGTTGTCATGGCTAACTTTTTAACATTTTAAATTGTACAGCAGCTTGTATATGAAATCATAGCAATAATTTTTAAAATTAATATCAAATGGATTTTGTCAAAGATTTAAAATACAAATATGCAGAAAAACAAATAAATGTGTATCATAGGCGTCGAAACCGGGGGGGGGGGCTTAGCCCCCCCCCCTTCCCCTACTTTTTTAGCAAAGTTATACATAACCGTAGCCAAGGAGCTATTTATTGCGTGTCAAGATTTTTGATAAGTTTAGCTTTGGTTCTGTTTATATACAAGAACTTACCGAAATAATGTTTATTAAGACTTTTATTCCACAACAAGTAAGCATCCTTATTCCCTTTTTTCCCTATTTTCAATTTCGAATCATTAGGCTTGTGTTGTTTTATGAAGCATCAACAACTGTTCCTTGTTCGAGTCAATTCAAACTAACGAGGATTCGCAACTTTGTGTATGTCAACAAACTTTATTATTTAAGTCTTCTGATAAGTATTTCCATTTAATCAAAAGATTAAAATCTATGAACAATTATTTAGAGCTAAGAAATTATTTCAAAGTTTATTTAGGTGAAACTTTACACTAAAACATCTAATAGATTTATCTCCGAAATGACGTACTAATTTGTATTGCGCAAGGTCATAATAACCGCATAACATAACATTGCATCATCGTTTTTTAACTTTGAAAAAAAATATCATTTCGGATCATAAAGAGACTGTCTCAAAAGCTTCATAATATAAATCAAATTGTATGCGATAAATAGAACATCTATAATTGTGTATTTTATATTTGCTTAATCCAACTCGTTCAAATGGCTACACCATGAAATGTATACACCATTTCAACTCGTTGGATAAAGCAAATATAAAATCACACAATATAGATATATAGATATCCTCTCTCTCTCTCTCTCTCTCTCTCTCTCTCTCTCTCTATATATATATATATATATATATATATATATATATAAAGGGCATTTTAACAAGTTAGATGGGTATTTTCTTTAAAAAATAAACGCGCAACAATTCTTAAATATCTGTAAATGTGATGTTTAAAATAAAGATATTGCTATTCGATGTACCTAAATTTCCATTTCCAGGGTTTGCAAGTTGAAGTCTATAATTCTGGTCCTCGCCAAAAACGTAGAATTGATGATACATCTTGAAAGAAACAAACCCACCGTTTATTGGCGTAATTGTGACAAGTAAAGACGAATTTCGTCCATTTGCTAACTGATGTATAGCATCGTTTCCTGAAATTATAAAATATATAACCGAATGAACGAACAAGCTTCTTATTAACTGTACAAATAAAAAATGATTTTTTTTTATATTTATGAATAAGTATCAGCCCATGGGTTGAATGAGACCATAACATGAGTTTCTTGTTCTGTTCCATATCGCTAAAACCAACAATAATGTCCGGCACTAACCATTTTTTTTTTTAAATTACATTATCTAACATCAGAAATAATTAATTTCTCCATTGACATTATATTTATAATGCTTTTTAAACTCTTTTAGTTCTCAACAATGCTTAGAAACGTATTCCATTGAAATGTACTCATTTGTTTTAAATAAGTAGTGTATTGCCTGTACAAATTGTCACCATCATTAAAATAAATAAACAGTTATTACTTTGTGTCACGTTATTTTCAGTCTATGTACAAGATCAACATTTTTTGCCATTCTGTCATAAATAACTATTCACATGGTTCTTTCATTGACGGCCTTTTAAGATGAATATCTAGTGAATGAAAATTGTGTTTAGATTTATGAAATTTGTGATACCAATTTCTTAACTGATTATTAATAACATCAGCTTACTGTCCCTAAATATGCATGTCATGCACGAGCGTCGTGTTGTGACGTAGGTAAGTTTTGTAAGTTATTCAATATTGATGAACTTAGTAAATCAAAAAGGCGTTGCAACCAGAATTAAATTATTCAATAGGATTTAAACATGTCTGACGTAAGCTGCTGTGACGAATTAGCTTACAAAAAGGTCTGTTTTTTTATTATAATTTTTTTTTTTGGAAATTGAAATGCACTTTTACTCAGCCAAGAAAAAATGAGGCCGAGTCTATTTTTTTTTTACCCTACATACCTATTGGAAATTTGTTTAAAATGAACCTTATTTTCACAATCTTTTCCATATTATTTGTATTTCTATCTAAGATAATTCTTTTTCTATTTGATGTATAAACTATTGAAAAAAGTCGCTAAATTGTAAAATTTAAAAGATGTTGACCTCCTGGTTTGCTAAAGGGATTATGGTTGATTTCTTTTTAATGTCTCATCTTAGTAAATTGATATGTAGCGGTATATATTGGATGTAGGAATTCATAATTAAATAAAACTATTTTAACTTCCTATATAACTATTTTAATGCTATGTAAAAAAAAAACAACTGCCCTCTCGAATTCGCAAGCGAGTAGTACTTTTTGTTCGGCTTCATGCATTGTTTACAATGCCGGAAAACGATGCTGTCGTAAGTGTCATTTTAACATTTTACCCGAAAAATGTTATAAAACTCATTAAGCTACTTATTATGTTAATTACGAATAAAAATCAATACTTGAGAACGTAATAAGCTTGCACCTACAACTGCATGCCAATAAAGTCGTATGTACTCGAATTTAACTTTCACTTGATTAACAGAAATGTTAACATTTACAGGCTTCCTAAATAACAACATCCGTTGTTTAAAATTATGTAACCAGTTTTTAACTATCACTGCGTTTTTATAAATTTGGTCGTTTTAATGCGCAGTGATAAAGATGTCTATTACGCGACATGCGCGGATCGAGAGATTTTTCAAAGGAAGGATTGAGGGGAAATTTGCTGGCCTAAAGAACATCATCGTCTCAAGCCACTGTCTTTAGTCCACGTAGGTGGGAAATAATATTACATATAGAGTGTGGTTTGCGATGATGGAAATACAAGTAGGCTTGCAGAATTTTTTTTCCGAGGGAAAGGGATTTGAGGTGGTCGCCTTAAGATCCCAAGTATGATCGGGGGAGGGGGGGGGGGGTCAAGGGGGCGAAGCCTCCAAACGCTTCTGAAGTATTTGAGATTGTTAAGTAGTAAAATAAATCCGTAAAACTACCACCAATATTGGTTATCACGTTAATATATGTTTAATAAATTTGCGCTATTTTGTAAAAAAAAAAATTAAAAAAATAAAAATAGAAATAAACAAAAAAACTAAGAAAAATTGCAGTTAATTAAGGGTTTCTAGTCAAAACTCTTGTTTTCTAACAATGTTGCAAGGGTTGATACTTTATAAACTTTATATATTAGTATATTTAAATCAAATAGGAATTTTACATTTTTTTATTTTGAAATATTAAAAAAAAAATGCACAATAATTACACTTTAAAACAGTGATATGATGTTCTCTCATCAACAATGAAATTGCAATGTTTCTTATACCACCTAAAAACTATTACTTTTCTTTGATTTTTTTTTTTAAGTACAAACAATGCATGTGCGTATTACTAGACTATACATAATTTTGAAGAAATTGAAATCCTATTTGTAGACTCTTTAAGAAAGAGAAGTCGGAAATGGTCCTATTACATGTGTGAAGGATGCTTATGGTATTCTTTTGAAAAATAGAGCCAAAGTTCTTTAAAAAAGAACACGGATTTGATACTAGTTAAAACATTAATTTAAAACCTTTCTTTTTCTATCACAAAATACAATTCTTTCATAAAAATCTAAAAAGAAAGTCGACTACTTAAATACTGATGTCACTGGCTATGGAAAGATCGCGATTCCCTATAGTTGCAAATCGTACTGTGTTTCAATCTTCGTGGATTGAATTAAAATCACAGTTTCTAAGATAAGTAAGTTCATGGCCAGTGATCCTATTAATACAATTTTTATTAGATAGTGCGCATCAATAAACATTAGATTCGTGGATCAATTGCAACTATCATAAAAATTCTCGAAAAGTGGCATTTGATATTTCAAATAATTTTACTCATTAGTACAAGCATTGCTTAAATATTCTACTATACTGTGTATTTTGACCGATGTTAATTCACATTGTTTTTCTCTTCCTCCTTTCTCTATTTTTTTTTCTTTTTTGTCTTCATTTTTTTTTCATTTTCAAAGGGGGGGGGTTGCCTTAACCTCATCCCATATGAATCCGCCACTGCGTGATCAAATGTAATATTTATTATTTACCGATCCAATAGTCACCATAAGGTGTTCCAAATCCAAGTTTGTACTCCGTCCAATTTCGATAAAAGTTTTCTTCTCCATTAACTCGTCTTTGTATTGCCTGCCAAAAAAAATATTTCTCTGTTTTTACAGTGTATATAAGTCTCTGTTTATTTTTAACTTAATTGTTTGTATTAATGAGTAAAATATTTAAAAGATAAATTGCAACGAAAAACGGAAAGATACTTAAAACATGTGTACCTGGTGTGCCAAATAAAATTATATAAAATATATCATATGTTTTGTATGTTTAATAGTTGATTTTAATTAGTAGAAATATCGACAAAGATAAATGAGTCAGAGATTGGTAGAATGGTAGTTTACTAATATTGAATACCTTTTATAATACCGGTTTGCATGGACTATATCAAAATAACTGACGAAAACTATGGACAGAAACGGTACACTATTATTTTCTGTTCAAGGACTGACAGAACCTCCCTTTTTTGCCGTTAGAGTTTTTACTTATAAGCAGTTACTTGTGTAGTTCAGGCACATCTCAGCTATGTTAAGGGCGTCCATAAAATAATAGCGATATTTATCGCATAAAATGTTAGCATTTGAATAATCCAAAACATTTTTACACAAAGTGATATTTCATCAATGAAAAAAATGACAATAACAAACCGTCAACCATCTCAAAAATCCATAAAACGAAATACAAATTCAAAGCAGAGCAACACGGACCTCCAAGATACAGGTAGGATCAGGTGCCATGGAGGAGTGCGCATCCTCTGCTGACCGGTCACACCCGACGTGTGCTCTCTGTCGTAATCGGAAAAATAAAAACGGCAAAAGTCCGTAGACAATTAGGTAATTAATTATGGTCTAACAATTAGTATGAAAAACGTCAGTCAGCATGCGACTCAGTGGAATATTGTATTTGCTGACAAGGTCGTTGTATCGACCATAGAACTTACTAGAAGATGACTTTAAACGAGACAGTTGATAGGCCTGTTTTATCAACTTGTTTGTCAGTAGCTTGTCTCGTCTTAAAAACTGTTCACATTTATATTTATAATATATTATAATTTATACTAAGAGCATGCCCTTGCATATCGAATTAACTGAGAGACAAAAACACCATATGCAGATGATGAAGGTATATTGCTACATAAGTAAGGAAAGTTGACTAAAGAAAAATTGAAGTCATCGCGTTTATCATCAATGTCAATTTCCAGTAAAATATCCAAATACGAAACAGATGACGCAGACTCTGTGGTATCTTTTATTTCAAGTTCACTGGGATATATCGAGTCGACGTAAGTATGGAAATAACAATTGTTAATTGATAATACGTCGTCGATATAACTAAATGTTGAGTTGAAGGCCACAGCGAGTGATTTATTTTTTTCACGTACAAGTTTTTGAATAAATTCTGCTTCATAAGAATACAAAAATAGGTCTGCTAACAATGGGGCACAATTGGTACCAATGGGAATTCCAACAGATTGTTGGAAGACTTGATTTCCAAAAACTACATAGATGTTGTCTATCAGAAATTCAAGCATCTTTTTAATGTCAACTTCAGAGTACCTGTGTGTGCAATCAGAATGGTTTTTAACAAAATAGTTTTTTAGATTTCCAATGACAAGGTAAGCATTTTTACGACTTCCATTTTTATTGAAGAAACAACTGTCGATGATATCAAAAAGTCTAGATTTTAATTTGTCGTAGGGAATGGTTGTATAAAGGGTTGAAAAATCGTACGTTTTTTTTTTTTGTTTTTTTTTTTAAACATTTTATTGAGACTCTTTTACAGTTTCACAAAAGAAATAAATATATAGCATAATATTTTGCATAAGAGTTATATACAAGAGATAGAGAGAAAAAAAAGGAGAAAAATACAGACAGGCCAGCACATCATGTATATCAAACATAAAACAACTATGAAAATTTTACTTATAGTTATAATTGTAATGGATATTAGGTTCCTAAGTAGTGTAATAGCTAGTATATATACTACTTACAGTAAGTCACAAATTGCTTTCCAATCTCTTTCATATTCTGAATATTTGCAGTTTTTTAACAGCATAAATTTTTGAATAAGGAATCTGTCAGCAATTATATTACTTAAACTAAAAAAGTCAAGTTTTTGGACAGGTTTGAATTTACATGAAAAAATGTATTATTTTACAATTAGTATCAACAAGTTAAGAATTCTGTATAATTTTTTATTGCTATATTTACCAAAAAGGATGCTACTTTTATCCAACACAATAGAAACATTATATTTTGTTAAGAACAGCTCTTCAATTTTATACCATATATCCTTAACTCCAGGACATTCTATAAATACATGTTCTATTGTTTCAATGTTTAATTTACAGAAGTCACAAAGAGGAGAGTCTTTAAGCTTAATTTTATAGAGATAATTATTTGTAGTAACTATTCGATGTAATATTTGATATTGCAGCCATTGGAGTTTAGATTCAAGAGTTTAAATGGAAGTTCAAAAATATTTCCCCAGTCAAATTCATTCATTTCATATCCTTTTTCTCTCCACTTTATTAGATAAGTAATTTGCTTTTTCTTTTCTCTAATAAGTTAATTGTACATATCTTTACATCCTTTTTTACTTTTGTAAAACACAATTAGGGGCATTGGTATGTATGGCTGAATCTTTTGTCTTACTTGTGTCATATTATATGTCCCACTCCCTATATATTCAAAAATTGCTTTTCTCAATCAGTTTAATGATAAGAATGGTAACTATATTATTCTAGATGTAACTATTGAAACCCTTAACTTTTTACTAGTGAATATATATGGTCCCAATACTGACTCTCCGGAATTCTATAAAGAGCTTTCAAATAAAATTGAAGATATTTACTCTACTAAACACGTAATATTAGGTGGTGACTTTAATTTAATACTAAACAAAAATTTAGATACTATGAATTACGTACATTTGAATAATCCAAAGTCTAGACAAAAAGTTTTGAATTTAATGGACAATTTTAACCTCAAAGATATTTACCGTAGCAACAATCCAGAATTAAAAAGATATACATGGAGACGAAAACTCCAATAAAACAAGCAAGGCTAGATTTTTTTCTAATATCAGAATCTTTACAAGCAATGACCCCATGTATAAAATTTGAAAATAGCTATCGCTCGGACCATTCACCAGTAGTCCTTTACTTCAAATTAAATAACTTAAAAAGAGGCAGAGGATTCTGGAAGTTCAACAACTCACTATTAACAGATAAAGATTATGTTAATATAGTTAAGAAAACAATAAATGATGTTAAAATACAATATTCATGTCCAGTCTATAATGCAGAAAACTTATTAAATATAGACAATGATACAATACAATTTACTATCAAAGATCAAACTTTCATGGATATTTTATTAACAGAAATTAGAGGGAAAACAATTTCTTATGCAACCTTTAAAAAACAGAAAATAAGAGAAAAAGAGTCAGCTCTTGAAAAAGAGATAACAAATATAGAACAAAACTTAGTAAATTATTCCATAGAAGAGCTAACAAATAAACAAACGGAGCTTGAAACTATCAGAAAGAAAAAGATGCAGGGTTAGTGTATTAGGGCAAAGATTAAATGGATAGAAGATGGAGAGAAACCCTCTAAATATTTCACTTCACTCGAATCAAGAAATTATATAAGTAAACAAATACCTCAAGTGGTTAAGGATGATGGACAAGTTGTATCTGACCAGTTTAAAATATTAGATGAAACAAAATCATTTTATGAGAATTTATACAAGAAAAGGAAAATTATTAAATCAGAGGTTTTTATTACAAAATTAAAAAAAAATAAATTTCCAAAGTTGAGCGATACAGAGTCAAAAAGTATTGAAGGCCCATTAACCCAGTCTGAAATTCTTAGTTTTTAAAAAAAAAATGAAAAATGACAAAACTCCTGGTCCGGATGGATTCTCATGTGAATTTTTTAAGTTTTTATGGACAGATATAAGCTCCTTTATTACAAGAGCAATCAATAATTCTAAAGAATTAATGCATTATTCAGAACCAAATAAATTAGGGATTATAACCTGCATACCAAAAGATGGAAAACCTGAACAATTTTTGAAAAATTGGCGCCCTATTAGTCTTCTTAATGTTATATATAAAATAGCTTCAGGTTGTATTGCAGAACGCATTAAAATATTTCTAGACAAATTGATAAGTAAACATTAAACAGGTTTTATTAAACGGAGATTTATAGGGGGAAACATTAGGATTATATATGACATTATGAACTATACAGAACGAAATTCAATACCTGGATTGCTAATGATATAGATTTTGAAAAAGCTTTTGATTCAATATCATGGGATTTTATATATCAGACACTTGACATATTTAATTTTTGGTCAACCTATCAAAGATTGGGTTAAAACATTTTATAATGATATAAATTCATGTGTCTTACAAAATGGATTCTCTTCAAAATAATTTAAACCTCAAAGAGGCTGTAGGCAGGGAGACCCAATATCACCCTATTTGTCTTTAGCCGGACTCTGCTGAAAGCAGAGTCCAGGCTGTAGGCATCCAAATCGCCAACGTTACTATAAATAGCACAGCTTCAAAAAGTAAACAAAAAACCGAACAGCGTCAAAGTAAAAGCTTCCGCTATATCAAACAGTTCCACAGACAGCCATGTTTTGTGAAATGTATTGTTTTTGGGGGGTTTATTGCAAATAGATTTAGCGAAGAGTATTTTTTTGTTTCTTCTTAATAACGTGTTTTAAAATCACGACTTATAGTATATGCCCTTTTGACACTTACAATGCGCATGAATTTCCATGAACTACTTTACAAAGCATTAATATTCGGCTGCACATCGAAGAAGGGGAATGAGTTTATAACGCTTGTTTCAAAGTGCAAATCACAGTTGATTTATTTTCTACTAAAAAAAGATCAAAGAGAAAGAGAAGAAGAGAGAGAGGAAGAGAGAGATTTTGTTAGTCTTTACTGCACCATATGCATAAAACACTTCAAAAGAGTCCGGCTTTCAGTACTTCAGTACTTTGATTATTATGTGCTGAAATATAAGGAATTTTAATAAGAAATAATAAAGATATTAAAGGAATAACAATAGATGGGGAAGAATACAAAATATCTCAGTAAGCAGACGATACATCTCTTGTTACGAATGGATCACCAGAATCTTTAAATGGAATTCTTATAGAATTAGATAATTTTGCGAATAATTCAGGTCTTAGAATTAACTTTACAAAAACAAAAATGGTCTGGATAGGCAGTAAAAAATTTTCAAAAGATGTTTTTCATCACTCGAGATGGAAACTTACCTGGAATAATACAACTTTTGATCTGCTAGGAATTAAATTTTCAGTTAACTTGCATGAAATGCCAGAACTTAACTATAAAAGTAAACTTTTGGAAATTGAACAAACAATTCAACAATGGAAATCAAGAAAATTAACTCCAATTGGAAGAATAGTTGTATTAAAAACATTAATTTTACCCAAAATGAATCATCTGATTTTAACTTTACCAAACCCTAACCATGAATTTATACAAAAATTTGATAAAGCACTATTCAATTACCTCTGGGGGTCAGATATACACAAAATTAAGAAAAATACAATAATTCAAGACTACAGTCAGGGAGGGCTCAAAATGATAGATTACAAAGAATTTATGTTAGCACTTAAATCAACGTGGATAAGAAGACTTCTTCATTCCTCACCTAAATGGATACATATTTTAGAATCTGAAATGAATATAAGTGTTAGCAACTTATGGTCAAGAGGTACTGAATATACTCTCAAAATATGTAAATTAATGCATAATAGTTTTTGGAAAGAAGTACTCCTGAGCTGGACTAAAATAACTGATTGCCAGATAGCTATAAAAGAATTAATTCCATTTGAACATATATGGTATAATCCAAGAATAAACAAGGAATCTGTTTTTTTAAAACAATATTTTAATAACGGTATGATCTGTATTATTGACCTTTTTGATCCAAATGGTAATTTTTAACTTATAAATCGATTATTAACTCAAATATAAAAACTAATTATTTAGAATATGTAGGACTGAGAAAAGCAATTTTTGAAAAATCGTACGTTTTGATGCTATTGATTTTGGTAAGATTTTGTGACCTCAAAGTTTCTAATAATTCTTTAGAGTTTTTTAGTATCCACATCTGATTCACACCACTTCTGGAGTATATTGTTTTACAGTACTCTTGAAGCTTCTCTTTAACTTTTGTAAGAATTTTAGTAAGGAGTAAAGAGAGAGGTTTAGTAGAACATTTACTTGGATATACAAATTAGATAATTCGCTGTCGCATGAGCAATTTTGAGTCCCTTGGGAATACCCTGTCACGTGATACTGCCAAAAATAGATGAATCAGGAATAATACGAAAAAATGCATAGTGCAAGGGCTTAGCATGAACAAATATAATTATTTCTGTTTCTAACTTAACTTGTAAAATGAACATCTAAAATTTCGAAAAGTGCTGGGAGCTTGAAATATTCAAGTAAGAACAATTATTAAATTCCACATAAAGAGTGTATGAACAGAAATTAGCATGGAGTTCCCGCAATTAACACCTCTTTATGTGAAATGCATATCGATTTCATACAGTAGCGCATTGATGAAAAAGTTTTCCTGTCAATTTTTTCTTTGATACGTCGATCTATAGAAAAATTATTAAATTCATTTCTTATCATTTAATTAAAAAAAATCAAATTATAAAATGTGAAGTGTCATTGATCAAAAATGTAAATAATGTAAATGAAGCGGCGCGTATGAATACAAAACAGTAACAGCAACAATATTCAAAATGGATGCGCATTCAGCTGATGCAGGGCTATTGAGCTGAATTTAATGGATTTAAATTTTCAATTTAAAAGTTGAAAAATCTGAACCGGCTGAATTGAAAACGAACGGAAAATACATGAGATGGCTTGTGATGCTATTCACTATGCAGCAAGATTCGTTAATACTGGTCATAATGCGAGTAAGATCGCTGGAATATGTAACTGGATGCAAGGAGACGCGATCGTGGACGAAAATAGTTGATGCATGTATGTCGACAAATAAAAGTATGTATGTGCGACTTTTGTAAATGTTGTGGTAATTAGATAGCCAGTGAGGTACTTAAATGGTATATCTGCCGCTTTGAATACGCCGAAGGAGTTGATGCACTAGGCTACTCAAAGCTTTGCTTTACGATCCTTATTCTGATGACCGATCATGTACGTGTGTTAATTTAAAACTCATCGCTATATACCAAATTTGAACAGCAGTGTTACAACGAAAGTGTATAGGCCTATATGTCCGTTATAATTATTCCTGGAATTGGAACAGCCAGCCTCGCCATAAATGTAGATCGTTGATCGCAAGCAGACGAAATCGTAAGAAGACGCTTAATTTTCTATTTAGTGAATTAAATTTTGAGTATCTTTTATTTTTTAAGGTTAAACTTTTATTTTTTTTTTTTAATATCTATAAAGTTGTATTTTGTTTGCTGACAATTAAACAGACACAACTTTACATTTTGTTGACAGTGTTTATTTTGGAAATTCCCGTTCTATGAATAGTGTTAAATCAGAACAGTTGAGAAAAGTAGATCCGGCAAAAGTTTTATTGATGCAGGTATCAAAGAAATTTTTCGACCAATCAGAAGCGACAATATCTGACCAAACTAATAAATATTAAATGATATAATGGTTACACACGTAAAATTTCAATATATTTGATAAAGTGTATGCCCTTGCACTACTGCATTTTATCTGACCCATTTCACTTTCGGCATCATTTGCGTGAAATTCAAACGCAGCACTGACTATGATCATGTTTTTAATTTTCATTCATAAAATAATTAAACGCTGTGTATTCTATTACAATAATGTTAGAATTTTGATTCTGTTCACACCAGTCATCAATACAAAATTGTTGAAATTGGATAACTTAATTCATCGTTTGTCCTTACA
Source organism: Magallana ariakensis (assembly GCA_020458035.1). Taxonomy (NCBI): domain Eukaryota; kingdom Metazoa; phylum Mollusca; class Bivalvia; order Ostreida; family Ostreidae; genus Magallana; species Magallana ariakensis. The sequence continues at coordinate 36,235,672 of CM035811.1, read as the reverse complement.
AATAACTATTGATATAAGGGCGGGGGGGGGGGGTTAAGTGTAAGGTTCTAATTTACAGATTTATGTTTCATTTTGGTTTATATTACTCTGCTGGTAAATAAATAAGAAACACATTTAATATATGATCAAGGTTACTTGTAATTATAATTCATATTTTTTGCAGTAATTAAAGAAAGCAAGAAAAATCAATATTAATCAAGAATTTATTATAATTATCAACTTGAAAAATACAATGTACTATAGAGATTGCTTTTCTGTGGCAAACTGTTCAACAAGACTAGTGTTTTCTGATTTTCAGTATTATTCAGTCATGATGTGGAATTTATTGAAATTGACAATTCTTCTTGAACACTACATGTACTTCTCCTCTTGTCTTTTTGATGTACATTGTAAGGAGGCAGTGCAGTTGATAAGAAAACCAATGCCTGAAATTATGAATATTTATTAATTTCAAATTCAATTTCAATAGTTATCAATGAAAATTATTATGATAGTTTATATTATAGTAATATGGTTTTAAAAAAACAGACCAAATATAAATGAAGTTATTGAGTAAAATAAATATTTATAGAGTACTTATTTATCAACACTCAAAAAAGGTGTCTCTAGTGGACCAGTCACTGCTTTAATAACCCCGAAAATGAATAATGTGTTATAATTAGCAAACTATTGTGCTGAAGATAACATGAAAATGGAAAATCACTTTATTATGGTGCATACTAATGGCAGCTTTAATTTCATTGATATTACAACAGACATAATCAAATGTTTATTCTTTAAAAAGTGTGGAAATTCAGTTCAACACTTCAATTTCATATATTCATACAAGTCATGTAATCTTCCTAAAAGAAGGCTCAATGAAATAATACATTTCGATTTACATAAACAACAACACAGTCTTTTCTATATTGAATCCAAATCCAAATCCAGTAATCTTTGTAGTGCTAGCACAGTGTTTGGACTTTCCATTGTTTACATTTTCTTTGAACACGGAGGAAATACGAGCTAATATTATTGCGATATAAGAGACCAGTAAAAAGCTACAACGAGCCTCAATATTCTTTATGATCAAAATTATCGAATTGCAGAACATTTGATTTGCCTGATCAAGTCACCAAACTGATGTTTAAACACAATATTACATGAAAAAACAAATGTAAACAAGTAAACAAAATCGAAGCCGAGGAATTTCCCTTCGTTTCTGTTTCACCCTACAGTATTTGATAATATAAAACAATATCTAGGGGAAGTACAGATAAATCCTACCTTGTTCAGTTGAATCCTCTACCGATATCCGTCCACGCTGGTTGTAAATAAGTTAAATTCCCAGGTATTTCACTGAAGTCCACATGTTTATTCTGATCACAGCTGCAAGCGCCGATGTGACGAAGTCAACCTCGACACGTCATCAGACGACTTAGGAATTTCATAATTTCGCGAGATATAAAGAATAGTTGAAGTTTTTTTTTTTTCACTACACCTTTCTTGATACAATCAAACCCAATAATTAATTATATTTATTTTGGTAGATGTTTGTTAAATACCGAAACACAATATCTCGTAAAATCTCATTAATGAGGGGCGGGTCATATGCAAATTTCCTAAATAACACGTGCAAGATTATTATGCTACCTTCCTTAACATAGTTGAGATCCGAATTCTATGACATTTAATATTTTCTTTCTGTTTTACTTCAAAGCACTGGTTTTTAAAATTTATTTTTAAGTGCAAATTCTGACCGTCCATCCGCCTCCTTCTGTCTCCATATCACAGTAGATTTGGACAGGACGGTAATTAGGGTCACACTTCTCCCACGGGCTGATAGTGTACACACCGGATTTTCTTTCGCCTTTCATATATAGTTCATTGCAGTCCAATGGCAATGTCTCTGTTTTGAAAAGGAAAGCTGTGTAAGCTTTTAAACCAGTCAAATGTGCTTTAAAAAAACCTTAAAATAATATTTAGAAGAATAAATTTACATTTCAAAAGACTTCAAAGAATGTAAAGTGTACATAACTTTATTTTTCTTATCTGATTAAAAGTATTATAACGAATTTTATTTTATTTATTATACCCCCCCCCCCCAATCGCAAACGAAGTTTCGGGGGATTAATAGGAATCACCTTGTCCGTCTGTCCGTATGTCTGTGCAAAATTCGTGTCCGACCAATATCTTTCTTATGGACAAACATTGAAAGTAATTACTTTTACACAAAGATTGCTTATGACCTTAGGGTGTGTCATGCCCTTGACCCAAGGTCATTTGGGCAAGGTCAAGATCTCTGGCAGAAAAAGTGCAAAATTCGTGTCCGGTCCATATCTTTTTTATGGAAAAACATTGGAAGTTCTTACTTCACACAAAGATTGCTTCTGACCTAAGGGTATGTCATGACCTTGACCCAAGATCATTCGGGCAAGGTCAAGGTCTCTGGCAGAAAAAGCAAAATTCGTGTCCCGTTCATATCATTTTAAAGAGAAACATTGGAAGTTTTTACTTCACACAACGATTACTTCTGACCTAAGAGTGCGTCATAATCTTGACCCAAGGTCATTAGGGCAAGTTAAAGGTCACTGACAGAAAAAGTGCAAAATTCGTGTCCGGTCCATATCTTTCTTATGGAGAAACATTGGAAGTTCTTACTCCACACAAAGATTGCTTATGACCTAAGGTGTGTCATGACCTTGATCCATGAGCTGACTGCAACGGTATCAGAGACTTAATAACGCATCAAGTACAGTTGACTGCGGATTAATAAAAGTAAAACAGGGTCGAAAGTAAAATAGATATAAAAATAGTGTTTAACTATAATCTTATAAATTTTTATCAATCATTGATATATCAATGAACAATTAACACATTACTAATCACATCTGCCTTAAGCTTTATACATGTACGTGTATAAAACTTTTTGCAGTGTGCTATTCATTAGTTAAAAATCCTTATATTTTAACTTTAAATTGTGAATTTAATTCAATGTTTGTTTGCAGAACTTTTATGTTAAAGATGGAAAAAAACCTACAAATTGTCTATATCATCCTGTACTCTTAAACACGCTTATGGGCTTGCTGTATTGAAAGTTATAATAACCTCTATACTTAAAGTACATTAATTGATTTTTCTCGCGGAACTGCAAAATACGTTACATTTCATTAAGGAATAAGGAATCATTGTTTGAGCATTATGGTGTAGTCTAAAGCGGACTAGAGTGATCAATCCAAGAATGCCCAAATTGCTTTATGATAGAGTCGAACATGTCCGACTGTATTTCATCATCTGATAATATTTAAAGAACGACTCCTTAATTACTGGTATTTATATAGTTTTTAGCAACTGTATGATTCAATGTTAAATTTTTCATTGATGAATTGTACTGGACTATACATGTATAATACTAACTTACAAAAATGTAAATATCATATAAAAAAGTAGTATACGATTTTAGCACATACATTTGCCCATTTTTTTTTTTTTTGGCTGGTCCTAGTTGTAGTGCCTTAATTACCATGAGTAACTTTTCAATATCTACATGTACGATTGTTTCTATAAAAACACTGTGCTTTTTAAGCATTTCGTTTAACCCTGCATTGTGTAATTATCAGCATTTTTTGTATACAGGGCGCCTCAAAAAGTCATTTTGTTTTCTTAGTAGCTTAAAACATCTCACTCTTGACTTATGTTGACTAATGTTGGCTTCATGCCAGTTTTATTTCTACGTAAGCTTTTGAGAAAAGAAAAAAAATTCTTGTCGAGAAACTGTTTATCAAGTTAGCTGAGAACACAATGGGTTCTTTTTTAAATATATACCATTGAGCTAAATAAGGTTAAAACAGTCATTTATTGTATATAAAAGTACCAATTATTTCGACTAAGCCCTGGAATTTTTCAAAGTGCGTTAAAGAGGTTCGCTCCTTAGGTTTTTGGTAGCTATTTTGGGTCACCTCTTGTCTGAAAATCCTGCATCACATATTAATTCTTGTAGTATATTTATATTTTACAATGCCAAATAAACTATATTAAACAAAACTGTTTTTAAAAAATTACATTTTTACAGAGTTTAGTAAGGGACTATATTTTGTGGCGGAAGGTTTTCTAGAAGGAAATGAACAATTTTCATAACTCACTAGTTTTAGAGTACTGTTACTTTAGCTTCCTAAATTTCAGCGCAGACCAAACTTCTAGATAGTTTGTGTATAACGATATATTCATGATGTTCTAAAAAAACATATTTAAACAATATTTTGATATTTCTATCGATATATTTTGGCATATTTAACTTATATTTCATAGAAATTAAGGAAAAAAAATAAGTCCAATTTTGGCCTAAAATTAGCTTATTTCAATCTATATCTCATATTTTTGATGTGACCCCTACTTGTTTTACTTTTAAATAAGACAGTAAATGAATGTCTATTTGTATGCAAAGTTTTGGAAAAATGACATTACTATAATTTTCTTTATTTGCGTTATAATTTGATTACTCCAAAATTTTGTAACATCTGTTGTTGTGTTCATTATGAACTGGCCTTTGAAGCCACCAGTAAACCAAGAAATGTTAAACTTTGACGGTTTGTTATTGTCATTATTTCATTAGATTTTACTTTTATAGTCACTACATGTGTCCCACTTCATACTGTATTAAAATCATAACTAAATAATAGTTCAAATTATAAATATTTGTTTGATTTCTTCAAATTATCAATTTCAATGTCAAATTTTAGCAAAAATTTCAGGAAAATTATCATTTCTGTTAGGGGCCCTATATTTCCAAAAAATGACATGTGACATGGGTCACAAATATAATAAATGAACATTATAGGTCCCCATCTTTATATCCAAGTGGTTTTCGGATGATTAGCATTATTATTATTGCAGGTGCCAACCTCCTTAATATCGACGATATTAACGCACTTTGAATGAAAGAGTATTTTTTTTTCAAAGTGCGTTGACTTGGTCCTAAAATTAACGCACTTTGAAAAAAAAACTTTCAAAGTGCGTAATTTTTTAAAGTGCGTTGTAACACAGCACACAATACAGCCTGTACATTCCTTTTTGCACTAATTTATGGAATGATTTGTCCAATACTTAACAGATCTCCTGCATACTTCGACATCCACGCGCATCGTATCACTCCTTAACATCTCGGCGCACCATTTTATATCCATGCATGCCATTTTAATAGCAGCTAAAAATATTCGACGCGTCACGGATCGATACAAGCGTCGGAAGGGAGCGAATCGAAATTTAACGACATTTAATGTTTTCTATGAAAATAAGTTAATAATGATCATTATTTCACTGTTGGGAGTTTGATATTTGATTAAATCTCTTTAGCAAGAAAATTGAATCCAAAAAGTAATCAATTACCAATAATAAAAGTTATTTAGGCTCAATGACATATCTAATGAATATTCATAAATTCAAAGTTTATCAAAATAAGCCCTGCCTCCAAATTGCAGCCTAACTGTGCTGCGATAGTTTATGTATTGGTATGTTTGTCGTTACATCAGCACTACCACTGGCGCCATCTAAACTAAAAACAAACACGTCATCGGAAGTTTTTATCTGCACTGACTTAAATTCCTTTTGAAAGTACTCCAGTTCAATTATATTTGGAAATATGAAATGATGACTCAAAGGAATATTTAAATTCATGTATACATTGTATCTGTATTTTTAACGAAAGATTTAGACGAGAGAAAGTTGTAATAATAATTTGAACTTCTTTTTCTGATGTAACGAAAACATTCTTTGTTGAAGACTTATAATGTTTCATGAATAAAACTAAAATCCATTTCTCCTAGGACCTACAAAGTTAAACATTAAACGTTATTTCATGAAACTTAAAAATCATTTTTACAAACTATACCTAGACGTAAGTTTAATCCAAAGACAGAAATGTTTCTTATATGTCTGTTATTCTAGTGGTATTGTTTGTAAGTTGTACGTTTCTAAGTTTTGTTTTTTAACAGTCTTAAATACATATATCATTTGTTGATTTCTAGATGTTGTTTTCAAATAGCATGCTATTCATGATCTAAACTTTCCAAAATTTTATTAGATCTTCAAGAATGAAACTGAAATAAATTTATTCCTGCATCCTTTGAAACTTAACTTACAGAAACTTACAGATTCGTAATAAACCTTATGCATTAATGTTTGAACAGCTTGTTTTAATAGCAATACGTCTGTGTGAATAAATGATGTATGCATTAAACGGGAAATTTTAATTAGGGTGGAAGTCTTTTATCTGAAATTCTTATTTGAAACAGTGAAAGTGAGATTTGGAATCGACTTAAAGAACAAAATTTAGAAAAGAGATATGACGCACTATACATCAACTTACTGGTTTGAAAAAACAAAATGTCTTTGTTTTACAGTCAACTGCAACAGAAAACATAAAGGTCTTTTACATGAATCATTGAATGATATTAATGAATCAAGTGTTCATTCCTGCGCTTGCACGGTTTATCATCTGCTGTATTAAATTTTTCAACCGATTAAAAACGCTTTTCCATCTAAAATATATCGTTGATGCTTTGCAAAAAGATTGCTTACTTCTTTATTAACAAAAGTGATATAACCTATAAAGAATAGCACGCAGTAAGTCATTTTTTAAAGTCATGTACACTAAATGTTTAATTTCAAATATTTAAAAATTAATTGAGAATTATAAACTATACAGAACAACCCCCATCTATCTAGAATGCTGCATGTTAAGTTAAACCTTTCGTGTGCAAGACTGCGTTCAATTTTAATTTCGGAAAAGTTTATTTTTCTTACAATAAGAACAAAGGTTTAGATTTTAAAAACTGAACCGAGCTCAAATTGCCATTTAAAAACTATTTACAAAAAACGTACAAACTGTTTTTTCGAGAAATACGTGTAGTCCCCGTGAATCCTATTTAAAATAGTCATTAAATGGTATGCGTTCACATTATATTTTGGCGATAATCTTTATAGTGGCCTAGTCAATCTATTTCCAACGTAAAGATAGTTTTACACTAACATTTACATGTAATTTAAAAAAAAACCAAAAACAACCAATATTATTAAAAAAAATGTTTACAGTATCATTCACAAAATATCGATGGATATATTTATTTGAACATATATATAATTCTCTAGTTGAAAATTCATAACGATTACATACTCTGCTATGTCAAGGAAGAAATCGGAATTCTAGTAGATGCTATTTAGCCCAGGCAATTATTCAACAGATATTTGACGCCCATAATTAGCAGTTGGTAAAATAAATATTACTAGTCATTGTTAATTCTTTCCGGAAAGTGTATTGAAAAACCTCAAATATTGCTATATCTCGTGAAATTAAAACATATATAAGTTGTTAAAAGTTAACAACATCAGGTTAGCGCTTGGAGCTGTGATCAGATGAAACATGTGAACTTCAGCGATACCTCTGCAAATTTAACACATTTACAATGTACAACCAACTTGTACGAAAATATGTTTTGTTCAAATGATCAAAGTAGGATTTATATCCCATTTCCCTATATAGGGTTAAAATCACATAATGTGTGTTAAACGGAAACGAAGAATAAATTTCTGTTTACTTTACTTACTTACATTTGTTTTTCGTGTAATATAAGATTTATATATCTTGTTTGTGACTCGTACAGAGAAAGAAATCGAAAATGGCCCCCATTCGTTTGTTTTAACTATAGAGTGTATTGTATCTCGTGGAAGCTTATGACTAGCATTTTTTATTAAAACAATTTTTGATAACATTCCCTTAGTTATCAACAATAAGGTTATCAAAGTTAATTCCAAACACTTTGCTAGCCCATTCATAACCTTCCACACAACTTTAAGATTAAAAAATTTTGATTTAGACCTATTTTAATATAACTGCCATTATATTGCACGAAAATAATTCATTTTTTTTCCATGCCAGCGTTAGCACATACATGTATATTTACTTTAAAAAAGTAAATATTGTACCAACTTAGAGTACGTGTTATATTTTGAGTAACTGTATTTGATTTTTTTTAATTATATACTATTACTCGAGTAGATTGAAATAGGTGAAATGAAATGCAATGGTGTAAGGGATTACATTTGATCCACTGAACTGAAAATTTAAATACCATACCAATATACACTTTTTATATCAAAAAGTGTTAAGAGATGTATGAAATCGCTATGCAACCTAATATAAAAAGCGTTTATGATTGAAACTTACTCCAAATGTCTTTTTATACACTGTTTAAGTTTAATGAATTATTGTTCTTGCCTGAATATTTCAAGCTCTCAGCTTTTTTGTCAAATTTTTAAATGTTAATCATCCAAGTCATAAGCAGAAATAAAAATTGATTATTTTTAGGTAAAGCCTTTGGCTTGTCCCTTTTTTAAACGTACATCATCTTATTTTTAGATGCCAATGAAACTCCAAAACAGCCCATGTGGTGGTAATATATGTAGCAATATTTCGTGAAACAAATAATAGAGATATCATTTGATGAAACACATGATAGGGATATATTATCAATATTTTTTCAAAGAACAACTGTTTATGTCTGAACAATTGCTACATTCTTATATATATATATATATATATATATATATATATATATATATATATATATATATATATATATATATATATATATATAAACACATTAAATAAAGAAAAAGTTTTAAAAAATTGCCTTAGCCAAAGAAAGGCAAGCTCGCTCTGATTGTTTTACGCTACGAAAAAAGGCACACAGGCATTTAAGAATAATTTAAAAAGTATTTCGAGTGCTTAAATGGACTACCTTTTGACAACATCGTTTTAGCTGCCATATGGCACAACCTGGCGATTAGATACTTCACTGAATGTGAATCATTTTTATATGCATAAGACACATGCTCAGTTATTTTAAATGATACTGTGTTTAAAATGCGTAGAAAGCGTCTTCCAATACAAAAGAACATTTATTTTATTAGACAAAACGAAAAAAATCGAATATTTTGGAAATTACACGCATATTTTTATTTCAAACAAACGTAACATTATTTTTTTGTTACAAAAATATCTATTCATATTACGTTGAAAATGGAAAAGAAGGAATAGTTTAACCTAAAACTTGTCACAATGTTTTGAAAATCATTCGATCACTGAGACTGCCAATAATACCTTTTTATTGCCTCCCCACTTTCTATCTGAATGTTATTGACGCTACCTTACAGTTGTTTTTTTGTGTTTTTTTTTTTTTTTTTTTTTTTTTTTTTTTTTTTTTTTTTTTACTTTTAATTTCTGATATAATAATCAAGGACAGGTTTTTTTAAAGATCTGTAATGCCAAATTGATAAACAGAACAAGAGGCCCATAGATATTATGACATACCTAAGTAACAAATTCCACAATAAATTAGTTTTAGAAATCAGATACAAATTAGCGTGGCCTACTTCTGCCTGTGAGTGGAAATTATTTTTCGACGAAAGGTGTCAAAATGCGAGAAAAATGAATAACATGCATGAAACATATGTCAACATAAAACATAGTTATGCTGCTATGCAAGAACATTGTAATAAGATAAGAATTACATATGTATAAAAAAATCTCAAATTACATAAAACATCACCAATACGTGCCCTCCAACATGTTTAATGCAACTTATTTATGTTGACATGCGAGATAAATATGTTGACATGCACTTATTTATGTTGTCATGCCACATAGGTATGTTAACATGCAACTTAGTTGTGTCAACATGCAACTTTAATATGTGGACATGCAACTTAGTTTTGTGAGCATGTAACCTATCTAATAGATGTTGACAAACAACTTAGTTCTGTCAACGTGGAACTTAGATATGTTGACATACAATTCGGTTTTGTTGACACGCAACTGTTTAATGTTTACATGCAACTTAGTTGTACTGACATGCGTAATCAGCATATCCACTTTCATCGTGTTGACATTCAAAAGTTGCATATCAAGAAAATTGCAACCAGAGAAAAAGTATACAAAAAATCTCATATAATATTTAATATCGCCAAAATGTGACATCCAACATTCCAGATGCAAATTATTTATGTTGACATGCAAGATAAATATGTTGATATAAAACTGATTCATGTTGACATGAAACGTATTAATGTTGACATGCAACTTATCTATGTTAACATACAAATAAATAACATCAATATGCAACTAAGTCGATGTATTCAAACAAATCATAATACCGTAAATCTGGAAATTTTTACCGTAGATAAATTTTTAGCAAATTTGCGCGTGCTCTGCATTCGCAAAAATATTTTTCCTAAAAATAAATAAACAATAAAAAAAAAAATAAATAAAAATTTTGCGGAAGGCTGTTCTCTACTCCTTACTATATGAACAGGTGTCCGTAAGTAGTGGTCATTTAAAAAAAAAAAAACCTGTTTATATAGCCAGGTAATTACCCCCTAGCTATAACCAGCTTGTGGAGAAGGGCTTCACTTAAAATCGGTGTCTTCGATTGACTGGCAGCCTCATGTCTATCTTAAGTGTACATGTATATACTGATGACACTGCATGCATGCATGATTTATTCATACATGTGATATGTACCGGCGTTACGCAGAATGTAGCGGGTTTTTTTTACCACATTCACAGTGTACCGGCGGGACACCAAAATTCACGGAATTTGAAAATTTGTACAGTATTTTGAATTGCTCGATGAATGCCGCCATTTTCCTCTCATTCTCGCTCGCTCGACACAGGAAAACATCACCTGTGTTTGACACGTGACCCTCCGATACTTGTGTAGTGTACACAAACCGTCGCACATGAAGGTGTGAACTGCTAATTGGGATAATTATCTCGCTATAAATCCGTATCAAGATACCCCTTTAGGTAGTTTTGCTGCATTTGCTGCTGTTATTGTATATATCGAAATTTTAACAAGATGTAAATTGCAGACATTAACTCTCACATGATACTATATGAAGTTGGTAAACAAATACGATTCTCGAGAAAATTAGAGGTGGCGGTAATATACGATATCCGAAGGTTAGCTAACATTGTGCATGTCAATATGTGTGACATTTAATATTTGAATGCTTTTTATTTTTAGCGCCGATGACAATTCGCAAAAATTTAAAACGTAAAAATTAATCTATAGCTTTATGACTCGGATTCACAAAAATTAATCGACGTAAACATTTCCAGATTTACGGTACCCGTTTATTCCTTTTTTCTCTACCATAAAGATGGGATGTGAAGAAAAACAACTGTTTATTCTTAAAATTGTTTGATTGTAAATAGCCACAGTTTCCATTCAATGTTTCTCTATCATAATGTCTTTTCATATACTTTAAAGTGATAATAATAACGGACTTACAATTGTTCTGGTTTGTATTTTACATATGTATTTTCACTTTTTGAATTTAACCATTGTTTCAAGAAAGAAATGGCTTTTTTTAAAACCATTCCTTATTAATGTGCGGTTTTGTATTCCCGTAACTTTTAGGAAATATGGTGTACATACATGCGCCTTTTTTTCTATATCTCGCACAATCTACTTCTATACTATCTTTGACAAACAGAATTTGATGTTGAGATAATTGACATCCAATGTAATGAAAAAGAAATATGAACATTGTAGCATGAACATATCCCGATTAAAGACAAATGTACAGTAATTCAACCTACCTCTGCATATGTGTAGTTCCTTTTCCAACGTGTTTACGTGGTTTTCAAGGAAAATCTCTCTGTCTGGTTAACAATAATATATTAAGATAACAAATAATATGTTCAATCAAAGATGCTCACAGGTGATTGAACAGTTTCATTTATAGTATCTGTGATTTAATCCATTTTTTATCACGTTTCAAGCTTGTATTTTTTTAACATCCAATACGTGTTCATAGCAAAGGTAAGTCTCAGTAATTGACAGACGACATTAAAAATAAACATTAAAACAGTTTAAATAGATACACAAAGAATATATTACATGTAGGAAGACTACTACTAAACTTTTAAATGATAATGAAACATTGTTGCTGAAGTAATTGTACGTATAGGAGAAAAATACTCACGCTAGGATATTGTAATTAGTTATGTCCATGTTTATTTTGATTGGTCATAATGATGAATATGTGTGCATGTTTTATAAGTATATCTCCTAAAAGGTCGTGTTGATGGCATTTGGTATTTTGTGATAAAAAGACAACTAAAGGAAAAGGGAATACACTTATTTAAGCCGTATCTTTAAAAACGTGGGAAAAAGTTAATATTTAAGTCATTTCGTACGAGAACTTGACAACTACACTTGTTTAAGTTCAATATCATCGACGACTTACTTTATAGATAACGTGTTATAAAAGGGCGATAAAGTGTCCATTAAAATATTGCGAGAGTTTTCGATGGTTGTATAGTAATGCATAATTACATGTATGTATGATATGAGTTACTTAAACAATAAAATGCTTTCTTTGGTGATTCATTCGGGATATGAAAGTGGCGACATTGCAGAAAAAAAAACCGCGGTAGCGGGTTATGTAATGTTTTTTTTCTGCAATGCTACCTTCATCACCCGCATGAATCATCAAAGAAAGCATTTTTTTTTATAAATTTATTATAAAAAAGTAAGTACAATTCACTAAATTAATGTTAATATACATAAGTACGTTCGCTAAAAGAAACAGCCAAATCGTCTCCTATGAGATGGTGAGTCTGACATCATCATGATTATTACGTGCAGTCCGTGAATTTTCTTAGGTCGCTGTAGGCTACGACCAATCGATAAACGGCGTGTCGATTTCAATCGAAATTCGTTCGCTAAAAGAAACAGCCAAATCGTCTCCTATGAGACGGTGAATCTGACATCATCATGATTATTTCGTGCAGTCCATGAATTTTCTTAGGTCGCTTTAGGCTACGACCAATCGATAAACGGCGTGTCGATTCAATCGTTTCAGTCCTGTCAGTGTCAGGCGTTGTAGATTTTGACTAATCGATAAACGGGGCGTGTAGATTTCAGTGTGGCTGTTTCTATATACCTATGAATTGACTATGTTTCCTTAAGAAATAAAGGGAATCACACTTGGTTCATGTAGATGTAAATGCAAACAAACATATTTAACACTATTTCTTTTTGGAAAAAAAAACAATATAAATACCACCTCTATAAATGTATACATGTATATTTAGCTTGACATGATATCCATTTACTTCACTAACATATAGACGCAATAAAAAAAAACATACTAGGTGACCTGTTTAGTACAGCTGGGTCTCTCTACATGATTTTAAACTTATAAATATAATATACTTTCTTATTTACCATATACTTCCTTGTAATAAGAAGCTGTCCTGTTGGTTATCAATTGGTTTCCCTGGTGGTTTTCATAAAGAGGTTGGCTAATTCCATCACCATGCAAAATGATAAAAAGTGTTGTCCAACACAAAATAGAAGCTGATTTGTCCATTGCTCCTGTGCAACTAAACACAATAGTCAGATACATGTATATATTTAGTGAACATTATAGAATATTTAATAGATCAACATAAAGGAGAGGAAAATTCAATCTTGATCATTCTTTATTCAAATGAGCAGAGTAAACACATTAATTTTGTTGTTGTTGACTTTTATTTCTTTTTTGCCAGTGCATTGCAAAACCAAAAGCTGCATGGGAAAACAAAGCAGCAAAAACTTTTCGCCGACATGAGTGTGTAACGAAGTGGAATGAATGCAATGATCCCATGTATAAAATAATAACAAGGCACAAAGTCTTAAAACTTATCATTAAATTAAATATCATAACACACGTTATACAGGGTGTCTTAGAATAGCTGATACCATTTACTCTTTAATAACTTTTGATTAAATTTATCTAACAAAAAATCGAATCCTTTTTTATAATTGTATATAATGTAAGTTTGTACTCAAGAAATTTCAGAAACATACATAAGTTTTTGACAAATTGAGCATTGTTTATAAAAACACAACACAATTTAACGGAGTACTCCAGATGACATTCTTTTTTTATCAAAGACAACATCAAGTCGATGAGTAAAATTCATCACAACAACCTCTGTACGGATTTTATTTTCTCATATCTTATTTTTTTTCAAAATAATCTTTTGATTGTTGAGTTGTTTTTCTTCATGGTATTCTTTTTTCATTATTCATCAAACCATATCTGGAGTATGTGCTTGATTTTACAGTTTTAAAACGGAAGATGTCTGCTGTCTTGTCTGATTTATATTTAATAAACGATTTTGTGGCATCATAATTCAATTAAAAGCAGGCTTTTCTCACAAACATTTGTATGGATTTTTTTTATAACATTACGTTTTATTTGAGTCAACATTTATAACTTTTGGCAAAATAATATTTAATTTACACGAATTTCAATAGGCATCAGATATTCTGGGACACCCTGTACTATATATTGCATGAATAATGTGGTCCTTTAAAGTGTCCAATTTCTTTGTCTTAAACTTAAATTATAGGAGAATATTTAAAAAAAACCACATTCCCTCTGAACTAAAAATATTTACATAATGTACATGTAAATTCACTCAGTATGACAGCTGTATATATTTAACCGTTCTTTCAATTTGTTTTTATACAATATATAATTATATACCGGGTAAAATTGTGTTGCGTTCATACCCTAAATGAAAATGTGCATCTTTTGTAATGTGGAGTAGAACGGTTTCCTCCAAAATTCTGTATATTTACATGTGCGGAAGGGTATCGGGGCCTACACTTGTTTTGTTTAATTTATTGTCCTACTCGTTATTGTTCTGTCAACATATAAAGTATTGTGACCCTTTTTTTTTTAAATGAATTTAAGGTGTTATATAAGGACTTGCCTGACTAAAATAATATAATTTTAATGTCCATAGCACTAACACTTCCGATCAGTTTTGTTGCTTTAATGTTTGAGTAGGCACATTCTAATTTAGATTTATCATTTTGCGAAAATACATGACACTTAGATTTCAAATACTTCCCTAACTCCACTGCAAAGTAAATAATTGGATTAACTCGTATTTGCATTCATCGTAATCCAAAAGGTAAATTCATATCAGGGAACTCCCCATATACGTTTATGAGACCATAAAATTAATTCTTAAATGGTTACTCGGAAACAAAATTAGTGTGTCTTTATTTAGATATGTCGTTAAATGCGTTACGGGTATTCAAATGACATTTCCCCTGTTAATATGTACAAAATTGACAAAATTGTAACACTACCCCTAATACTTTGAAAAGCGGCATTGGCCGATGTCAGAAGCATATGACCTTAACTGTTTAACAACTGATGCTAGAATGTTTTGGTTTAGTTTGTTGATATTAATGAAAAATAAATGTGTTTCAGTAAAAAATACGGACAAATTAAAAAAGTTTCCGTTAAACAATGAAACTATTTAAATTTAAATGTTCGTAGTCCTAACACTTCCGATCAGTTTTGTTGCTTTAATGTTTGAGTAGGCACGTCCTAATTAATATTTATCATTTTGAGGAAATACATGACACTTAGTTTTCAAATACTTCCCTAACTCCACTGCAAAATAAAAAATTGGATTAACTCGTATTTGCATTCAACTTATTACAAAAGATAAATTCATATCAGGAAACACCCCATATACGTTTCTGAGACCATTAAATTAATTCTTTAATGGTTACTCGGAAACAAAATTAGTATGTCTTTATTTAGATATGTCGTTAAATGCGTTACGGGTATTCAAATGACATTTCCCCTGTTAATATGTACAAAATTGACAAAATTGTAACACTACCCCTAATACTTTGAAAAGCGACATTGGCCGATGTCAGAAGCATATGACCTTAACTGTTTAACAACTGATGCTAGAATTTTTTGCTTTAGTTTGTTGATATTAATGAAAAATAAACGTGTTTCATTAAAAATACGGACAAATTAATAAAGTTTCCGTTAAACAATGAAACTATGTTTTTAATTCTATCGACAGTTTAATACAAGCACCAAATCAAATCAAAACATGCTATTTATTGATCAAATTTAGCAAATGAACCTCGGAGTAGTGTTACGCTTTTTTTATCTTTGTGAGAATGAAGTAATGGTTTTAATATGTCCTGTATACATTCTTCAATACACGTCAATGTTGTTTTCCCTTTTTTATGTGTAAATGAATGTTACAAGTGGTCTAGGAATTTTTTCTAAGGATTTTTCTATTGAGAACTTGTAAACTTTGGAAAAGAGAAAAAAATAGTAATACGGTTTTTGATATTTAAGTGCATTAATTGCTAGCAAATTACTAATTGCTTTGCAGCAAATGATGTCACAGTACAGCTTACAAAGGAAGAGATGATTCAACATTCTTCTTATACACTCTCATCACTACTTAATATTGGACGAAATTTATCCATGTTTCAAGATGGCAGATATGTACATTCCAATTAGAAGTGGTTTGACTAATAAATAATTATTAACAATCAGCACAGCGTTGGGGTTATATAGATGTGTACCATTTGGATTAGTCATTGTCAAGGGTCTTCATGATCAATAATCAGCCTAGCACTTGACATTAAAAATATAGACAATTTACTAAACAAGGGTTGTTTTAAACAAAAACATAATTGGTTCATCTTAATCAAGTTATTCTCAGGAGTGTCTTCAAATTAGCTGTTTTTACTATTTTTGTTCTTTTGGATTGTTTAAATATGAACATATCATATCACAGAAATGAACAAAGTTAAATTAAACTAGCTAAACATAATGCTATCCATTTGAGGAAGACAGAAAGCTAATAGAAAATCTTAAGCGTCGGTTTTAAAACTCGCACCACACAGGAGATAATTACATTCTTATTTTAATAAATTGATTAAACCATAACAATTCTGTTTGCATATTCAACAGAATATTCTGCCATTTGTAGATCATATTTTGTTTACAACCAAGTGGTTTTATTTTTATTATTATTATTATTATTATTATTATTATTATTATTATTTTGATTTACAGAATTGTCCATTTTGATCGACTAGAACGGTACCCATCAGGAAACTGGGATCAGACACTGTTGTGCATTTAACACTTTAAAGTGGTGTTCAATGATTTACCGTTTTTAAAAAGAAGCAAGACATGTCGACTTTATGTAAGAAGATATTCATACACATATTGCCAAAACAATTACAAAAATGCAGTTGAGTAACTTAGCTGACCTTCAAATATCAAACCAACTAAAAGGAAGATAAAGTAATTAACTTACAACACAACTATAAACATGTATATCTGTATATAATACTCGAAATTAATATGTACAACACACTGTGTTTTTCTAATCAAAAGAGGACTCACCTCTTTCCTCGTTGGGGTCAGTAAAATAAAACTATGTTTCAATAAATTCGTACTTTTTACATGTCGACGTGTAGGGTTTTGTTTATTCAGAGTGTGTACGCAGTTTAAATATTTGCTCTGCAAGCTATTCAGTGACAGTTCGTAGTTCGTCAATAAATTGCCATGACATTTACAGTCATTTCATGCATATCTTTTACAATTGCATGCTATGCTATGGTATGCGATTTTAATGATATGCTATGAGATTTTCCTGCAATGCTTTGATATATGTATGCTATGCTCTGATAAATTGAAACGAAAGGCTCAATGATATGTTATGCTATGCAATACGATATGAACAAAACCATCTCTGCATACAGAAGAGTTAAAAAAATTCGAAGAAGGTGTAAACAGAAACAAAACAGTTTACCACTACTTTGCAATGTAAATATAATGAGTAAACATCGAGTTGAAAATTATGTTGTATGCTACATGTATGCTATGATATGCTATGACGAATGAGATTCTAATGATATGCAATGGAATTGTTTACTGCCCTTTGAGATTTAAGTGCTATGGTATGAGATTCTAATGCTATGTTATGCTATGGTTTATTTTGTAAAAGATATGCTTGAATTGACTGTATATACATGTACCTTTATACAGTTATGTGAAAAAAATAGTACAATAAGTGGTGTAGGACTAGATTTTTCGGAAAAGAACGAGCTTGTGTGCGTAAAGGTTCACTTTCGCGAGATATCGCCTCTTGTATAATTTATTTAATTATACATCAATACATTTTAACGTGTTCTATTTATCAGTTTTATGAATGAATATAAAGATGTGTGCTTAGCATTATATAATTGAAATTCATTTGTCATTGTGATCTTCAAGAAAACAATTTTGAATGCCTAAGAAGGGGGTGTTACGATCATCAAAGAGGTGTCATGGACTGTTCGCTGAATGTTAAATTGGCCATAACTGAAACAAATAATTCCCATAGTTAGGGTTAAGGCTGGGGCCCACATCATTCAAGTTATAGGACCACTTAATAAAAAGAAACAGTTCGTTTTTAGTTAAATTACATGTATAGTATAGTGATATGTCTTAAAATGTTTGCTGAAAAAAAGGTTTAGTTCCTCAAGCAAATCCTCGTATCAAATGGCTGGATCAATAATAACTTTATTTTATATTATTATATATGCAGGTTTTTTTGTACATGTGCATATTCTTTCCCCTTGACAGCGTAACATCCATTGGACACATACTGCAGATGTGCATCGTAAACTTGTTATTTGTTTTCCTGCTATATGCCCAATTGTAAAGAATAGCAATTGTAGATGGTATATACATACTAATAATCTCCGTGACGATAATAATGTGTTTGCCCTGGATTTATAGATATATCAGTTCTGCGCGTGTATATGTGCATCCTAGCTATAAAGTACTCATTTTATTTACTAGATGGTCGGTAGTATTGGATAGGTTTTTTTTTTCAAAGAATTCATGACTATGTGTATTATATGACGTTTACAATTATGTCCCTACTCCAGTTTTCCTAATTAGTTTTTTCCTGGCTCCGCCGTCCCCAGATTTTTAAATCCCTCAACTCGGTCCTAAACTCAAATCTTAAAAAAGGAACATAAAATTGAGGTCATAACTCGGACTTGTGGCTGAGTATTGACTTGAGAAAAGTTGGTGACGGCGGGGCCTGGTTTAACGTCTTATGTACAAACTTGTTCATGATATTTATGTTTATTAACGACGGAAGCTGCATGACACAGAACGGAAAGGGGGCATGATATGTCACCTGAATAAATCAGGTAAAATAAAATGTTTTTGTACATACAAGTTTTAAAATTTACATTAACAACTGAAATAAAGTATTGTATAAACATTGATTAGGATAAATAAATTTTTTAATTATATTGTATATTGAATTGTCATGACTACAAATTTCGGTCTTTTTATCGGACAACAATTTCACTTATTTTTAGCGTTGACTATGGCGGGTAAAACGTTGCTTTATTAAAAAAAAAACTTGTGATTTATGATAAAAATATTGTGACGTGTATTCAAAATCTTGTGATGTGTATTCAAAATCTTGTGATGCATATTCGATAATATTGTGATGTATATTCTATCATCTTGTGATATATGTTCAATATCTTGTGATGCATGTTCTATATCTTGTGATATACGTTCAATATCTTGTGATGTATATTCTATATATTGTGATGTATATATCTTATATCTTGTGATTTATGTTCTACAAATCTTGATTTATGTTCTATAAATCTTGATATATGTGTAATAGTTGCATTGTGGGTAAAATTATGTGGACTGGCAATTGCTTCTGTCTCACGCACCTCCTTCCCCTGTCATCTTCACAACGTCAAAGCTTTGTGATTACAGAACTCCACATAAACCATTGACATAAGTCGCTATTTAAATGCCGGGCTCAGGCCGTCGTATTTCATTGGTTCCAAGACTCAAACTGGGACCAATAAGAAGCGATTCTCACTCAGAGATGAAATGATTTAAACAAATATGGTTGCGCCCATGTTCATTAAAGAAAATAACAAATTCTCTCTCTTCCTGTCGTATTTGTATGGATAATAACCTAAACAAATATCGCCGATTAATTTTTGGGCAAACGTTCACTGTTAAAACAACAGCTTTCTGCAGTTTTTCGTTGTCAGCCGATATACGATGGAAAATTGCCATGCATATGTCAAATGTGCTTTAATAAACTCAACAAACTTTATAAGATAGACTTTGAGTTAAAACATAAAATTGACCAATTAAAAAAAGGAGACAAAAAACTGAAATTCTAAGTAAACTACGGGGGAATATCATTGTAAATACGGATGTTGCTCCTGTAGACACTTATGTGAAAGCTGACTAGAAGGCCAAAAACTAAATATGTTCATATGGCTTCAAATGTACAGACCCCTAAAAGCGAATGATTTTACACTCTCCAACGCCAAGAAAAGCAAAAAACAAATGTTTACTGTACATATCATATATGACGTGAAGGTGCATGTGACGTTGGGAGACACTGCTATTATGACGTCATCATAGTATGGCGTCATGGTAACGTCAATAATATGTTTATGTTTAAAAGTCAGTCTAGATAAATCAGTCAAAGTGAACAGATGTGTTTTGTTTCTATCGGACTTAAATAGTACAGTGTAAAACCAGTATACAATCGCGACATTGGTGTCGTGACCATAGGAGAACTTATATGTATCGAAATTGAAGGTGATGCGTTCAGGGCATAGAGTATTAATTACAAGAACTTTGAAGAGAATTTCCTAGAATGAAGATGAGAGAGGGAAATCCGAGATGATCAAGGTACTGGAGGAGTAAAAAGACATATTAGAGATAATCAACAGCCAGATCCTACAAGAATTATTGAGTGAAGAGGAGATCAAAACAGAGATCGAAAATTCAGTTGAGTACATGTTCGATTTAAAACTAAGATTAGCAGAATTGACAAAGAGCGCTTCATCCAACAAAACTTTTGCGAATGTTCATCAATCTACACCCACCAATTTAAATGTAAATGTACCAGAGTTTGCTCAAAGCAATGATACGTCACAAGTTACTTAGGAAACCATAAGACTCATAATACTGTGGACAAAAAAGATGATACCTGGGATTTACAGTTACTAAGGAGAGCCGTAGGGGTGGAGCCTACTGGACAAGCTAGCAATCTAAGATTAAGCCAGGGATCACAGGAGTTTATTCCAGCAGCTAACTTTGTTGTTGAGTCAAATCATAAAAAGATTAACAAGCCACATGATTTTTGTTAATCAATGTTTATTCTGCAATGGGAACCATTCACCAACAACTTGCCATATTATTCAAGATTGTGAAGCGAGAATATCTCAGGATGAAGCTCTGCCATTCAGTCAACTGAATGTTAACTGAATGGTCTGGAAAGGTGACTGAATGGCATAGCTATGCCATTCAGTCACCTTTCAGATACCTTTCAGTCACCTTTCAGATGACTGAATGGCAGAGGTTCATCCTGTTAATATCCATCATATAAGAAAAAAGTGTATGCTTCAAATGTTTAGGGAAACACAAAGTTAATAATTGTCAGTCACATTTCAAGTGCAGGATTTGTAAGAATACTCACCACACCAGCATATGTTACAAGTCCCAATTCCTGAAACCATCATCTGAGAGAACAGTCACAAATTTAGAAAGGACAAAGAGGACAGAATCACATCAACTAGAGCAGTCATTCCAACTACATCACTCAAAACAGCTGAATGGATACAGCTGAATGGATATCTATGTAAAGAGGAAGAGAAAGTACCCCCACCCAAGGAAACATAAAGTCTTTTGATTAAAAAACTGAATACCAAACTACAGAAGAGGAAAACTGTTCAGACATGAAAAAAACAGCAGAAAAAACAGCTTCAAGGAGAGAAAACTTCAAACTAAGAAGAAAGTCATCTTTTAAGAGTCAGAAAAAACAGAAAATACTGAGAGAACATTCAGATTTAGAACAGAAGGTGAAGAGTCTGGAAGATTTGAACAACCAGCTTCAAGCACAAACGCAGAAAACTCAATACAACGTGGATACATGCAGTGAGGCCTTCAACATATCACAGGAAATGACAAACAAAGATGCAGCAGACTTGATACACTACCTGGATGAGCTAGAACTTCGAGTGATCAATCTGGAGATGGGAAAGAATTTTGCTTCTTTTGAGGAGATAATGAAACAAAACTCATCCTTGATGACACAACTATGGAAATTGGATCCATACTGGCACTGTACTAGTTATCGGCTAAAATTTAACGTTTTCTTTTCGTATTTCATTTTGTCTTGATATTTAAAATTAAAACTTGACATACTCTAAATTGTGAACTCCATGTTTATGCACCTGTTAGGTTAAATCATTATTTAGAACCCAATACATTTTGTTTGTGTGCTTTTTAGCACGCCCCGAATTTGCCGAGATTTTACGATTTACTGTACCAGTTATCGGCTTCGCGATAATAAGAAAGAAAAATCCCTGTACATATTGATTTGACACTCTGAAAAATGTTATTTGAATTATTTCACTTTTGGGGTCAGACTAAAGGTCATAGGGGTTATGATACATGAACAAAACTCATAAAAGTATTCGTTTGTTATCATACGGTATTACACAAAATCGTAGACTATTCAATGCATAATATTATGCAATCAGGCGTTCAACTTCGCTATGCTATGAATCTCTCAGAATTAAGTGAATTCCTATTGTTTCTACATGTTATATGTAGTGATATTATATGTAAAATCAAAGAAGGGATATGATAATGTATCAGAAAGGGGTTATATTCTATTTTAAACTTATTACGTCACTTCCCCCACTGCTGAAAGTGCAAAGATGTAAATCAGCGGTAAACAATGATCGTTTAAGCTCATGTTTAAAACATATTCAAGAAAGTTTACATGCAAAATTACTTTTCTTTATTCAAAACAGAGGACTGAATTACAAAATCTCGGATAGTCGCGTGCTATAAACCCGAACTGTTAGTTTAGCCGATAACTGGTCTTAGCCGATAACTGGTACAGTACCAGTATACCCATAACAATTTAGAGAAATTCAACTTCTACAGAGCCTTTGGAGGAGACGGTACTCAAATACATCAGAGGCATTACCACAAGAGAACAGGAACATCATTCATCAAATTAAAGAACACAATGACTTTCCCAAACTATGAAAATCAGAGCCAGAATTGAGGAGAAGTGAAAGACTTTCTAGTTAACATTTTCAAAACACAACGCGAACCTATTATGAACTTTTAATTTTTGTAAATTGTGATTTTGTACATTTTTCAGCCCGGAGTATGTTGGTAAATATCTTATATGACGCCAAGGTGCATGTGATGTTGGGAGACACGGCTATTATGACGTCATCATAGTATGACGTCATGGTAACGTCAATAATATGTTTATGTTTAAAAGTCAGTCTAGATAAACCAGTCAAAGTGTACAGATGTATTTTTGTTTCTATCTGACTCAAATAGTATAACCACTATACAATCGCGACAATATGTTCTCCCCATCGGATTTGTAAACCCCCTCTCTGGGACCAAGAAGAGATTTGATGTTGATTTGTCTCCAGTAAAAGCCAAGGTATGAGATTGTCAATTTTTATATTTAGTGTATAACAAAAACATATGAATCTGCACATGTATAAAAAAAATATTTCTATCAAGTAGAACATGTCAGACAAAATTCAGAATAGATCAAAATAGATCTTTGGCTTCTAGACAAATTATTAATAGTGTTTGCAGTGATTTTTTTTTCTATTTTGCTACAAAACGCATGCTTATCAGTAAAGGAAATTTAATTAAACTATTGCTGACTTACGACGGCGTAGAAGGACCAGATGAAAAAATAAATCTTATGTGTTCGGACAAATCAGGATTTGTTCGGACGAACACCTATTTGTTAGGACGTATTTCCTATTTGTTCAGACTCAAAAGCTATTTGTTCGGACAAATTAGGATTTGTTCGGACGAATTACGATTTGTTCAGACGATTTAGTAATTAGTTCGGACAAATAAGGATTTGTTCGTACGAAGTAGGAATTGTTCGGACGAATAAGTTTTTTTTTCGGACGAATCGGGATTTTTTCGGACGAATTAGCTGTTTGTTCGGATGAATTTGCTATTTGTTTGTACCAATCATACAGCATTATTGTAAATAATAGCATTTATGTAATTTGTGATATGTTCTGTCAAAACGATATTTTAGGCATTTTGAATTTTTAGAAAAATTAAGCCATGCATTTTGGTCTTTAGCACTACCTTTTGTTACTTATATGTATCAACCAATCAGAACGTACTAATATGTCACGTGATGTATATTTAGCGCCACTTAAAAAACAAAACGTTTTGTAAACAGAGGATTGTATTTGTTAAATCTAACACAAAAAAGTAAGTTGTATGTGATGTGATCACTGTACTTCCCCGAATCCAGGCAGGCTCCGTCCAAACCATCGACAATGGTGACTGATGTGTGCATAATCGGACATTCGTACATTCGTCGTCTGAGGGATTTCACAACCACAGATGTGAGTTTTGACAATTTAAAACTTGATCGGAACCTATTTAAAGTAGAATTCAGAGCTAAAGGAGGCCTTACTTTTCCTAGATTAGCGCATTCTGCGGAATTCTTGAACTTTCAAAATCCCCCCGCTGTGTGTTTAATACAATTGGGTGGAAATGACTTGTGCCACGCAATGCCAGTAAAGGTGACCACGGACATTTTGTCCCATGCTCAGTATCTAAAGGATGGTGTTGGTATTCGGAATGTGGTAATAGGACAGCTCCTTCGACGACAACCCTGGGCCTCACGTGCATCGTACAACGTCGATGTAGTGAATGTCAACAGACAGCTCAAGGCAGAGGTGGAAAAACGCCAGGGAATCCATCTGTGGACACATCGTGGGTTTTGGACGGACCTGACCTACCTTGGGAGGGATGGGGTTCACATTGATGCTGCCTCTCGACACATGAAGAAATATCTTCACAGCATAAGAATAGCTGTTCTCCATCATTCAAGAGAAGAATATGTATATACGTATATGGTCTGTCAACATATGTAAATACCCAGATACACTGCAAAAATTAAGAGATAAAATGTTACAAAAAAGTAGTCTTGAAAATTGACTTGGTTCACTAGACTGCCACAAGCTTACCCATCAGATTTGCTTACACGTGATTAATTATCACACTGACGAAGTTTTATGTAATGTTCATCGTTTTTTTTTATTTTTATCTTTTCCTCTCATTATGCAGAGCTGTGTAAGTTTGATACATGCAGAAAATGGGTATTTTCATTTGCACATGCCGAGTTTTGTTTGTCTTTCATTCTTGAGATTTTATTATTGCACACACAGAGTTGTGTGTGTGTGTATTTTTCATGTTCACATGCAGAGCCTTGTAAAGTTCATTATTGCTCACGCAGAGTTGTGTGTATTTTTCATGTTCACATGCAGAGTCATGTGAGTTTACTATTGCTCACGCAGAGTCGTGTGTATTCTTTATTATCACATGCAGAGTCGTGTATTTTCATGTTCACATGCAGAGCCGTGATAGTTGGTTATTGCTCACGCAGAGTCGTGTGTATTTTTCATGTTCACATGAAGAGTCGTGTGAGTTTACTATTGTACACGCAGAGACGTATGTAATGGTCTAATTTGTGTCTATTTTTCCTTTTTCAAATGAAAAGTCATAAAAGTTTTATTGGAAATAAAAAAGTGCTTAGAGCAAAGTTTAGTAGAAATGCCATTCAAATTTTAAGTCAGTCTTGAAGTCTTGGTGGCAAGTGATTTTCTAGCATATATTTTTCATAAGCCTTATTTTACTACTCGATGCAAGTGTTTCCATGATCAAGTTCTCATATGAGGATAATTTTAATTTAGGGCACTTTGCACTTGGGAGTGAATCGGCTTTACTATATGACTGTCAAACTTTAGGAGCTTGAAATACATTGTCCATATTCATACATATTTAGTTACACTGTAGACACAACCATGCCGCGACGCAAGAGAGCAGAAGAGCCGCAGGGGATTGTTCAACCCAGTAGTACCAAATAGTCAAAATCAGTGGCGAACAGCAGTGTTGGTACCAATAAGCCAGTGGCGGACAATATTGACTATGAACGTCTGGCCCAAGAAATTGTCAAGTTACAAAGAGCAATTCCTGCAAATGTAACTGACCTACCCACCAACCATGATGTGCCAATCGAACATCCTTCAAGAAACGTTCAAGATGATGCATCGGCCACTCATACAAGACATGAAACGACAAAGGAAAATCAAATTGCCTCTGAAATAACACAACTCTTAGAAAATATTGCAGGTGAGCCAGTAGGCACAACTAATGATTGTGTTAATTCTAACCATGTCATTTCATTGTCAGAGGGTATCCCCCTTGGTGCCACAGTATCACAACAGATAAAGGCCAAAATCTGGTCCAATGAGCCTATTGATTTAAGAGTGCTACTGTCTCACCAGGAGGAAGAACCTCTCAAGCTGTCCCTTTATTCGGGTGTTATTAAGGTTTAGCATACCATGAAGTCTAAGACCCTATGTTCATCAGTCAATGGACTGATGCCTTTCTGATTTTTATCAATATAAGGATACAAAAGCACCCATCAGAAGCTCCCCATTTGTTAAAGTACATAAGTTTTATTAGGGAGATGCAAACGCTCCACGGTGACACCGCTTGGAGAACTTACGATGAATCATTTAGGAAGCTCAGGGATCTCTAGAATTAGCATGGCAAAAGCCAGTAGATGAATTAAGGGGGAAATGTATTTCATTGTCCCAGAAGCAAAACTATGGTCAGCCCTTTCGAGGGAAAACAGCTGCCAAAGTCCGCTTCTGCTTTGCTTTCAATCAGGGGGGGGGGGGTGTAAAAACACCCCATGCCCTTACTCCCATTCCTGCCAAATATGTAGCGGCCAACACTCAAAGCTTAAATGTTCATCCCCAACCCAACGAACTCGTGACACAAAAAATCCCCACACAAGTAAAGTGGGACAATCTAAATAAAGAATCGGAGGGCTATGACACGGACCTAAGAACTTATTTGGTGAATGGTTTTAAGTATGGTTTCTCTATAGGCTGTGTTGAGACTCCCACAGCACCTTTGTCAAAAAATCACAATTCTGCCTTGAAACATAGGGAGGTCATCGAAAACCATATACAAAAAAGCTTAAACCTTAGGAGAATTGCAGGAACATTTTCAACCCCACCATATACCCCATTTGTATCATCCCCGTTAGGTGTTGTTCCGAAATCTGAACCTGGTAAATTTCGAATTATTCATGACCTCTCATATCTAAAAGACAATTCTGTCAATATCAATATCCCAAAAGAAAACTCTGCGGTACAATATGATATCATTGATTGGATTATACAGCTAGTGCAAAATTATGGACAAAACTGCTTGATGGCAAACACGGACATAGAGGATGCATTTAGAATCATTCCAGTGAAACCTGCAGATTATCATTTGCTAGGTTTTTCTTGGGAAAATGAATTTTATTTTGACAGATGTTTACCAATGGGGGCTAATAGTTCTTGTCATATTTTTGAAAGAGTGAGTGTGGCTTTACAATGGGTGATGCAGTCAAAATATAAGGCGGGTGCAATGTCACACATTTTGGATGATTTTTCTTCATCGGTCCAGCTGATTCACAGAGCTGCAAAAATGATCTTACAAATTGTTTCTACCTTTGCAAAACCAGTGGGGTCCCTATTAAAATGTCAAAATCTCAAACTCCTACCACATCAATCATTATATATGGCGTTAAAATTGACTCATGCAAAATAGAAGCACGTCTTCCTGTTGAAAAAGTTGGTAAGGTTAGAAAACATCTTTTAGACATGCAATGTAAAGACAAAACAAATTTACGTGAGCTGCAATCTTTGATTGGGCTTCTAAATTTTGCCTGTTCTGTTGTTGTCCCAGGTCGAGCATTCCTGCGGCGCTTGATAGACTTGACTTGTGGGGTAGAAAATCAGCAGGACATGATATATCTTTCAGATAAAACCAAAGCTGATATTGACACTTGGATTTCATTTTTGTCCTCTTTTAATGGAAAATCTGTATTTCTATCTCAACAATGGTTTTCATCAAATCATCTCACCCTCTATACAGATGCTTCAGGGGCTTTGGGTTTTGCTGCTATTTTGGGTTCCAATTGGTTTGTGTCACACTGGCAGGAAAGTATGAAAATTACCAAATTGCTATCAAAGAGTTTTATCCAATTGTTTTGGCCATTGAGATTTGGGGGGGGGGGATATAAAAAATAAGAAAGTCTTATTCATGTCTGATAAATTAGCAGTTGTACAAATTATCAATAAACAATCTTCCAAAGAAAAAACCCTTATGAAGTTAGTGCGCCGCCTGGTGTTAGCAACCCTTAACTGGAACATACATTTTCGAGCAAAACACATACCTGGTAAACATAATATCACGGCTGACCGATTATCTCGTTTCCAGTTTCAGGCAGCCTTCCAGCACATGCCTCAGCTAAATCTCGAACAAACGCAAATTCCAGAAACCCTGTTGGAACTACTGAGGCACAGAATCTTTTAGCCGCAGCTTTATCAGATAATACAAAGGCTGCTTACAAAAGAACATGGGGTATCTTTATACAATACTTTCCATGTATAACTTCCATACCTCTATCACCCACAGTATTATGCAATTTTATTGCAAAACTTTTTTCACTTGGCTACTCTCTAAGAAGTATATCTTCCCATGTTTCAGCCATAAGTTATGTACACAAGATCCTCAATCTGCAGGATCCTGCTGAAGCATTCTTAGTCAAGAAAATTCTACAAGGGTGTCACCATTCGGCACCTAGTAAATATTCCAGGTTACCTGTTACTGGTCTCATCTTAGCAAACATGCTGAGGGGTATAAATACTTCAATACAAAATTTGTATACAAAATGGCTACTCAACTCAATTTTTCTGTTGGCCTTCAATGCCTTCCTACGGTTGGGAGAGATTGTTGTAAAAAACAAAAACTAATCAATGTAAAGTAATACAGAGAAATGATATTACATTTTAAATGTCGCATGCAACACCTGTGGCTGTTGTAATTGTGTTAGGAAATTTCAAAACAAATAAAACGCATGACCTTTTTCAAATCCATCTTAAAACTTCAGGTAATGAAGACATGTGCCCAGTTAAAACACTCTACACATACGTTCAAACCTTTGGTCATAAGTCCGGTCCCTTGTTTCAATTCATGGGAGGTGAGCCAGTAACCTGCATTTGTATCAAAACATCTTCAGAACATAATCCGTTTCATTGGATTGAACCCTGCCCTTTACAATGGCCACAGTTTCAGAATAGGGGCAGCCACTCATGCGGCACAATTAGGTTATTCTGAAAACTGCATTCAAAAGATGGGCAGATGGAAATCGGACGCAATTCGCTGATACACTCGGTTGTCAAGCTTTACATTTTAATTCCACCCCGTCAAAGTGTGCAATGACTATTGCGTTTAAGTGCAATGTAGTTTTCTTAATGTTAGTCACAGATCAGAAGTCAAATCTGTATTTGTTACACATAGTTTACTTAATTGTTATATAGTCCTTTATTTCCCAATTTTATGTTCCTGGTGCCAAATCCAGTTTTTTTTTGCTCCCCCCTCCCCCCCCCCATCTAACAATTGAGACATAGGTCAGATGTCAACTGCTGTGCTCTCATAGTATATATCTGTATGATGTCAATTGAGGGTTTTAAATCAATATCCACAGACTGTTTTCATTTTCTAGTCCCTTTCTAACCTACAATCAGGAATCACACAGGTCAGAAGTCAACTGCGGTGTGATTTATTGATGACTATTGTTATTCCATTTTTTGTTGCTGATCGCATAAACACAAGAGTAGTGAGGGTAGTAGTCTGAAGTCAGTATAGGGTCACCAATGAGTGATACCTAGGTCAAGGTCAGGTCATATGAGGTCAAGGTCAGGTCACCTGGGTCACTAGGTCAGGGTCATGTCAACTGAGGCCAGGTCACTAGGCCAGGGTCAAAGACAGGGTCGTGTCAACTGAGGTCGAGTTCAGGTCACCTGCTAAGGTCAGGTCACCTTGAGGTTACCTTGATAAATGGTCACCTTTCGAGGTCACCTTGAAAACCATGCCCCTTGATGAAAGGTCGGTCAGGTCAGGTCACCTTTCGAGGTCACCTTGAAAACCATGCCCTTGATGAAAGGTCGGTCTGGTCAGGTCACCTTTCTAGGTCACCTTGATAACCATACCCCTTGATAAACCGAGTTAACACTTGCTAATATATATATACTGGAGGTATATATGATGAGCTTATACGAGAGGAAATAATCGGCGCTATGGCATAATATTTCTCTTACTACGGTACGTCTATTTTTTTTTTATCAATTATTATTTTTTAGCCTCTAAAATAGAGATACAAGACAAACACAACAATACAAAACTGCTAAAAGATCTATTGTACCCTCAAACTGAAAGATTTATATAAAAAAAAGTAAGAAAAGAAACCTAATAACCAGTAAAAAGTAAGAAAAAAGTATTTCCTACATTTGATCTACATGTATGGATATCACTTTTTTACTAAGTCTATAAATGTCCTTGTGAAGGATTGTTTTAGCTCAAGGAGGTAAACTTTACGCGTTTTCTAACTGGTTCAGCTGCATACTTCGATTCTAAATAATTCAATATTATTTCGGTCTGCTTCAAGTCTTTCTCCATTCTTTTTCTTAAAGCTTTTAAAACTTGAAACTCCTTCGTCGCTGTTACGCTCGTTTCAGTAAATCTTTTTTCCAAAGCATGGAACTTCTTTTGGTCATTTCTTCTAAAATGATAATAATAAATGATAAATATATAAATAGTTTTCCTAAATATGATCAACGAAAATATAGAAAAGGTTTTGAGTAAAGAAATTTGTTATTTAAAAAGCATGAAGAAGTTAATATGTACATGTAGATTGGCTCACCTAAACGTAGTAAGGATAGAGTCCTCAGCATTCATTAATGAGAAATTTATTTCGTCATGGTCTTCGGGGGTTAAAGTTGGAGGCCAGTTCTCATCATGGGCTGGTGAATAAGTTGGCGACGAAGCACTGGCCGTGCATGTAGCGTAGCTATTAAATAATGCATACACATTTTTAAGCACTTATAATCTTTGAAAATATTGTTGAACAGAAAAAAAAATATCAGTTACTTTTTTTCTATTTTATTAGGTTTTTTTTTTAAAATGAATAATATTTTATTATTTTTACTCAATATGTAATAGTAAAAAACATTCTTACCTGTTGAAAGGTAGCCCTGGCATTGTACTACTTGTATCATACTCCTCCATGACTGGTGCCGTGGGTGCCGTAGAAATAGCCACCTTTGAATTTTGTCGAAAGAACGGTGTAGATGTCTTAGCAGCCATTGTATTTTGGGGAACATTTTTTAGAACAGAGGGTATACTTTCTGTCTCAGTACCCCCTTTCTTCCTATTGAGAGAGGACATCGAGGTTTTTCCCGCTTTAATAGAGGTTTGTAGAGGAGAGGGTGTAATCGTTGTTGTTGCGGAACTCTGCAGCAGAGTCTTGAGAAGAGAAGGCGATGTTTTCTCCTCCGATTTCTGTATGTTCCGATGACTGGGCTCGGACACCATGGTATTGGGAAGGCTGTGTGGAAAATAGGGAGACTGGTCACTTTTATCCTTCAGTTCCTCTTCTATTTCATCCCATAATTTGTCTAATTCGGCAGTTGTTGCAAAGTCACTGTACAAAAATAATAGTTAGAATAAATAAAAAGATATAACATCAATAGCCACATGCATAAAAAAAAAATGCAGAATTAAAAAAAAAAATATCAAATAAAACTAACTTCCTCTCATATTCTAATGTTCTAATATTAACCTTGCGTTAATTCTTATGTTTTTTAACTGCATGGTGTTAAATAGAACAATTACAAATTAATAAATTGAATAAAATTATCAATATTAAATACAAATATAATTTTATTAAATTTCTAATAAAAAAAAAAGAAGAAGATTTTACTTACAAGAATTCAGAGACATCGGACATTTTGACTGCTTGGGATTAATTTTAGTCGTCTAATACTCTGTAGCCGTTTGGGACTCGTTGGGGTATTAGTAATCAAAATTTTTTCAAAATTCTTCTTTTTATACTGTTTTGGAGAAAAGTGGAGGGTCTGGGGTACTACTATCAAGTACTTTTAGGATAAGGTTATCCTGACCTCATATTTATTGCGACTGAAAAACGGTCGGACAAGAAGGGATGGAGTGTCTTTATCAACACCTACAAATTTGGCGCTTTTTTTCCCCCGACACCCGTGTAAACCGTTTTTAGTAAAAACCAGACTTATTTGCAATATATTTAATTATTGAAGGTGTGACGGGCGTCCTCGATCACTCAATTATTCTTCTCTCTCTCTCTCTCTCTCTCTCTCTCTCTCTCTCTCTCTCTCTCTCTCTCTCTCTCCCACATGTTCCCTGGGTATAGCCAAACTAATTACATCTCACTCCTCAGAGTCTCTCATAACTTGATCAACAACTATTTTTATCTCTCTATCATGCACAAACTACAGATGATAAACTCAGGTTTGCTCACTCTCACGTTCCTAACAAGCTGTAATGATACCCTTGACAAGCAGGGGCTACATCGCCTGCGTCGCGCACCTCCTTTCACTCAACAATAATGATAATTAATGTCAGAAATGGCCTGATAACAAAGGATATAACAAGTAAATTTTCAAACTTTTATAAGACAATAAAACACAGGACTATGGGAAAATTGTTGGAGAAAACATATTCTTGAATAGTTATAAATTGAAGTTAATTATGAAGTGAAGTGTGTTTACTTGGAAAATACTTAATTAAAGGTTTTTAAAATTTAATTTGGTTACAACTGACATTGAAATGTACATAATGCGTTCATTGCGAACTATTTTTTTTAGGGTGTGTTATAGACGGATATAGGTTGAGGCCGGGTTCATCGTCCTAAGGGTTGTCTCACAATGTTTGTTATCAGTTACAGGGTATTAACACCTGTTTGGCTCTTAAATACATTCTCACCCACAGAGACAAATTATGACCTACTGCGTCCTAGCCTATCTATTCTTCTTATACAATTAAATAAAAGTCACATAAAATTGATTTATCAAATGATATTCTTCTTATTTGATGTCCATAAAACAAAATCTTTTTTAAAGCAAATAAAAATAAAGATTTTTTTATATAAATGCTTTGCGTAATTAATACTGATTATATTATTATTTGCTCAATATTGAATCGCTTAATCAATTAAAATATTAATGACAGCAACAGTTTCGGTTTACATTACAATAAGTTTGTTAATATTGCTTATGATGTGCTATTAAACTACATATGTCATCAACTTTAATTTAAAAAAAAAAAGACCCGCATTTTTGTCAGTATCCGTTGATACCTAATATGGGTATCCATGCTGTCATGTGACGCGCTGAGTTTCAGAGGGAATATCTGGACGCCATATTAGTCAGAGAAAATGCACATGGTCAAGCGATTTTTTGGGTTCGTGTACATGTTGGCAATTTTGCCAACATTTAGCGGCGCCTTTCCTAGATGTGGATTATGTATAGCAAACAACGGTGTAGCGAACTGCCGCGACTTAGTTGCTGCGCCGTGTATACGAATATTGAATTATGGAGCAGAGGACGTGCGGGACATTCTTGTGGGTAGATGCGGCCAAACAGTTGACCCTCCCGAGATGGCCATATTTACCAAATTCAAAGGAAAACGATGTAACAGTAAGTACTGCACTGCTTTGTAGCCAAAGAATCTTTATTTGATGATATATGTATATAGATATTGAAAGATAAAAAAAATATGTATATAGATATTGAAAGAGAAAAAAAAATGTTAAAAAATGCAGTCTTAGCATAACGTTAGGTGGGGGATTTTTTTTTTAGCATAATCAAAATCGAAATAAAACGGAAAAGACCGAGTCTAATTTTAGCAAGGGAACGTTTGTTCCGGTTGTCCCATAATGCACCTTATCTAAAGTTTCCCCGAAGGGTTCAAAACATGACCGAGGCAAAATAAATCCCGAATTCCCCTTTGAATTTGGGGTGTTTCCGCCTGAGACGGGCTGAATTTTTTTATGAGATGAAATCAATGTGCTAGGTGTCTGACTGTCCCAGGTTTGTGATAATGCAAGGTCATTTGAATTTTTGATGCGTGTTGTTTACAGAGGGGGTGAAAAGGCCCGGGCTTGAATTTCAAGCACACGTGTAACTTTGATGTAAACAAGTCTCCTACCTTCGTGGATGGCTATGTGTTTTTTTTGCTATAAAATTGTTTAAGAAGTATTGTTAAAGATGTAATCACTAATGAGGGATCTTCCAAGAAATTTGTTTTAAACTCACTACCCGCATCTAAAGTTTCGCAATTTTGGTAAGAATATATAGTAAAATGTAATACTGGTGTGCAACCCACACGATAAATATCTATATGTTGTCTTTTCTTCCCATGTTATTAATTACAATGCTACAGAGCAAAATTGCAACTCTTCAGCCTGTCAAGTCATTTTTTTTTTTGTTTTAAATAGCTTTCTTGTCAGCTGGTCAACCCAGCACCGACACTTGGTGAATTTGGCACCTCTAGTTAAAAGTTAATTATTATATTAAACATAAATACCTTTTGTAGTTAAATGTTTTTAACTCTAAGTGTTTTTATTCACAAATAGAGATTAAGGTTTTTTTTTAAAATTTTTAATTGTCATAAGCACATTGTGTTTCTTTCTATATTTTCCTGTCTGTAACAGTTGTTTACAATTATGATAAAAAAAAAAATAACAAGATGTCAAATTAACCAGATTCATAAAGTGGAATTCAACAGATGTCCAGTTCACTATTTACACAAGTGTCTAATTCACCAGACTTGTTACCAGTACCCTCAAACTACCCCTCACAAAAACCCTGCACTTTTTCAAATTTCAGTAATGGCTACAGATTTGTTTTGATATGTTGTAGGTGACTCATCTATGAGAACTACCAGAGAGACTCCCGTTACAGACAGTCCAGCCATGAGAACTACCAGAGAGACTCCCGTTACAGACAGTCCAGCCATGAGAACTACCAGAGAGACTCCCTTTACAAACAGTCCAGCCATGAGAACTACCAGAGAGACTCCCTTTACAAACAGTCCAGCCATGAGAACTACCAGAGAGACTCCCTTTACAAACAGTCCAGCCATGAGAACTACCAGAGAGACTCCCGTTATGGTTACAGACAGTCCAGCCATGAGAACTACCAGAGAGACTCCCTTTACAAACAGTCCAGCCATGAGAACTACCAGAGAGACTCCCTTTACAAACAGTCCAGCCATGAGAACTACCAGAGAGACTCCCTTTACAAACAGTCCAGCCATGAGAACTACCAGAGAGACTCCCTTTACAAACAGTCCAGCCATGAGAACTACGAGAGAGACTCCCTTTACAAACAGTCCAGCCATGAGAACTACCCGAGAGACTCCCTTTACAAACAGTCCAGCCATGAGAACTACCATAGAGACACCCGTTACGGTTACAGACAGTCCAGCCATGAGAACTACCAGAGAGACTCCCGTTACGGCCATGCAGACTCTGGGTATTGAAGTTGATGGTAAGGTTTTTGCTTGACATTTCCTTGTAATATTTTTTGTCTGTTTTACATGAATATCAAAATTGCATAAAGCTAACTCGGGTCAATGAATAAAGCTATATAGGTAATTCAGGCTATGTAGCTAAATCTAGTCTCTGTCAAAGGTAGGATTTAAAAAAAAAAAAACTTGATGTTAGTTTGATACATTGTTTTCGGAAAAATGTGTTTTAATTATTTATTCAAATGATATATTTTGAAGCAAAAAATAAAAAAAAAAAATAAGTTTGTTTTTTAAATAATTTTTTTTGTCTACACTAACATTTAAATAACTATCATAAATATATAATGATATATATATTATTATTATTAGGGTCTTCCGTCTTCAGCGGAAGACCCTACTATTATTCTATTGTTTCTTTTTCAATTTTCTTATTATTATTATTAAGGTCTTCCGTTTCCAACGGAAGACCTTATTGTTTTCGTACTGTTTCTTATTATTATTAGGGTCTTCCGTTTCCAACGGAAGACCCTATTGTTATTCTACGGTTTCTTTTTCTTTATTATTCTTTTTTTTCTTTTTCTGACTTTTTTGGAGCGTTATTTCTCAAAAACTATCCAACCGATTTACATGAAATTTTCAGGACTGATAGAAAATCACCGGCGCTACATATTGATAAATTTCCGAATGATGACGTCACTTCCGGTCTCAGATATTGACGATTTTGTAAAATTTTAAGGGCCATTTTGTCCACGCATCTCCTCCGAAACCAATCAAGATAGAAGCTTCAAATTTTTACAGGATTGTAGATAAATGTTTGAAGTTGTACCCTACTGCTTTCAATTATTAAAATTGCGCAAGGCCTCGAAGCTCGCCTGAACCTAAAAATTAGCACCAAATTTTTTCACAAAATTTTTAAACATTTTCTCTAATATCTTTTGATGTATGAATATTTTGTTAAAACATGTAATGCAAAAGTTGTTTCAATTTCCACGGGCTTTCATTTGATATCAAGAAAAAAGGGCTGGCCCCTCAAATTAGGGGCCAAGAGGGCTCTAAAGTCTTTTTGCAATAACTCTTTACTGAACAATAATTTGTTATCAATTATAGAAGCAAAAATGTTTATTGTACAGCTGTTTATCTATACAGTACCACACCTTTATCATATGTTACGTAATTAGGGGTTTCAAGGGGCCAGAAGTCCAAAACTTTGATCATTAATATCTAGAAAAGGAGAAATATTTTGAAAAGCATTGTAGAACAAAACATGCTTAAAATAATGTTCTCAACAATATGCTATCTAAAAAAAAATTGTTGGTGGCCCCAATAAGGAGTTTAAGGGTCGGCCCCTAAAACACATTAGTTCAGATATCTCTAGAACGGTCAACAATTCCTGAACACTTGTTGAACAAAATATGTTTATATTTGCGAGATCTTTCATATGATATCAAGAAAAAAGGGCTGGCCCCTTAAATTAGGGGCCAAGAGGGCTCTTAAGTCTATTGATAATAACTTTTTAATGAAAAATAATTTGTTATATATTATAGAAGCAAAAATATTCTTTGTACAGTTATTTATCTATACAGTACCATACATAAGTCATATGTTACGTAATTAGGGGTTTGAAGGGGCCAGAAGTCCAAAACTCTGATCAGTAATAGCTAGAAAAGGAGAAATATTTTGAAAAGCATTGTAGAAGAAAAGTTGCTCAAAATAATGTTTTTAATAATATAATACCTAAACCTTTTTTGTTGGTGGCCCCATTAAGGAGTTTAAGGGTCGGCCCCTAAAACACAGTTGTTCCGATATCTCTAGAACGGTTAACAATTCGTGAACAGTTGTTGAACAAAATATGTTTATATTTGCAAGACCTTTCATTTGATATCAAGAAAAAGGGGCTGGCCCCTCAAATTAGGGGCCAGGACGGCTACAAAGTCTTTTAATAATAACTATTTACTGAAAAATAATTTGTTATATATTATTGAAGCAAAAATGTTCAACTTATTAAGCTTAATTTAAATTTGAAATCCGTTTTAAAATCGGACGATGCATTACAGAGATATAAGGGTTTAAAAATTGATTTTTCCGGAAATTTTGATTCTACATTCTTGGTTAAGAAAATAGTGTTATGTTCAAAGTTAAATTAACTCGTACCTAGAATGATTCGATATTTGTTAAGTCGTTCTTAAACACATTCGGATTTTTTTTTTGTCAAGTCGTTCTTGAAATCGGTAAGGTTTTTGTTAATTCGTACTTAAAGTCATTCGGATTTTGTTAAGTCGTACCAAGAATTATTCGATTTTTTATATCTTTTTGTTTTAAAACTCCTGGTATTGGTTTTAGAGCTCTGCATCTAGCTTTTCTTTCGACATTAACGGAAGACCCACTCGTTGCTTTGCAACGAGCTTTGCTCTAGTTATTATTATTATTATTATTATTTTTTCCAAATTTTGTGCACGCGATTTCTCGAAAACTATTCAGCCGATTTCAACCATTTTTTCACAGATGATGAGTCATGATATGAATTTTATATGTTTTTGAAATTTTTGTTGTCGTCACTTCCGGTACCGATTTATCGGCCATTTTGTAGTTTTTTACGACCTATTTTGTGCAGAGCTGATCTCAGAAACTATCAGAGATATGACTTTGAAATTTTCAGGATAGGTAGTCTATAGTCTGAAGTTGTGCACTATTATTTTGTTTTACGCCAGTGGCGCCATTTCTTGGAGCTCGCTTAGGCACGAAAATTGGGTACGAATTTTTATTCAAAATTTTCATACGTTTTGATCTGTAACTTTTTATCAGTTGATATTTTATTAAGACATATATAACAAAAGTGGTAGAGAATCGAAAGTTCTTTTGAACGAAATCTAGAAAAAGGGGCTGGCCCCTTAAATTAGGGGCCAAAAGACTCGTAAAGTCTATTACATATAACTAAAAAACGATAAAGATTTTATTATGCATTATAGAAGCAAAGTTGTTGATCGTAACAATATCGAACAGAAAAAATCATTGCCACGCCCATTTATTACGTAATTAGGGATTTTTAGGGGCCAAAAGACTTAAACTTTGACGCAATATATCAAGAAAACGAAACATATTTTGTTAGGCATTGTAGAAGAGAAAATGCTTACAATGATGATTCTAATCGATTTCACTAATCAAAACACCAATATATGTCCCCATTAAGGATCTAGAGGGCTGGCCCCTAAAATATTTAATCATTCGTATCTCAAAAATGAACAACAATTTTAGATAGGTGTAAGAACAAAAAATGTAAGTATTCATAAGACCTTTCGTATAAAATCAAGAAAAAGGGGCTGGCCCCTAAAATTAGGGGCCAAGAGACTCGTAAACTGTATTACAAATTACTTAAAAACGATAAAGATTTTGTAATGCATTATAGAAGCAAAGTTGTTGATCGTAACAATATCGAACAGAAAAAATCATTGCCACGCCCATTTATTACGTAATTAGGGATTTTTAGGGGCCAAAGTACTTAAACTTTGACGCAATATATCAAGAAAACGAAACATATTTTGTTAGGCATTGTAGAAGAGAAAATGCTTACAATGATGATTCTAATCGATTTCACTAATCAAAACACCAATATATTTCCCCATTAAGGATCTAGAGGGCTGGCCCCTAAAATATTCACTCATTTGTATCTCAAAAAGGAACAACAATTTAAGATAGGTGTAAGAACAAAAATTGTTAGTGTTCGTGAGACCTTTCGAATGAATTCAAGAAAAAGGGGCTGGGTCCTTTAATTAGGGGCCAAGACACTCGTTAACTATATTACAGATAACTTAAAAATGATAAAGATTTTGTAATGCATTATAGAAGCAAAGTTGTTGATCGTAACAAAATCAGTTTGTAAAACTCATTGTCACACCCATTTATGACAAAATTAGGGATTTTAAGGCCCTAAAATCTTAAATTCTTAATGTGCTGTATGTGAAAAAGCAAAACACTTTGTTAAGCATTGTACAGGATATTGACAATCGTATACATTACTTGAAAGGAAAGGGGTTGATTGGGAATTCTGAAATTTCATTAATATTTTTATCGTATCATTTAACATATTGAACGGAAGACCTACTCGTTACTCGTAACGAGATCGTATCTAGTTATTATTCTTTTTTTCCTTACACATTTTGTGCAGGCGATTTCTCAGAGATGACTGGTGCGATTTTCTTCAAATTTTCAGAGATGATGCGGAGCCAACTGAAGTTTATACCCCCGTGAAAGTTTTTCAAAACACACCTCCGGTCGGAAGTTATCGTCGTTAAACGATTTTTAAAAGTCAATTTTGTCTGTCAGGTTTCTCAAAAACGAGTAAAGATATAGGGCTGAAACTTTTAGAGATGATAGATCTACCTTTTTCCTGGTGCACCTCGGTCAAGAGAATGTCAGCCGTGACTTCCGGTCGTCACCGGAAGGAAATTTAAAAAATTTAATTTTTCGACTTTTTTATTTTTTGTTATTTTTCTTTGAATTTTTTACAGTTGATAGTGACCCCTTTACTGATTCAGAATATGTAATTTGTTTTAAAATCGATCAACGCATTCTCGAGATATTAAGCGTCAAAGTCCTGAAGCGAGAGCCCGAGTAGCTCAGTCGTTATGGTCGTGGACAGTGCCCAGGCGACCCGGGTTCAAGCCCCGAGTGCCGAAAAAATTTTTTTCGGTTTTTTTGCGTAGACTCAAAATTTTATCTTTAAAACGATGAGTTTTATCTCATTTATTCAAAAATCGGACGGAAGACCCACTCGTTGCTCGCAACGAGAACGATCTAGTTATTAGGGTCTTCCGTCTTCAGCGGAAGACCCTTCTATTATTCTATTGTTTCTTTTTCACTTTTCTTATTGTTATTATTATTATTCTTTTTTTTTCTTACCGATTTTGTGCAGACGATTTCTCAGAGGTGGCTCGATCGATTTCCTTCAAATTTTCAAGATTAACGCGATTTTATCTGAAGTTGATTGTTTTTTATCCATTTTTGAAAATACACTTCCGGTCGGAAGTTATCGTCCGTTTACGATTTTAAAAAGTCAATTTTGTCTGTCAGGTTTCTCAAAAACGAGCTAAGATATAGGGCTGACATTTTCAGATATGATAGATCTACCGTTTTTCTGGTGCAACTCGGTCAAGAGAATGTCAGCCGTTACTTGCGGTCGTCACCGGAAGGAAATTTGAAAAATTGAATTTTTCAACTTTTTAATTTTTTCAGATTTTTATTTGAAATTTTTACACTCTATAGTGACCCTTTTACTGATCCAGAATATGTAATTTGTTTTAAAATCGATCAACGCAGTCTCGAGATATTAAGCGTCAAAGTCCTGAAGCGAGAGTCCGAGTAGCTCAGTCGATATGGTCGTGGACAGTGCCCAGGCGACCCGGGTTCAAGCCCAGACTGCCGCAACTTTTTTAAACTCATTTTTCGATAAGACCTACGATTTTATCTTTAAAATGATGGATTCTGTTCTTTTCCGTTTTAATTTTGTAAAAGAAGTTACAATAATAGCGTTTTTTCCCCGTATTTGTGTATTGCGATCCAAAGCTATGTATTCATACTGAAATAAAGTTAAAATGTTGAGAAAAATAAATAGTTGCATCTTTAATACAACGCTTATACATTGTTCTAACATGTGTATTTCATTTAGTAGTTGTGTAATATGTAATATTTAGAATTTGATATTCTACGTTTAATATAGAAGTCACCGACTTCTCTCCCTCCCCCCCCCCTCCCCCAATTCATAAAATCACTTAGTTTTTCTTGTCTGCTTTTTCTTGATCTTTGATCTTTGACCTTTACTTTCAACCTAGTACCATTCTAGATTACTGTACTAATGACCAGACCAATTCGTTCATTTTTAACAGAGTTATGAGTTTTGGGGCATTTCCGTTTAAACTGGCGTGCTTGACATGTACTGTAGAAAAAAATTCTAACTTCCGAGCCCTTCACTCAATCCTTATGAAAATTCGTGTAAATATACCTCGGACCAAATTCTTATTGTCTGCCAAATATGCACCGGATTAAGCAATTTAGAAGAAATTCCTGAGATCAAACGGCGAGTATTGCCTGTACGTGAAATTAAAATTTACACAGTACACGCACCGACCCCCCCCCCTCCCTTCCGATTCACAAAATCATTTAGTTTTTCAGGCCTGATTTTACTTGATCTTTGATATTGGACCTTTACTTTCAGCCTATTACCATTCTAGATTACTGTACTAATGGCCAGACCAGTTCGTTTTATTTTAACAGAGTTATGAATTTTTAGGCATTTGAGTTTCGATTAGCGTGCTTCACATGTACTGTAGAAAAAAATTCTAACTCCCGAGCCCTTCACTCAATCCTAATGAAATTTCGTGTAAATGTACTTCGGACTCCATTCTAATTGTCTGCCAAATATGCAGCGGATTGAACAATTTAGAAGAAATTTCTGAGATCAAACGGCAGGCATTGCCTGTACGGGGAATTAAAATTTACACAGTACACGGGATGTAAGCAGCCGTGTAATATTTCTGGTGCATGTATATTTCTTGTTTTCCGTTTAGTCTGTATCTACGATAGCATGTGAACTACTTATGAATGTTAGAACTGTGAAAATTACCGTTATGAATTTTTTACCGAATAAATTTACATGTTACTGATTTCGTTATTTCTACATTTATCAAGATTTTACCAATCCTGGCGTAATAAAACAGTCAAACATAATAGTAAACGACACGAACAAAATTCTCAACGCTGAAATACTTGTGTAAAATGCATCAGTCACTGTTTTATCATTCCCCTATTTGTCGTTAACCGAATCCGAGATCCACACCTCAAAATTCTACTTTCGATTTATTTACGACGAAAATCAAGCTCTGGCCTTTTCACCCCCCTCCAGAAACAAACACGCATCAATAATTCAAATGACCTCGCATTGTTACAAAACCTGAATACTCAGACATCTTACACGTTGTTTTTCATCTCATACAAAAAATCAGCTCCTGTCCCGGGCGGAAACGCCCCAAATTCAAAGAGAAATTCGGGAATTATTTTGCGTCAGCCATGTTTTGACGTGAACCTTCGATGAAATTCTCTTATGACACCTGCATAAGTTGGGTGTTCTAATCTCACCGGAGCCACAAGATTTGTTCTTTCTCTCTTTTTCTTTCTTTCCATTTTTTTTTTTTTTTTTTTTTTTTTTTTTTTTTTTTTTTTTTTGATTTTCTAACAAAAATATTATAAACAAAGGGGGTTGTTGGAATGAAGTACACGTTGAAAAACACTATTCCGTTTAGATTAAGACAAAAACAGACCTTAGTTATTAGGGTCTTCCGTCTTCAGCGGAAGACCCTTCTATTATTCTATTGTTTCTTTTTCACTTTTCTTATTGTTATTATTATTATTAGGGTCTTCCGTCTTCAGCGGAAGACCCTTCTATTATTCTATTGTTTCTTTTTCACTTTTCTTATTAGGGTCTTCCGTCACTTCCGGTCGTCACCGGAAGGAAATTTTAAAAAATTAATTTTTCGACTTTTTTATTTTTTGTTATTTTTCTTTGAACTTTTTGAAGTTGATAGTGACCCTTTTACTGATTTAGAATATGTAATTAGTTTTAAAATCGATCAACGCAATCTCGAGATATAAAGCGTCAATGTCCTGAAGCGAGAGCC
Organism: Magallana ariakensis; assembly: GCA_020458035.1. NCBI lineage: Eukaryota > Metazoa > Mollusca > Bivalvia > Ostreida > Ostreidae > Magallana > Magallana ariakensis. Next base: position 36,192,587 of record CM035811.1, on the reverse strand, counting down.
CGAGTAGCTCAGTCGTTATGGTCGTGGACAGTGCCTAGGCGACCCGGGTTCAAGCCCCGGGTGCCGAGAAATTTTTTTTTTTATTTTTTGCGTAGACTAACAATTTTATCTTTAAAACGATGAGTTTTATCTCATTTATTCAAAAATCGGACGGAAGACCCACTCGTTGCTCGCAACGAGAACGATCTAGTTCTTATTCTTTTTTTTTTTCTTACCGATTTTGTGCAGGCGATTTCTCAGAGATGGCTCGACCGATTTTAGTCAAATTTTCAGGGATGATGCCCCGTCATATGAAGTTTGTACCGCCGTAACACTTTTTCAAATTTCACTTCCGGTCGGAAGTTATCGTCGTTAAACGATTTTTTAAAAGTCAATTTTGTCTGTCAGGTTTCTCAAAAACGAGTAAAGATATAGGACTGAAATTTTCAGAGATGATAGATCTATCTTTTTTCTGATGCACCTCGGTCAAGAGAATGTTAGTCGTCACTTCCGGTCGTCACCGAAAGAAAATTTGAAAAATTTAATTTTTGAATTTTTTTATTTTTTAATATTTTTCTTTTAAATTTTTACAGTTGATAGTGACCCTTTTACTGATTCAGAATATGTAATTTGTTTTAAAATCGATCAACGCATTCTCGAGATATTAAGCGTCAAAGTCCTGAAGCGAGAGCCCGAGTAGCTCAGTCGTTATGGTCGTGGACAGTGCCCAGGCGACCCGGGTTCAAGCCCCGAGTGCCGAAATTTTTTTTTTCGTTTTTTTTGCGTAGACTCACAATTTTATCTTTAAAACGATGAGTTTTATCTCATTTATTCAAAAATCGGACGGAAGACCCACTCGTTGCTCGCAACGAGAACGATCTAGTTATTATTATTATTCTTTTTTGTCTTACAAATTTTGTGCAGGCGATTTCTCGGAGATTGCTCGATTGATTTTCTTCAAATTTTCAGGGATAATGCCTCGTCATCTGAAGTTTATACCGCTTTGATAGTTTTTGAAAATTCACTTCCGGTCGGAAGTTATCGTCGTTAAACGATTTTTAAAAGTCAATTTTGTCTGCGACGTTTCTCAAAAACTAGTAAAGATTTAGACCTGAAATTTTCAGAGATGATAGATCTAGATATTTTCTGGTGCACCACGGTCCAGAGAATGTCCGCCGTCACTTCCGGTCGGCACCGGAAGTAAATTTCAAAAATCGAATTTTTCAACTTTTTTATTTTAAAATAATTTTCTATAGGTTTGATAGTGACCCTTTTACTGATTCCGAATATGTAATTTGTTTCAAAATCGGTTTACGCATTCTCGAGATATTAAGCGTCAAAGTCCTGAAGCGAGAGCCCGAGTAGCTCAGTCGTTATGGTCGTGGACAGTGCCCAGGCGACCCGGGTTCAAGCCCCGAGTGCCGAAAATTTTTTTTTCGTTTTTTTAGCTTAGATTCACAATTTTATTTTTAAAACGATGAGTTTTATCTCATTTCTTCAAAAATCGGACGGAAGACCCACTCGTTGCTCGCAACGAGAACGATCTAGTTCTTATTCTTTTTTTTTTTTCTTACCGATTTTGTGCAGGCGATTTCTCAGAGATGGCTCGACCGATTTTAGTCAAATTTTCAGGGATGATGCCCCGTCATATGAAGTTTGTACCGCCGTAACACTTTTTCAAAATTCACTTCCGGTCGGAAGTGATCGTCGTTAAACGATTTTTTAAAAGTCAATTTTGTCTGTCAGGTTTTTCAAAAACGAGTAAAGATATAGGACTGAAATTTTCAGAGATGATAGATCTATCTTTTTTCTGATGCACCTCGGTCAAGAGAATGTTAGTCGTCACTTCCGGTCGTCACCGAAAGAAAATTTGAAAAATTTAATTTTTGAATTTTTTTATTTTTTAATATTTTTCTTTTAAATTTTTACAGTTGATAGTGACCCTTTTACTGATTCAGAATATGTAATTTGTTTTAAAATCGATCAACGCATTCTCGAGATATTAAGCGTCAAAGTCCTGAAGCGAGAGCCCGAGTAGCTCAGTCGTTATGGTCGTGGACAGTGCCCAGGCGACCCGGGTTCAAGCCCCGAGTGCCGAAATTTTTTTTTTCGTTTTTTTTGCGTAGACTCACAATTTTATCTTTAAAACGATGAGTTTTATCTCATTTATTCAAAAATCGGACGGAAGACCCACTCGTTGCTCGCAACGAGAACGATCTAGTTAGGGTCTTCCGTCTTCAGCGGAAGACCCTTCTATTATTCTATTGTTTCTTTTTCACTTTTCTTATTATTAGGGTCTTCCGTCTTCAGCGGAAGACCCTTCTATTATTCTATTGTTTCTTTTTCACTTTTCTTATTATTATTATTATTATTATTCTTTTTTTGTCTTACAAATTTTGTGCAGGCGATTTCTCGGAGATGGCTCTTTCGATTTCTTTCAAATTTACAGGGATAATGCCCCGTCATGTGAAGTTTATACCGCCGCGACAGTTTTTCAAAATTCAACTCCTGTCGGAAGTTATCGTCAGTTTACGATTTTTAAAAGTCAATTTTGTCTGCGACGTTTCTCAAAAACGAGTGAAGATATTGGAATTAAATTTCTAGAGATGATAGATCTACCGTTTTTCTGGTGCACCTCGGTCAAGAGAATGGCCGCCGTCGCTTCCGTTTGTCACCGGAAGCAAATTTAAAAAATTAAATTTTTCAACTTTTTTATGTTAAAATATTTTTCTGTAGGGTTGATAGTGACCCTTTTTCTGATTCAGAATATGTAATTTGTTTTAAAATCGATCAACGCATTCTCCAGATATTAAGGGTCAAAGTCCTGAAGCGAGAGTCCGAGTAGCTCAGTCGTTAGAGTCGTGGACATATGCCCAGGCGACCCGGGTTCAAGCCTCAAGTGCCGCAAAATTTTTCAACTCATTTTTCGCTTAGACCTACGATTTTATCTTTAAAATGATGAATTCTGTTCTTTTCCGTTTTAATTTTGTAAAAGAAGTTACAATAATAGCGCTTTCCCCCGTATTTGTGTATTGAGATCTAGTTAAAATGTTCAGAAAAATGAATAGTTACATCTTTAATAACACGCTTATACATTGTTCTAACACATGTATATCATTTAGTAATTGTGTTATATGTAATATTTACAATTTAATATTTTAACTTTAATACTGAAGTCACCGACACTCCACCCACCCCCCCCCCCCCAAATCACAAAATCGTTTAGTTTTTCTGGCCTGCTTTTTCTTGATCTTTGATCTTGGACCTTTAATTTCAACCTATTACCATTCTAGATTGCTGTACTTATGACCAGACCAATTCGTTCATTTTTAACAGAGATATGAATTTTGGGACATTTGAGTTTCGATTAGCGTGCTTGACATGTACTGTAGAAAAAAATTCTAACTCCCGAACCCTTCACTTAATCCTAACGAAATTTCGTGTAAATGTACCTCGGACCCCATTCTTACCGTCTGCCAAATATGCAGCGGATTGAACAATTTAGAAGAAATTTCTGAGATCAAACAGCGCGTATTGTCTATACAGGGAATTCAAATTTTAACAGTACACGCACCGACCCCCCCCCCCCCCCATCCGATTCATAAAATCATTTAGTTTTTCTGGCCTGATTTTACTTGATCTTTGACCTGTACTTTCAACCTAATACTATTCTAGATTACTCTACTAATGACCAGGCCAATTCGTTCATTTTGAACAGAGTTATGAATTTTGGGGCATTTGAGTTTCAATTAGCGTGCATGACATGTACTGTAGAAAAAAATTCTAACTCCCGAACCCTTCACTTGATCCTAATGAAATTTCGTGTAAATGTACCTCGGACCCTATTCTTATTGTCTGCCAAATATGCAGCGGATTGAACAATTTAGAAGAAATTCCTGAGATCAAACGGCGAGTATTGCATGTACGGGGAATTAAAATTTACACAGTACACGGGATGTAAGCAGCCGTGTAATATATCTGGTGCATGTATATTTCTTGTTTTCCGTTTAGTCTGTATCTACGATAGCGTGTGAACTACTTATGAATGTTAGAAATGTGAAAATTACTGTCATCGAATTTTTACCGAATAAATTTACATGTTATTGATTTCGTTATTTCTACATTTATAAAGATTTTATCAATCCTGTTGAAATAAAACAGTCATACATAATAGTAAACGACACGAAAAAAAATCTCATCGCTTGAAATACATGTGTGAAATGCATCAGTCATTGTTTTAGGACTTACCCTAATTGTCGTTAACCGAATCCGAGATCCACACCTCAAAATTCTACTTTCGATTTATTTACGACGAAAATCAAGTTCGGGCTATATAATTCTATGTAAGAAAAAAATTCGTAAAAAATCGAAATAATTTTCTCGTGAGAAAAATGATAGATAGCAGTGTTCTATGATACATTACGCATTATCTAACATCAAAAAATGCGCATGCGATACGGCATTTTCTCAAGTTTTCTAGCTGCGAACATGCCTACCCCCCAAACCACGTGTTTTCAAGCTGTTTGTAAACAGACTGCGCGCACCCCATGAAGTCGGCCTATATGCCCTTTAAGAAATAGTTCCCGATAAAAGTAGAATCAAATTTACAAACTACAGAAATTTCCCTAATCAGAGATATCATTTTTATTCAAATCAAATATGGGAAAATGCAAAATGCGGGCAAGAGAAAAAAATATTCCCTATAAATGTATGGAACTACAATTGACTAAGTTCATTTTCATTGGTGGATTACCGGTGTGATAACTCTAATCTCGCCGGAGCCAAGATTTGCTCTTTCTCTCCTTTTCTTTCTCTCCATTTTTTTTTTTTTTTTTTTTTTTTTTTTTTTTTGATTTTCTAACAAAAATACTCTTCACAAAGGGGTTGCTGGAATGTAGTACAAGTTGAAAAACACTGTTCCATTTAAATTAAGACAAAAACAGACCTTATTTATTAGGGTCTTCCGTCTTCAGCGGAAGACCCTTCTATTATTCTATTGTTTCTTTTTCACTTTTCTTATTATTAGGGTCTTCCGTCTTCAGCGGAAGACCCTTCTATTATTCTATTGTTTCTTTTTCACTTTTCTTCTTATTAGGGTCTTCCGTCTTCAGCGGAAGACCCTTCTATTATTCTATTGTTTCTTTTTCACTTTTCTTATTATTAGGGTCTTCCGTCTTCAGCGGAAGACCCTACTATTATTCTATTGTTTCTTTTTCACTTTTCTTATTATTATTATTCTTTTTTTTTCTTACCGATTTTGTGCAGACGATTTCTCGGAGATGGCTCGATCGATTTCATTCAAATTTTAAGGATCAACGCAGTTTTATCTGAAGTTGATTGTTTTTTAACCATTTTTGAAAATACACTTCCGGTCGGAAGTTATCGTCCGTTTACGATTTTAAAAAGTCAATTTTGTCTGTCAGGTTTCTCAAAAACGAGTAAAGATAAAGGGCTGAAATTTTCAGAGATGATAGATCTACCTATTTTCTGGTGCACCTCGGTCAAGAGAATGCCAGCCGTCACTTCCGGTCGTCACCGGAAGCAAATTTGAAAAATTTTAATTTTTCAACTTTTTTATCTTTTAATATTTTTCTTTAAATTTTTTACAGTTGATAGTGACCCTTTTACTGATTCAGAATATGTAATTTGTTTTAAAATCGATCAACGCATTTTTGAGATATTAAGCGTCAAAGTCCTGAAGCGAGAGCCCGAGTAGCTCAGTCGTTATGGTCGTGGATAGTGCCCAGGCGACCCGGGTTCAAGCCCCGAGTGCCGAAAATTTTTTTTTCGTTTTTTTTGCGTAGACTCACAATTTTATCTTTAAAACGATGAGTTTTATCTCATTTATTCAAAAATCGGACGGAAGACCCACTCGTTGCTCGCAACGAGAACAATCTAGTTATTATTATTATTATTCTTTTTTTGTCTTACAAATTTTGTGCAGGCGATTTCTCGAAGATGGCTCTTTCGATTTTCTTCAAATTTTCAGGGACAATGCCTTGTCAACTGAAGTTTATACCGCTGCGACAGTTTTTAGAAATTCACTTCCGGTCGGAAGTTATCGTCGTTAAACGATTTTTAAAAGTCAATTTTGTCTGCGACGTTTCTTAAAACCGAGTAAAGATTTAGAGCTGAAATTTTCAGATATGATAGATCTACCATTTTTTTAGTGCACCTCGGTCAAAAGAATGTCCGCCGTTACTTCCGGTCGTCACTGGAAGCAAATTTTAAAAATCGAATTTTTCAACTTTTTTGTTTTAAAATATTTTTCTGTAGGTTTGATAGTGACCCTTTTTCTGATTCAGAATATGTAATTTGTTTTAAAATCGATCAACGCATTCTCGAGATATTAAGGGCCAAAGTCCTGAAGCGAGAGTCCGAGTAGCTCAGTCGTTAGAGTCGTGGACACGTGCTCAGGCGACCCGGGTTCAAGCCTCAAGTGCCGCAAAATTTTTCAACTCATTTTTCGCTTAGACCTACGATTTTACCTTTAAAATGATGAATTCTGTTCTTTTCCGTTTTAATTTTGTAAAAGAAGTTACAATAATAGCGTTTTTTCCCCGTATTTGTGTATTGAGATCCAAAGCTATGTATTCATACTGAAATAAAGTTAAAATGTTGAGAAAAATAAATAAGTTGCATCTTTAATACAACGCTTATACATTGTTCTAACATGTGTATTTCATTTAGTAATTGTGTAATATGTAATATTTAGATATTAATATTCTACGTTTAATATAGAAGTCACCGACTCCCCCCCCCCCCCCTCTCCCGATTCATAAAATCATATAGTTTTTCTGGTCTGCTTTTTCTTGATCTTTGATCTTTGACCTTTACTTTCAGCCTAGTACCATTCTAGATTACTGTACTAATGACCAGACCAATTCGTTCATTTTTAACAGAGTTATGAATTTTTGGGCATTTGCGTTTTAACTGGCGTGCTTCACATGTACTGTAGAAAAAAATTCTAACTTCCGAGCCCTTCACTCAATCCTTATGAAAATTCGTGTAAATATACTTCGGACCCAATTCTTATTGTCTGCCAAATATGCACCGGATCAGACAATTTAGAAGAAATACCTGAGATCAAACGGCGAGTATTGCCTGTACGTGGAGTTAAATTTACACAGTACACGCACCGACCCCCCCCCCCCCCCACCCCTTCCGATTCACAAAATCATTTAGTTTTTCTGGCCTGATTTTACTTGATCTTTGATATTGGACCTTTACTTTCAGCCTATTACCATTCTAGATTACTGTACTAATGGCCAGACCAGTTCGTTTTATTTTAACAGAGTTATGAATATTTGGGCATTTGAGTTTCGATTAGCGTGCTTCACATGTACTGTAGAAAAAAAGTCTAACTCCCGAGCCCTTCACTCAATCCTTATGAAATTTCGTGTAAATGTACCTCGGACCCCTTTCTAATTGTCTGCCAAATATGCAGCGGATTGAACAATTTAGAAGAAAATCCTGAGATCAAACGGCAGGCATTGCCTGTACGGGAAATTAAAATTTACATAGTACACGGGATGTAAGCAGCCGTGTAATATTTCTAGTGCATGTATATTTCTTGTTTTCCGTTTAGTCTGTATCTACGATAGCGTGTGAACTACTTATGAATGTAAGATCTGTGAAAATTACCGTTATCGATTTTTTACCGAATAAATTTACATGTTACTGATTTCGTTATTTCTACATTTATCAAGATTTTATCAATCCTGGCATAATAAAACAGTCAAACATAATAGTAAACGAAACGAAAAAAATTCTCAACGCTGAAATACATGTGTAAAATGCATCAGTCATTGTTTTATCATTCCCCTATTTGTCGTTAACCGAATCCGAGATCCACACCTCAAAATTCTACTTTCGATTTATTTACGACGAAAATCAAGCTCTGGCCTTTTCACCCCCCTCTACAAACAAACACGCATCAATATTTCAAATGACCTCGCATTGTTACAAAACCTGAATACTCAGACATCTTACACGTTGTTTTTCATCTCATACAAAAAATCAGCTCCTGTCCCGGGCGGAAACGCCCCAAATTCAAAGAGAAATTCGGGAATTATTTTGCGTCAGCCATGTTTTGACGTGAACCTTCGCTGAAATTCTGTTATGACACTTGCATAAGTTGGGTGTTCTAATCTCGCCGGAGCCACAAGATTTGTTCTTTCTCTCCTTTTCTTTCTATCCATTTTTTTTTTTTTTTGATTTTCTAACAGAAATATTATTCACAAAGGGGTTGTTGGAATGAAGTACACGTTGAAAAACACTATTCCATTTAGATTAAGACAAAAACAGACCTTATTTATTAGGGTCTTCCGTCTTCAGCGGAAGACCCTTCTATTATTCTATTGTTTCTTTTTCACTTTTCTTATTATTAGGGTCTTCCGTCTTCAGCGGAAGACCCTACTATTATTCTATTGTTTCTTTTTCACTTTTCTTATTATTAGGGTCTTCCGTCTTCAGCGGAAGACCCTACTATTATTCTATTGTTTCTTTTTCACTTTTCTTATTAAGGTCTTCCGTTTCCAACGGAAGACCTTATTGTTATTCTTCGGTTTCTTTTTCCCTATTATTATTCTTATTTTTTTTCTTCCGATTTTTGTGCACGCGATTTCTCAGAAACGGCTCGGCCGATCTCCATCAAATTTTCAGATATGATATACATTGGTCTGAACCTGATAGCAAATTTTTTTCATTGATGACGTCACATCCGTTTCTGAGATTTTGAGATTTTTCCAATTTTTATATGGGTATTTTGTCTTCAGTCGTTCTCCTAAACTATAAGAGATATTGAGCTTAAATTTCGAAGGTTGGTAGAGGAAAGATTGAAGTTTTGCATGGTTGTTGTTTTATATGTCTAGCTCTAAATGCGCCAAAGCTCGGTAGGGCTCGAAAATTGAGATATCAAAAGAGTCGTGAATTTTCGTGTTTTTCTTTGTTTATCTCTTTTCTGGAAAATATTTTGTTAAAACATGTAGTGCAGAAAAAGTTTAAATTTACAAGATCTTTTGTTTGATTTAAAAAAAAAAGGGGCTGGCCCCTCAAATTAGGGGCCTAAAGTGCTCTAAAGTATTTTATTTATAGCCCTTAACTGAGGGATATTTTGTAATAGGTTATAGAAGCAAATATGTTTATCTCTCAGGTATTTATCCAAGCAATGTAATGATTTTATCATGTGTTACGTAATTAGGGGTTTTTAGGGGCCAAAAGTCCAAAATTTTGATAACCCATATCTCAGAAAGGAAAAATATTTTGAAATGCATTATAGAAGGAAAGTTGCTCAAAATGATGTACTTAACAAAATGCAACCTACAAAATTTCGTTAAACGGCCCCTATAAGGAGATGAGGGGTCGGCCCCTAAAATGTTTTTTCCCATATATCTCTATAACGGTAACGAATTTCTGAACACTTGTTGAACAAAATGTGTTTAAAATTAAAAGACCTTTTAATTATATCAAGAAAAAGGGGCTGGCCCCTTAAATTAGGGGATCGGAGGTCTCTAAAGTCTTTTATCTGTAGCCCTTAACTGAGAGATATTTTGTAAAAGGTTATAGAAGCAAATATGTTTATCTCACAGGTATTTATCCAAGCAATGTAATGATTTTATCATGTGTTACGTAATTAAGGGTTTTTAGGGGCCAAAAGTCCAAAATTTTGATCACCCATATCTCAGAAAGGACAAATATCTTAAAATGCATTATAGAAGGAAAGTTGCTCAAAATGATGTACTTAACAAAATGCAACCTTCAAAATTTCGTTAAACCGCCGCTATAAGGAGATAAGGGATCGGCCCTCAATACGTTCTTTGCCGTATATCTTAAAAACGGTAACGAATTTCTAAACGCTTGCTGAACAAAATGTGTTTAGAGTTAAATGACCTTTTATTTGATATCAAGAAAAAATGGCTGGCCCCTCAAATTAGGGGACCAGAGGGCTCTAAATACTTTTATCTGTAGCTGTTTACTGAGGGATATTTTATAAGGGTTATAAAAGCAAAATTAGGTATAATACGTTTATATATCCTAACAATATAATGATTTACTTATGCGTTACCTAATTAGGGGTTTTAGGGGCCAGAAGTAAAAAGTTTAATCGTGTCTATCTCAATTGGAAGAAATGCTAGTATTTAAAAAAGCAACGTAAGAGAACTTATAAAAGGCGATGCAGAAAAGCAGTAGTACTCCACTCCTTTTTACAGATCATGTTTTCTTGTCGAAAATCAAAGTCGATGATGTCATATCACATTCCTAAAATCGGACGGAAGACCTCCTCGTTGCTCGCAACGAGATCGTGTCTAGTTATTATTATTATTATTCTTTTTTTGTCTTACAAATTTTGTGCAGGCGATTTCTCGAAGATGACTCTTTCGATTTTCTTCAAATTTTCAGGGACAATGCCTTGTCAACTGAAGTTTATACCGCTGCGACAGTTTTTAGAAATTCGCTTCCGGTCGGATGTTATCGTCGTTAAACGATTTTTAAAAGTCAATTTTGTCTGCGACGTTTCTCAAAAACAAGTAAAGATTTAGAGCTGATATTTTCAGATATGATAGATCTACCGTTTTTATAGTGCACCTCGGTCAAAAGAATGTCCGCCGTCACTTCCGGTCGTTACTGGAAGCAAATTTAAAAAATCGAATTTTTCAACTTTTTTGTTTTAAAATATTTTTCGGTAGGGTTGATAGTGACCCTTTTTCTGATTCAGAATATGTAATTTGTTTTAAAATCGATCAACGCATTCTCCAAATATTAAGGGTCAAAGTCCTGAAGCGAGAGTCCGAGTAGCTCAGTCGTTAGAGTCGTGGACATATGCCCAGGCGGCCCGGGTTCAAGCCTCAAGTGCCGCAAAATTTTTCAACTCATTTTTCGCTTAGACCTACGATTTTATCTTTGAAATGATGAATTCTGTTCTTTTCCGTTTTAATTTTGTAAAAGAAGTTATAATAATAGCGCTTTCCCCCGTATTTGTGTATCTAGTTAAAAATGTTCAGAATAATAAATAGTTACATCTTTAATAACACGCTTATACATTGCTCTATCACATGTTTATCATTTAGTAATTGTGTATATTGTAATATTTAGAATTAAATATTTTACGTTTAATACAGAAGTAACCGACACTCCACCCCCCCCCCCCCGAGTCACACAAAATTGTTTAGTTTTTCTTCCCTGCTTTTTCTTGATCTTTGATCTTGGACCTTTAATTTCAACCTATTACCATTATAGATTACTCTACTAATGACCAAACCAATTCGTTCATTTTTAACAGAGTTATGAATTTTGGGGCATTTGAGTTTCGATTAGCGTGCTTGACATGTACTGTAGAAAAAAATTCTAACTTCCGAGCCCTTCACTTAATCCTAATCAAATTTCGTGTAAATGAACCTCGGTCCCCATTCTTACTGTCTGCCAAATATGCAGCGGATTGAACAATTTAGAAGAAATTTCTGAGATCAAACAGCGCGTATTGTCTATACGGGGAGTCCAAATTTACACAGTACACGCACCGACCCCCCCCCCCCCACCACCCCGATTCACAAACTCATTTAGTTTTTCTGGCCTGATTTTACTTGATCTTTGACCTGTACTTTTAACCTAATACTATTCTAGATTACTGTACTAATGGCCAGGCCAATTCGTTCATTTTTAACAGAGTTATGAATTTTTGTGCATTTGAGTTTCGATTAGCGTGCTTCACATGTACTGTAGAAAAAAATTCTAACTCCCGAGCCCTTCACTCAATCCTAATCAAATTTCGTGTAAATGTACCTCGGACCCCATTCTAATTGTCTGCCAAATATGCAGCGGATTGAACAATTTAGAAGAAATTCCTGAGATCAAACGGCAGGCATTACCTGTACGGGGAATTAAAATTTACACAGTACACGGGATGTAAGCAGCCGTGTAATATTTCTGGTGCATGTATATTTCTTGTTTTCCGTTTAGTCTGTATCTACGATAGCGTGTGAACTACTTATGAATGTTAGAACTGTGAAAATAACTGTTATCGATTTTTTACCGAATAAATTTACATGTTACTGATTTCGTTATTTCTACATTTATCAAGATTTCATCAATCCTGGCATAATAAAACAGTCAAACATAATAGTAAACGACACGAAAAAAAATTCTCAACGCTGAAATACATGTGTAAAATGCATCAGTCATTGTTCTAGGATTCCCCTATTTGTCGTTAACCGAATCCGAGATCCACACCTCAAAATTCTACTTTCGATTTATTTACGACGAAAATCAAGCTCTGGCCTTTTCACCCCCCTCTACAAACAAACACGCATCAATATTTCAAATGACCTCGCATTGTTACAAAACCTGAATAGTCAGACATCTTAGACGTTGTTTTTCATCTCATACAAAAAATCAGCTCCTGTCCCGGGCGGAAACGCCCCGAATTCAAAGAGAAATTCGGGAATTATTTTGCGTCAGCCATGTTTTGACGTGAACCTTTGCTGAAATTCTGTTATGACACCTGCATAAGTTGGGTGTTCTAATCTCGCCGGAGCCACAAGATTTGTTCTTTCTCTCCTTTTCTTTCTATCCATTTTTTTTTTTTTTTTTTTTTTTTGATTTTCAAACAAAAATACTATTCACAAAGGGGTTGTTGGAATGAAGAACACGTTGAAAAACACTATTCCATTTAAATAAAGACAAAAACAGACCTTATTTATTAGGGTCTTCCGTCTTCAGCGGAAGACCCTTCTATTATTCTATTGTTTCTTTTTCACTTTTCTTCTTATTATTAGGGTCTTCCGTCTTCAGCGGAAGACCCTTCTATTATTCTATTGTTTCTTTTTCACTTTTCTTATTAGGGTCTTCCGTCTTCAGCGGAAGACCCTTCTATTATTCTATTGTTTCTTTTTCACTTTTCTTATTATTATTAGGGTCTTCCGTCTTCAGCGGAAGACCCTACTATTATTCTATTGTTTCTTTTTCACTTTTCTTATTGTTATTAGGGTCTTCCGTCTTCAGCGGAAGACCCTTCTATTATTCTATTGTTTCTTTTTCACTTTTCTTATTATTATTATTCTTTTTTGTCTTACAAATTTTGTGCAGGCGATTTCTCGGAGATGGCTCGTTCGATTTTCTTCAAATTTTCAGGGATAATGCCTCGTCATCTGAAGTTTATACCGCTGCGACAGTTTTTGAAAATTTACTTCCGGTCGGAAGTTATCGTCGTTAAACGATTTTTAAAAGTCAATTTTGTCTGCGACGTTTCTAAAAAACTAGTAAAGATTTAGAGCTGGAATTTTTAGAAATGATAGATCTACCTTTTTTCTAGTGCACCTCGGTGAAGACAATGTCGGCCGTCACTTCCGGTCGTCACCGGAAGCCAATGTAAAAAATCGAGTTTTTCAACTTTTTAGTTTTTTAATATTTTTTGATAGGTTTGATAGAGACCCTTTTACTGATTCAGAATATGTAATTTGTTTTAAAATCGATCAACGCATTATCGAGATATTAAGCGTCAAAGTCCTGAGGCGAGAGTCTGAGTAGCTCAGTCGTTATAGTCGTGGACAGTGCCCAGGCGACCCGGGTTCAAGCCCCGAGTGCCGCAAAATTTTTTTTCGTATTTGTTTCTTAGACTTATGATTTTATCTTTAAAATGATGTGTTTTATATCATTTATTTTAAAATGCGTCTAATGACATCTTTTTCGAATTGATTGGTTAAAATTTTAATTTTTTTCAAAAATTTTAAACACATTTAAATCGTGTTTAAATGACCTCAGACTAACTTTAAATTATGATATTTCAGTTGCGCTTGCAATTCTGAGTCTGATGACATCTTTTTCGAATTGATTGGATGAAATTTAAATTTTTCAAATTTTTTTTAAATTATTTAAATCGTGTTTAAATGACCTCAGACTAATTTAAAAACATGATATCTAGGTTGCACTTGCATTTCTGCGTCTAATGACATCTTTTTCGAATTGATTGGATTAAATTTTAATTTTTTCAAAAATTTTAAACTTATTTAAATCGTGTTAAAATGACCTCAGACTAATTTTAAATCATGATATCTATGTTGCGCTTGCAATTCTGCGTCTGATGACATCTTTTCCGAATTGATTAAATGGAATTTAAATTTTTCAAAAATTTTAAACTCATTTAAATCGTGTTAAAATGACCTCAGACTAATTTTAAAACATGATATCTAAGTTGCACTTGCAATTCTGCGTCTAATGACACCTTTTTCGAATTGATTGAATAAAATTTTAATTTTTTCAAAAAATTTAAACACATTAAATCGTGTTTAAATGACCTCAGACTAATTTTAAATGATGATATTTCAGTTGCGCTTGCAATTCTGCGTCTGGTGACGTCTTTTTTGAATTGATTGGATAAAATTTTAATTTTTCAAATTTTTAAAATTTATTTTAATCGTGTTTAAATGACCTCAGACTAATTTAAAAACATGATATCTAAGTTGCACTTGCAATTCTGCGTCTAATGACATCTTTTTCGAATTGATTGGATAAAATTTTAATTTTTTCAAAAATTTTAAACTCATTTAAATCATTTTAAAATGACCTCAAACTAATTTTAAATCATGATATCTATGTTGCGCTTGCAGTTCTGCGTCTGATGACATTTTTTCCTAATTGATTAAATGGAATTTAAATTTTTCAAAAATTTTAAACTCATTTAAATCGTGTTAAAATTCCTTCAGACTAATTTAAAAACATGATATCTAAGTTGCACTTCCAATTTTGCGTCTAATGACATCTTTTTCGAATTGATTGGATAAAATTTTAAATTTTTCAAAAATTTTAAACACATTTAAATCGTGTTAAAATGACATCAGACTAATTTTAAAACATCATATCTAAGTTGCACTACCAATTCTGCGTCCAATGACATCTTTTTCGAATTGATTAGATAAAATTTTAATTTTTCAAAATTTTTAAACTCATTTAAATCGTGTTTGAATGACCTCAGACTAATTTAAAAACATGATATCTAGGTTGCACTTGCAATTATGCGTCTAATGACATCTTTTTCGAATTGATTGGATTAAATTTTAATTTTTTCAAAAATTTTAAACTTATTTAAATCGTGTTAAAATGACCTCAGACTAATTTTAAATCATGATATATATGTTGCGCTTGCAATTCTGCGTCTAATGACATCTTTTTCGAATTGATTGGATTAAATTTTAATTTTTTCAAAAATTTTAAACTTATTTAAATCGTGTTAAAATGACCTCAGACTAATTTTAAATCATGATATCTATGTTGCGCTTGCAATTTTGCGTCTGGTGACATCTTTTCCGAATTGATTAAATGGAATTTAAATTTTTCAAAAATTTTAAACTCATTTAAATCGTGTTAAAATGACCTCAGACTAATTTTAAAACATCATATCTAAGTTGCACTTGCAATTCTGCGTCTAATGACACCTTTTTCGAATTGATTGAATAAAATTTTAATTTTTTCAAAAAATTTAAACACATTTAAATCGTGTTTAAATGACCTCAGACTAATTTTAAATGATGATATTTCAGTTGCGCTTGCAATTCTGAGTCTGGTGACGTCTTTTTTTAATTGATTGGATAAAATTTAAAATTTTTCAAATTTTTTAAATTTATTTTAATCGTGTTTAAATGACCTCAGACTAATTTAAAAACATGATATCTAAGTTGCACTTGCAATTCTGCGTCTAATGACATCTTTTTCGAATTGATTGGATAAAATTTTAATTTTTTCAAAAATTTTAAACTCATTTAAATCATTTTAAAATGACCTCAAACTAATTTTAAATCATGATATCTATGTTGCGCTTGCAGTTCTGCGTCTGATGACATTTTTTCCTAATTGATTAAATGGAATTTAAATTTTTCAAAATTTTTAAACTCATTTAAATCGTGTTAAAATTCCTTCAGACTAATTTAAAAACATGATATCTAAGTTGCACTTGCAATTCTGCGTCTAATGACATCTTTTTCGAATTGATTGGATAAAATTTTAATTTTTTCAAAAATTTTAAACACATTTCAATCGTGTTAAAATGACATCAGACTAATTTTAAAACATCATATCTAAGTTACACTACCAATTCTGCGTCCAATGACATCTTTTTCGAATTGATTAGATAAAATTTTAATTTTTCAAAATTTTTAAACTCATTTAAATCGTGTTTGAATGACCTCAGCTTACTTTTAAAACATAATATCTAAGTTTCGCTTGTGATTTTACGTATGATGACTTCTTTTTCGAATTGATTGGGTGAAATTTAAATTTTTCAAAAAATTTTAACTCTTTTAAATTGTGTTAAAATGACTTCAGACTAATTTTAAAACATGATATCTACGATGCGTTTGCAATTCCCTCCTCTCCCTCGATTTCTAAAATCATAAAATTTTCCGATCTGATTTTTTTCATCTTTGATCTTAAATTTCAACCTTGTACCCTTCTAAATCAGTATAATAAAGATCTAGTACATTATACTAAAAAAACCAAAATACTTTCACCGGTTCTGAATTTTTAATTTAATTTTACAATATTTGATCAAAAAAATATTTTAAAATTTTGTGGATACTGGGACATAAAAATAATAAAGGCCCCTGCGGGATTTAAACTCACGATTTACAGATTCTAAGTTAACGCTCTAAACCCTTACGCTAAGTTATTTAGCAACCAAGCTGGAAAAGAAAAGGGTTATAAAATTGTGCTTGATTTTATTGTTTATATTAATAGGAAGTACATTACCATTTCGAGGAGTTTCATACAACCTTCAGTAAAACATACTGTGATATGTATAACCAATTTAATTTTACCAAACTATTCATCTCATATTTTCAGTATATAGTCTAGATTATAGATCAAACAATATTAACAAGTTCTAAGGTTTGCGTCAATTTAACCTATATATCAATATATCATTTGAAAAATCTTTTAAAATTATTTTCTCTACCATTATGAATTTCTCTCAGTTTGTTTATTTGTAACATTAAAAAAATCATAAATATTCAATAAAAATATAATTTTTCCTTATGAACTTTCTTAGATTGACAAAAATAAAAAATAACAAGCAAGGAACTATTTTGATATATTATTCCCACCCGAAGCTAATAGATTCCTTTAAGTTATGAGAACCTCATCGAGTTTGAAATTCGAAAATACAACCCGATTTTAATAATTTGTACCATTTTGCATTTGAATTATATCGACCACTATTAAACAACTGAAATCAAGTTTAAGAGTAAAAAACATTATTATATCGATAAATATCTACACAACGTTTGAATTTGCTGATCTGCTGGATCTTAACAACGTGTACAGTTTGTTTTTAAAAAAAATGCTCTATTTTATGATATATATAGGATGTATAGTATAGTCACAAATTTTTAAGACTATTTGTGATAAAAATGGGTGTAAAATTCTATTACATTATACACGATTGTCAAAATAGCTAATGCAATAAATCTTTACTGCATTTAAAGGCGCAGAACTCTATGTAGTGGCAAATTCAATGGAAATTTACAGCCTGAAAGGTGACATATGTAAAACAAACCTGCATATTGTATAAGGAGTACGCACTATCAAAATAGCTTACTCCTTGTATCTTGCCAGAATGAACAGTATATCTATATTACATAAAACTACATAATGTTGAAAAAAAGCTAACTCATTGATTTTTAATGCAGGAACAGAGGAACAGTATAGTAAAAAAATACGTTATATTTAGGACTACACAACGGTCAAAATAGCAAACTCACAAGATCATTCCAGTGCATATAATGCAGTCGCAAGTTTATAAAAATACTAGGTACAGTATATCATAAATGAGTACATTACTAGTGTTACAGCATGTACAGAGTACAGTAAGGTCAATTAACTGGTCCAATCAAGTTTTTTTAATCTCCATATTTTATTAATTATTGAACAAAACATGAGGAGACAAAGACAAACATTCATTCACTCACACACTCATTCAAAATTTACAAAGTCTAGAAAATCATACACTAGTAATTATCATTTTGAAAATATATATGTAGTTATGCATACACGATAATTGTGTTTTGATGATGAATAAAGAAGAAAACTTGAACAAAAAAAAATAAAACTAAATAAAGACCAATACATTATTCAAGTGATGTAACAAAGTTATCAAGCATAATCCATCTTATAGTGAATTTATCTAACATCATTTTAGTAGCATATGATTTTTTTCTCTATTAAAAATTTGAATATATTGAACTTTTAAGTTCACTGATAAAAAGGCTCGATTTTTTTTCTGATTTGTAAAATATGTATTTCTTTGTTAACAAAATCAATAAATTTAAAATATTACTTTTTCTTTTGTATTACCAAACATGATTTCACACTATGAAAAATGGACATGGATTGACAATAAGTATTCCAACTGCATCCACAGTTGTTTACTTTTATTACAGTAAAAAAAACAAATGTTCAATTGACTCAGATTCAGTTGTGCATAAATTACATTTGTTGTTGTTAGTTATTTTACAATTGAATAAATACATATTTGTTCCTAAAATTCGGTAAAGTATTCTATATTCCAGCCATAACAGTTTACCGTCTTTCGTGCATTTAAAAAGTGCATTACATATTGCTTTCCAAAATAATGAATCGTCAGGTTAAGTAGAATTTTCCATTTTCTTTCGTGTTTGACACTAGTACATGTATTACAACTACTTATAAACACATTATATACATCCTTGTTGATTTTAAGAAGGTTAGTAATGGATCTTGGTAAAATAGGCAACGTTTTATCCCATTCATTAACATTGTTCACAAATACTAGTAAACAAAGGACTCTTTTAAGTCCAAGTATAACGGTTAATGGTAAATTTACATTGAAATCATTTAACTGGATGAACTCTCCATCTTCATTATAAAAAGTCAGATACATATATAAACCCCTTTTATACAATACTTAAACAAATATTGATTTTTTATCCATTTTTATCTGGGGGGTTAAACCACACTGGGGTCTGATGTATATTTGATGATTTTTGTACTATGTCAATGTATTCACTATATCCCAGTAATGATTCTTTCCAAAACAAGTTATGAGTATTTTTTGAAATAATTCTGGGGTAATCAGATCCCATCTGCAAACATTTTGAGACTATACTTTTTGTAATTACACCAAAATGAGTATTCATGAGTAGATCATCTGTAGACTGCAAAATTCTTCTGAACCATGATAATTTGAGTGATTTGATACATGATTCTAAGTGCACCATTTGGAGTCTCCCATCAGTATATTTTTGAATTAATAATGTTCTTGACACCTTATCATTTTTTCCATTCCAGATAAATTGAAAAAAGATAGTTTTTCAAGTTGTGTTATCCACTGTTTAGAGGGTGTAGGCAATGTTATAAACAGATGGGTCAATTTGGGTAATAAAGGTGATTTTATGACCGTTATTTTTCCTAAAGGAGTCAACTGTCTTTTATTCCAGCTATTTATTTCTTTGATATTTGATCCCAGTTTTGGTTCAAATTTTATTTCTGTAACATTAGTAATTTAATTCCTAATACATTGAAGTCCTCGTTTGTCCATTGTTTTTTAAAATTTGGACATAGAATCCAATCAAGTTAACTCATGAGTTACCTAATGGGTGTTTACAGCAATGTTCGATAACTCTAATTTATTCTTATTTTTTTTTTAGTACCATAGATCTTCCTTTTAAATAGACAAATTTAATTCGCCTTATAGTGTTAATGCTACTCAAAGGTATTCAACGAACTACTTTGCTTAATGGGTCCACGGAGACCTACTACATACAGGATAAGAAGTTCGAGCCACCGATGCATTACTATAACCGGTTTATCAAATTTTATCTCAGTTTGTATATTTATTCCAATTGGAACTAAGTAACTTTGTAAAATGCATGGATACTATAAAAAAAACTTCTTGCAATTTTATTTCAATTATAAAGTTTGAAGGATAAATAACATTTTAATGCTGAAAAAAAATCAGAGGCTGAGGGTCGGAGAACTTTAAAACGATTTATGAAACGATATCCTGGATCTTTACGGGATATACTGAGTGAGTAGACAACGGTCACATATCTAAAACATTATTCAATTAATATAGGTCTATAAGGCTGTCAGAATACCTTTTACTAACCTGTTTCGGTTTTCTTGTTTTATTATGGACATTTATCTATTACTGAAACTTCAATAGGTAATTTTTAGAGAGTGTCAATTCGATGAAAAAAAAATGAATTGATTGCTTGTCACACAGCACACCAGATTCTGTCATATTTTTATTCTTATTATGATACTTGGAACATATTTCATTATGATACAGAAAATTTCAGTGAATTTCCAGGTTTTAAATATCCAGCTATCATCTGCAGATGCTCAATTCCAACTTAAAGGGGCATGGTCACGATTTTGGTCAAAAATTATTTTTCCGAATTTAATGTTTACAATCCTTAATTAATTTTTAATATGAAACCAAAGAACTATATATGATATGAGTTAAATTTGGCCCCCATAATTCGCCATTATTTAAGTGTTTCGGGTACAATAAAATGCTTACTTATTTTTTAGAAGAGTTGATGTAAAATATATTTTTCATCTATTTATTTAATTTATTTGCACTCACTGGCAGTATATGACGTCAGAAGTGACGCTATTTCTATAATTCAATCAAAATCAGTCAAAAATTGACATTTTTCTTATCTTTTTACGAATGGGAAATATAGAGCGCATGCTTGAACAAGGAACAATTTTTTGTTACTTATTAGTCTTGGCTAGATACATCTCTGATTAAAATATTTTGTTTGTTCAAGCATGCACTCTATGTTTTCTGAAAGAAAAACTGCTTAAAAACAAGCTATTTTATGCTAAAAATGCAAAAATGGCGGAAAAATGTTGTCTTTACGATGTCATATTTCTAAATTATGGGCACTTGAACTAAAATGAACATTATCTAAAAACATCACATATATATCTGTACAAAGAAAACAAAGAATTACAGTAAAATGATGATGTTCATTTTAGGGGGCCATTTTAGACCCATATCATTTATAGTCCTTTGAGTGTCATTCCTTGAGTTAGAAGCGAGTTACAGAGCTTACAATTCTTTGATATGTAAATCAAGCTTTTGTTTACATTTTTAATGTTGAAGTGAAAATTCCAGTTTTAGACTTAATATGAATGTATTAAACGTTAAGAGCTGTTTATTATGCTTGAAATGAATAAAAAGATAGACTAATCAGTTTAAAACAGATTTTTTACTGGTATGTTGAACCTATGTAAACAAAAACAGGGCACGAGCCTTGTTTACATGACAAAGAATTGTGAGCCCTGTATCATGCTTATAAATCTACGCCTGACACAAATTTCGTTTGATCATTAGAAATCCATTACTTTAATATTTTAAATAATAAAAACGGAAAAATATAATTTGATCAAAATCGTGACCATGTCCCTTTAATCTTTATCCTTAATGAATAAGTAGTACTAAGCTATTTTATGACTAAAGTTTCTTTAACAACTAGTATGTTTTTCTGCCTAATATAAGACAATATTCGTTTGTTATAATGATGTGTTTAGAAACTATCAACGCACATTGCAAGCTTTTATAAGACTGAATTGCTTGCAAAATGAAGCAGAATAATTAATTATCAAGCAATTTTAAAAGTACAGCATCATGATAACTGTAATAAGTTTGTAATCGATGAATACTGTCAATTTGTATAGAGCTAGATACATACACATGATCCAAAATTGTTCCCCCTTCTGTAGTGCTAAAGGATACAAGCTGCCTGAAGTTTTGATCTCTTAAAAACCTTTGAAGTGGACCATCGGCCTTGGCATCCTCGTTAAAGTCCCCCAGGACAATACTGTTTTGATTTCTTGTTTTTAATAAATCAAGAACTTTCTTAAAACTCTGAAGGAATGTTGACATTTTTGCTATGCATGGGCGATACACAGAAATCAACAAAATATCTTCCTTCAATAATTTCACTGCTATTCCTTCAATATTCATCTGAGTCAGTGAAAAAAATTCATACGGACCTTCACTATCTTTTAAATACAGAGCAACACCCCCACCTCTTGACATGCGTAAACTCTGATTTGAGACTTCATTTTCCTCATATGCGTCCTGTCTAGGGAGATGATGAAACTGAAACCCTTCAAGAGCAAAATTTTCTGTTATTTCCCCAGATCCTAACCATGTCTCCGTTAAGCAGATAACATCAGCCTTAATGAACCTAGCATCATTTCGTAGATCTCCAAAATGGCCATATAGACTTTGTATATTATGTAGAACTATTTTCTTTCCACACGAATTTAAAGATCGTGAAATGTTACCAAAAGTAACTTTTGTCATTTCATTTAAAGCTGTCTTAACTTCTGGATCAGCATATACATTTTTTCGTAATCGAGCTGAATCTTCTGTATCTATAAATAGACCTGCTTTTGTAGTAACCCTAGACAATGCAACATATCCTTGGCCAGGGGCAAATGCTCGATCTAAATTCACTACTACTTTGTCTGTTGTCATCCCCTGCACCTTATGAGCCGTGCACGCCCAAGATAACCGAATTGGAAATTGATGACGTACCACTGTAGTTATCTTGTCTTTTATCTCATCTTGTACTCTTTCTATGAAGACCAGATTCCCATCCTTTGTTTTTTGTCCTGACTTTTTTCCAACTTCCTTATTAT
This sequence comes from Magallana ariakensis, assembly GCA_020458035.1. Classification (NCBI taxonomy): domain Eukaryota; kingdom Metazoa; phylum Mollusca; class Bivalvia; order Ostreida; family Ostreidae; genus Magallana; species Magallana ariakensis. Next base: position 36,169,922 of record CM035811.1, on the reverse strand, counting down.
CAAAAACAACTCCCACAGCTTTAACGATTGTATTACTGTTTTCTTCAAACACAAATCGACAGATATGGCCCATTACTCCATTCACAAGTCCATCTTCTACATTACAATTCCTTGTGAGCATCACTCTTGCTTTGATGGACAAGATCAGGGTGCTTGGAAGCCCATCACTTCTCGATTTTGTCATAGGTTTGTTTTTCAGTATTAATTTACCAGATGTTTTGTCCTTCCTATAATCTTTAGCATCGATTTCTAATAAATCTTCACAAGATTTCTTTAACATGGTGATATTGAATGTGTTTACCTCCTCGTTGGTAGAAAACACATGAAGAACATCTTCTGGTCCTTCCCTGATACAGTCTTCTAACATAGATCTTTGCTCCTGTGTAAATGGCTCATCTCTTTCTCTTACACGAAGGGAATTAAGAACCTCAGCAAAAAACATATCACCTCTTTGTCTCATAATCTCTTTTAATTCAATGACCTTAAATAAGTCAAGCCAATAGTCCATAGGATATGCCATGTTTTCTTTATAAAGCCTTTCATCTTTTCGCTGCTTAACTGGAGGAAGCTGATAAAAATCTCCAACAGCTATAACACAGACTCCTCCAAATGGTTCTCTACATTTCTTAATTTGCACCAGTCTTTCATGTATGTAGTAGAGGAGTTTTTTGAACACCATCGATATTTCGTCAATGATAAGAATCTGAAGATCTCCTATCTTTACTCTCAATTCACTGAGTTTTTGTTCTCCAAGTGGTTCATAAGGCAATGGAAGATACTTTGTTAATGAAAATAAGTGGTGAAGTGTATTTCCGCCAATGTTGAAAGCTGCAGTTCCTGTGAATGCTGACAGAAGCACTGATATCCTTTCTGGGTCAGACATAATTTTTGAAAGCAAACGCGATGCTTCAAAATGAATAGCTTTAATGAGATGACTTTTGCCTGTCCCTGCACCTCCAGTTACAAATAAATGTATTGGTTCACATTTCTCTCCTGTAATCTTTGCTAAACACCAATCGCGCACCAAGTAAAATACTTCCCTCTGTGTTTCATTCAAACTTTGAAGAACAGGGATCATTTCTTCTCTAGAGATCGTGTTTTGTTGAACATGATACATGACATCTGCATTATGTGTCTCGCTCTCAAGATCCGGTAAAACATCCACACTATCTTCCTGTGGTACTGTGTTGTCTTTTTTAAGTGCTAAACCTTCCCTTCTGAGTACCTCTGTTTCTGGACATATGCGAGACCATGCATCTTCTGGTTCACCATTCATTTCATATGCTTCTTGAGCAATGTCAATTACATCTTCATTTCTTGCATACCTTGAATGATTCATATCCACAATTGTCTTCACTGATTGTTTACGATTCCTGCCAGAAATTTTTACATGACCAGTTTCATAAAAATCTTCATATAAATCAAACCCTGGTGGTTTCAACTGTGCCTCTGTCCAATACGGGAGAAAAAGTTGCAGAAGAGATTGATAATATTTTTCTGACATCCTTTCAACGTTGAATCTAGGATACCTTACAACAGCATGTTGTGTTCTAGTTCTTCGTTGCACATAACCCTTCCCATTCTGTAATTCAAACACATTTTGATTTTCCGTCTTAGGAACTTGAGATTTAGCTAGCACTCTGAATTCAGAGCAGAAATCGGCAAGGCACATTTCATGAAAATTTGGATTATCAGGCCGGTTCATGTAACGTTCAATGATGTTTGTCATCCAAACTTCATTCTCGTCATCTTCTTCGTCATTTATCTCTTCATCTTTTGAAGATTTCTTTTTCAACAAAGACAGAGGTTTACTTAAACGCACTGGGTTATCGCCAACGGGTACGAAAACAACTTTCCTAGAACATTCCTTCATCTTCAAGTTACACACTCTATACACAGCTTCCTGAGCACTTACTTCTCTGTGATGCAAGTAAGCTGAACCAATTTTCTTCATTGTCTGTCTGGCATCATAGTTTCCTTCTTCGGCCTCCAATTTTGTTTGTTTAAGTAACATGCCCATTTCTCTTTCTGCCTTTGAAATATAGGAAACAATATAAACAATACAACTGAATGGATCCAATACAAACTGTATGTCCATATTAGCATCCCATGATTTTAACAAGCACCTGTTATACTGGTTGGTCCACACTTCATTTGGGCAGCGTCTAAGAATAATTGACCTTTTTGATGATAACATATTATGGGCTTCTTCGTACAGTTCCTGAGTTAGTGACAGATCATCAAATAACTTCTCTGTTGTAAGGATTTCTTCATCTTCATTCTGTATTTTATCCCAAACACTAACTAATATGTCCTTCGCATATGCCTTGTTTACCATTGTTTCAGAATCAATTTTACAGTCATCCGAGTTTCCTTCCTCTTGAACACTTGTAATAAAGGTATTTTGAGATGGAGGCCTTGGGAAATTAAACCTACATTCTGTACCCTTCTTTTTACACGATTTTGAATGTTTCTTACTATGTTGTTGCACTTCCAAGACACTTTTTCTTAATTCTGCGTCAGAATTTTCTGTTGGTACAGCACATGTCACATATCTGTCAATGAAGTTACATACAGCTTCCACTCCATCAGAATCAATACTCGGTGCATTTTGAATCCAGTATAAACAATGCATGTGGGGGGATCCCCTCTGCTGAAACTCAACTCTTTGAAAAAAGTCTACTACCTTTCCTATTGGTTCAGCTGGGGAAAGTATAACTTCCTTGTGAAATATTTGAAATCTATGTTCAAACATTCTAGCCACTGTTACTGGATTTGCCCTTAAAACATCATTCTTTTCTGACCATTCCATTTGATCTGGGTTTCTGTCATCGTTCTGTTGTTGTAAAATGACTTTAACAGCATCATTCCATCTATATTCAGCTGCAGAAAACGAACAAAACCAAGTTGGAATTCCTAACTGTCGCAGCATTGCAAAAAGGTCCTTTTGAGCAGCTGCCCAATAAGCAGGTGTTCCTCTAATCGGTTGCATAAATCTTACAGCATCATCATTTCTCAGCAACCTAGAAAGAGTAATTGGATCTTGCAACATTTCCAATGTAACTGATTTCCCACTAGTACATTTTGAAAGAGATTTTCTAAGTGAAATTTGTGTTTTCTCAATCACTTGATTCAATTCAGACATATACTGGCTAAAGAAAATGTAATTGGTATCTTTTGCGAACCTGTTATCTGCATTCATTAACCTATTGTTGAAGTACCTAGACAGTGTTAATTTTTCTGATCTTTCTTCATTCCAGGAAAATCGACCACTTGGGAAATGACAAGGAAAAGCCTTAGCTTCATTGCCAGGTTCCTGTAACATTCGAACTGGGTTTTTACCTTCGCCTGGTGCAATGTTGTACACATCATCAAAATAATGGTCTAAAACTTCCTGTGCAACATCAATTGGTTGTAAACATGTGTCAAATGCAACCATTTCCTCTTCAGCTTCTTCAGTTTCATTTGTATTAACTACACCATCTGGCACTTCTTCATGACTCTCTAGATCTTCTTCCAAATTTGATTCAACTTTCACATCCTTGTACCAATGATTGTTTTCTTTAAGGTATGATAAGGCTGACAGGACATTCTTTGTACTAACAAACTGATATTCAAAGTAGCCTTTGTAATTCAATTTTCTTTTTAACTTAACACGTAACAACAGGTTTTCATTCTGATGCATTGGTAAAGTGGCAGCTTTTCTCATATCTGATGGCACACAAACAACAGGTCCATGTATATTTCTCTGTTGACCATGAGGAAGAGCCATAATTTTCATGAATGGTATGTGAATCGCAATCAAATGCTGTTCTAAACTGTTCAATTTTGTCAATTCAGGTGGAATATCTTCCAGCATCATACCGTTCACTGCAGCTTCAGCTGGTGCTTTGCCACTCATTATTTTCCTGTGACAAGTGTAACAGATCCATAATGATGATTTAGTACACCCTTCTTGGCAAGATTCAGAACACTCATGCAAATACTTGTCTGTTAGACAAATTTCAGAAATACACTTTGCTGATTCACTTTTTGTATACATCTGGTATTCACAAGCTTGAACTTGTTTTTTAAACAAAAGTCTATGGCAACAACTGCAAACATAATTCGGACCCTCCATAGCCAATCTCTTAAACGATTTGATAACTTCCTCTTCCTGTTCTAAGTTCAATTGTTTTAATTTCCTGTTTTGTGTAACTTTACTCTTCTTGTTCTTCCTTACGTCCTCTGATAACTGGTACTTAGTTCTACTACGTTTCTTTATTTTTGACCGAACTTCAGTATCAGTTAGATATCTCCTTGCAGCCTTTTCTTGCATCGTTGCTTTAAAAGTTTCATTTGTACTATATCTACGAACATTAGCAGCCTTGTTTTTCATCCTGTAAGTTTCATCTTCTTTGTATTTTTTCAATACTCTCTCTTTCACAATATTCTGATGCTCCAAGTCTGTTTCATACTTGTTCTTGCTTATGTACTTCACCCTTTCTTGATGTTTCAAATCTGTCCTGTACTTCTCAGTACTTGCTTTCTTCACGTTTTTCCGATGTTCTAAGTCTGTCTTATACTTCTCAATGCTTGTTTTTTTTACCTTATTCTGATGCTCATAATCTGTCCTGTACTTTTCTTTGCTCGTTTCTTTCACAAATTCTCTGTGCTGAGCATCCATCTTATACTTTTTAATACTTTTTTCCTTTTTTTGCTTTCTAAAAGTCAAGTTTGTTGAGTACGTCACTCTACTTGTTGTTTGAACTTTTTTTCTGTGTTCTAAATCTAGTGCATATTTCTGAACACCTTTCTGAATCAGTTTTGACCGATAAGCAATCTTATTCTGATATCGTTTCCTCTTTTGTTCTGACAATTTTAAACGAAACTTTTCACATTCCCTGTACTTTTTCCTTAATGTATTCTTGCGTCTTTCATTCAAGTCTAATGGCACTTTCGATTCTGAAGTACTTCGTTTTGTTTTCATTCGCATTCGATTTCTTTCACGCAATGTATACTCTCTCCTGCATAATCTTTTTTGAAAGGGAGATTCTTTTTCAGAAATTCTTTTCGACACATTTAAAACAACATCATAATGGTTCTGTTGTCTGTGATATAAATAAATAGCTTCCTCTTGTTCAACCAATTCATGATAAGGCCCACCTCTTCTAAACTGAAGCCACTTCATATCTGAATAAGTAAAAATGTCTACGTTCAACATATCTGACATAGCAGAAATCTCCAGTTCAGTGGCCCAAGTACCCTCTATTGTCATTTTACTGGAAATTAAGTACTGCCTTAAAGATCCTTCTGATCTCATAAATTGCTGAAATTTTGATTCATGTTTTAGCAAATGTTGACAAACCGCTTCACGGATATGTTGGTGATGATTTTCAGAGTTTGTCAGACAGAATGATATTGCCCTGAAAAAGCAATTTCCATCTTGTTCAATTTCTTTACACTGGCTTGGTTTATCAATATCTTTCAAAGACACTGAATTCTGTTCAAATTTAGAAATAGAATATGGTAATCCCAACTGTTTGCACAACTCCCTTTGTTTCTGTATAGACAATGGAATAAAATCATGTTGTTTGACTTCTTCCCTCATGAAAATTACTTCATTTGTCTCTAATATCTCTGATTCATCTGATAAAATGCCACCTAGTTTTGATCCATTAAATGCTTCAAAATATTCTGAAGTTCCTTCAACCTCCGATTGACTTGACAATTCAACATCTTGGTTTGAACCTTTATCTGCTCCCTCAAAGACTTCTGCAACAGCAAATTGTTTCAGTGAACATAAAACTCCAGTTAATTCACATTCTACAGTTCTTGAAAACCCCATAGAAGCGGCCAAAAACCTTAGATGCATATATACATCCTGAACATCTTTTAACAATATTCTTGTACTCTTCCCTGCGACACTGAGATACCCTCGGGAGCATCTTGCATGTGAATCAAAAATGAAAAAGCCATCATTTGTTTTCCCTATTACAAGAGTATTTCCCCCAAAACACACAAAACAACCATTTGTCTCTGTAAGTGCCATTTGCAAACCTTCAAAAAGGGAGTAAGCATTAAAATCTTCATAACACGGTTCCTCCTCAGATAAGCTGATTAAACTAGGGACCACTACTTTCACTGTGAACTCAAATGTTTTGTTGAAGCATTCAAACAACTGAGGTAACTCTTCTACTAACAAATACCTATTGGTAATTGAGGAACAACGCTGCAAGTATGTGTATAATTCATCTCCAGTCACCAAGATCTTGTTCATATCAAATGTTTGCCAAATAACTGCACTCTTCAAAATATTGTAAGCTAAACCAGCTAAACAATTTGCTACACACTGTGTTCCAGCAGTATCGCCAAACAATGGATCAGCTTGATGAAAAGAGCCCTGAATCGATGTAAAATACAACGTCTCAACGTTACAATTTGTGTTTTTCTTATCAACACTACTCTGCATACCAGTACTTCCTTTCTGACAATTTCCTTCATTTACATTTTCACTATTCTGTCTGTATTGACATTTTCCCACATTCGAACTTCTGTTTGTCTGTTCTACAATTTTCCCTTTTAGATTATTTACACCATCCATTTCAATTCTTAACTTTGACTCAGTTTCTTTCATCTCTCCATTATATCTACATTCCATCATATTTATACTTTCTCTGCTCATATTTTCTACAGTATCCAATTTTTCGTTCAATATTCCATTTGTGTTACTTTGAGATTCCTTTTTGATATCGTTTAGGTAGCCCTCATCTTTTAGTTTTCTACTGGTCCCTCCATCCATGGAGGTACCCAGCTGCGCCTGACCTGCTGGACCAGACACGTGCACGGTGTCCGGTCCAGGTGCCCTCGGTGGAGCACAAACCCACGGTGGGGAGTCAGTGGACGGTGCCTTGCCCTTCTGGACAATCAGACGGCTTCCCCGAGGAGATGGCAACCTCGGGGCAGGTGAGTGCATTTTCTCACGAAGAGAGGCCTGCACTCTGGCCAAGAGTTTTTCCTCAACAGGAGGCAACCCTATAGAGCCTTGCCCCGGAAAGTTACCGGGAGGAGCAAACTCTGCTCCATCTAATGTTTCGCAAGAAACAACAGACTCTGGATTGCAAGCTTGTGTACTGCCTAGGAAGTCTTGACTTTGCTTCTCCCTCTGATTTCTTTTCCTGAGCTTGTCAGCTAACCGCCGCTTTCTGGCAGATGCTTTCTTTGCCTTAGGCATCTGAAAATAAGCGAAAACTGATAATGATTAAAGCAAGACCAGTGGTCAGTATACAAATGATTGACTGTTTAAGGTGATCTATTTTAACCTGCACTGATTCTTGATCTTCCTAAAAATAATTCTCTATAAACAAGAATTAAGGTATCTCACTCCTCACGTTTTGATTTTATTGCGCAGATGTTCATTATATTTTAAAAAGATATGATTTTATTTATTTAATCCTCACAGAAAAATCATCATTTTATAATTATACAACATTCATAAAGAAAATTCAATCGAATACAAGAAACAAACAAGTTTTGGGGGGAACTATTTTCTAGTGCGGAAGGTCTTTTAGACGAAAATGACAGAAACAAGCAAAGTTATGAATTTTCAATATACTTTTCTTTTATTATACTTTATTATTTATTCACATTTTTAACATGTATTAGGTTTGTGACATGTTCTATAGGTCCTGTGTGACTTGTACAAAACTAAGTTTTGATAGAATGATAAACGTTTAGCATAAAATCATGCAAATATATAGAAAATGTCTGAGTTTTTTAAAGCCAAATTTTGCGAGAAGTTTACCTTTGAAGCCATATATCTAAAATTTAACATCACTGACCCCCATGTTTTATTATGTCAAAATGATACTGAATACATATCTAGGCAAATTGGATTAATATCATAAAATTCTTGATATTCAAAATGTTTTTATTTCAAATCAAATTGTAACTATTATGGAAATTGTCTATTTTAAGTGCAAAAAGGTCACACAAAAATTTATGCAGCTTCGTACAATTTTTTTTCGTAATCCCTCTATTCAGTGTGACCATTGTGCATAATGAAAAAAATGACAATAACAAACCGTCAACCATCTCAAAAATCCATAAATCCATGGAGGAGTGAGCATCCTCTGCTGACCGGTCACACCTGCCGTGTTCAATGATTAAAAACGATATTTTAAGAAAAAAGTTTGCTTAATCAAAAAGGTTGACAACAAATCCTATTTAGGCCGAAATCACATTTTAGGTGCAAAAAGGTCAAATCAAATTGGCCATAACTCAGTGGGATGAACCCTGACCTCCCATTATCTTTGTATTTTTCAAGTATGTTTTGTCTACAGATTTCAATGATATACTTCTCAAGAAATTCTTGATACAAGAACGTTGAGGAGTGGGATACCTTAAGAAAAAAAAGTAAACTTGTTATCTAAAAGTTATTTTATAGGATAATTTCAGTTTTAAACTAGATGTATTTATTGTTCCAGTAATTATATACTCTCCAAAACAAAACAAGGTCATCTTGGGGGGTAGGCAAGACAAAAATGGGTAAAACTCAACATCAAACAAAGAAGGCCTGAACGACCACAAAGGCATGAAGATGGCACTTTCTTGAATTTCTGAACCAATTATGCAATTATCATATAATATCAGAATAATTTATGTAATCAGATAAACATATATTAGATTTAGTGAATTTTTACACCATTTGTGTTATCGTATTCATCCACCATTTCTTCACAATTCAATATATTGTTGATTTAGCTAACATATGCTTTCGCAATGAGTTGTCAATAACAAGGGGTACAATTCATTACCATTATTTCCCTTAATATAATAAAACATACTTTTATTCATTTCACGTCTGGTTTGAAACAAGATACCTATGGTTTGGTTGTTTACAAACAAACCCACACAAGTGGCAATTTGTCATATCTATTATTTCAACCAAACCATCAGCAATATTATGTTTACTTCTTGCAACAAAATCTCAAAATAAGGTTATAGCTTTATTTTTTTAAGACTGTGTTTGATAAAAATTAAATCTAAAAATCAAATTAAATTTTTTATTAGACAGTCAAGATTAAAATGTTATATACATCATCATTAAACTTATATCTTATTCGGTGAACTTTTAAACTATTTGCGTTGTACTCATCCGCCATTTCTTCTTTAAACAAATTTATGTTTTTACCATGAGTTGTCAATAACCATGGAGACAAAGCTGAATTTTTGGTGCACAATTCAATTTAATAAACATGTTGTGTGAACAGTATCCATTATCCATTTATCAACCCTAAATTGATAAACACAACCTTCCCTGAGAAATGAGGTACCCTATATGCAATATTCTGTGAGAAAATGAGTGTGACTAAGTTCAACAGCTGTATTTTTATTTTTCATAAATTATTAAAAAATCAAAATCTATAGGTGGGCTAAAGAGAATGTAATATTCTGTAAGAAAATCACTAAGTTCTACAGCTGGTATGTTTTTTCTCAGAAATTATCAAAAATGAAAATCCAAGTGAGCTAAAGAGAATGCAAAATTTTGCATAAAATGAAAAAGTTCAGCAGCTGGTATTTTTTTCCCCCATACTAGAACATGCATAATCATACAAATAGGTGTTTGTGACCTACTTTTGAATAATGATATATAAGGTTCCAAATACACCAACCAACAATGACCATATGCCCAATATCAATATCAAAGTAATAGATTCAACTTTACACTAGAGGTACTCTGAGCAAGCTCACAAATGATACCCTACACTAGAGAAAATATCAAAACTGAAGTATTTCTCTATTTGAAAATAATGAGTGCTTAAAATGACATTGAACTACCACAAATGAACAAAGGTCAAGTTTGGACATATTAACAAGTCACAATCAATCTTTGTGTCAAATTTAACATCTCATCAATTTCCATTACAAGATATGACCTAGACAGGAGTAATGCATTTTTGTAAACAATGACCTTGAACTTGCACAACTGACCCCGGGTCATGTTAATGACACCTGTCTGGGTCATAAGCAATCTTTATTTGAAATAGAAACTTTCTATGTTTCTTCATAAGAACCATATGAAGCATACACAAATTATAAACTTCTCTTACATGTACAGGATATTCCAGATTATCCGATACAATTTACTCTTTAAGACTGACGGACCCAATTCAAGATTTCGCACCTCTGCGCAGAAATCTGCGCATATGCTATGAATATGACTGTCGTAATTATATATACGTATACCAGAATAAGCGAAAATAATAAAATTTTCATTCTACTAAACACAATTTGTGATGCCAAAAAATATAAGTGGAGAAAAATTTAATAAAAAAGAAATTAGTCCGAATTTCCTCTGTTTGCGACAAGTCCATTATATTTCCATGATATTTAACTCCTAAAACGCTCAAACGCATGTATAGTCTTATAATCTGAAAGAAAATGAATTTATACCTTAACCATGAAATATTAATTTATATAGCAGTTAATGTTATGTCAGGCAATAATTAATTATGTGCTTTTTCCAATGATATTTCTGAAAAAAAATGAACCATGCAGTGAACTTTGACACAACCCCTAAAAAAATTAAGGTCGATGACCTTCATTTTTTTTATGCTCATCGATTTTCGTATTCAAATTTTGATACGCCCCCAGTAAAATAAGGAAGTTGATGATCATGAAATTTTTTTTGATTTTCACTCACCATTAACTGATTAATATTATATAAAAATTTGAATAAAAAATCTATTGTCAAAATGAATTGGGTCTGTTGTCCTTAAATAACTTTTATCAATTATAAAAAAAAAAAAAATGACACAATTTTGAACTTTTCCTGCCGGTGACCTTGCCCTTGCCCAAATGACCATTGGTGAAGGTCATGACAGACTCTCAGGTCATAAGCAATTTTTGAGTGAAGTAAGAACTCCTAAAGTTTCTCCATTAAAAAGATATGAACCAGACACAAATTTTGCACAGACAGAAACACAGAGGAATGGATAGATGGACAAGATTATTCCTATATAACCCCTCCCCAAACTTTGTTTGCAAAGCGTATAATAATTTTAGACAGTGAAACAAAAGCACTTATGATTGTGACCATATTATTACACAGATGGGGTAATTGAAAAAAGCATTTGTAATTGAGCGCAATTAATTACATTTTTCAAAGTAATTTGAAGTAATTTGAAATTGAGTCTGCATTCAATTACAAGTAATTGTATGTATTTAAAAACATTTCAAAATAATCACGTTTTTTCAATTACATTTCAATAACTTTTTTGCAAGTTTAAAATTTAAAAAGGTACAGTCTTATAATGATGTTTAGTTTTTATACCTGTTTGGCATGGGCTTTTGTTTATACAATAATTAGTCTCATAGTGTTAAATATGTTTAAACATCATGACACACTGCCCAGGGCAATAGGTAAACGTCTAAATTTGTTCATGTGTGAACCCCTCTCATACCAAAAAACTCCCCTATTTTAGAATCTAGGGAGTCTAAATTAATCACATTCTTCTGAATTATAGACATTTTTAATTTATATACCGATACGCTGTACTGCCCAAAAGTTGTACTTACTGAATAAACCTTCAGTATAGAGTAAATCTTGTTCAGAACCAAACATGAACTCAATGAATGATACTTGATGAAATTTACGCCAATGAAAATTTTTCATAGAAATTTTAAAGCAAAATCTATAAATGGTTATTCAACTGAACGCTAACCTTTATTAACAAATACCATTCATGAAGCTTTGTGTATATCCCAGTGCTGTTTATGCATGTATTTGTTCTCAAGATTTTACAAAAATAAAACTAAAGTAATAGAAATGTATTTTATTACATCTGTCAGAGTAATTGAGATTAATTAATTACATTTGAAACAAGATGTAATTATAATTCGGGCGATTATAAAGTCTTCAAAACAAAAGTGGCCATCATTGGGGGTAGGGATGACCCACATGGGTTAATCTTTACAGACAAAAAGATTTAAAACTTGATTATTTCAATTTCTGAAGTTTTGTGATGTTCCCCAGGGGTCATTTACTAAATGTCAAACGAACCACCATGACCCAAGGAGCAAGAATATATATGGTTTAGGGGTGGGGATCTCAACCGTTTTCATGATATTTGGGCACTTTCTGTTCAATGGGGGTCAGGACCATGACATACATACCATTTGATGCCCCTTGACACAAGGAACAAGAATATAAATCGTTATGGGTAGGGATCTAAACCATTTTCAAGATATTTGGGCACTTCCTGTTCGAAAGGGGGTCAGGACCACCCCCGGGGCCCATGACCTACATATCATTTGATGCCCCTTGACACAAGGAACAAGAATATATATGGTTTAGGGGTAGGAATCTCAACCATTTTCAAGATATTTGGGCACTTCCTGTTCGAAGGGGGGTCAGGACCACCCCCGGGGCCGATGACCTACATACCATTTAATGTCCCTTGACACAAGGAACAAGAATATATATGGTTTAGGAGTAGGGATCACAACCATTTTCAAGATATTTGGGCACTTCCTGTTTGAAGGGGGGTCAGGACCACCCCCGGGGCCCATGACCTACCTATCATTTGATGCCCCTTGACACAAGGAACAAGAATACATATGGTTTAGGGGTCAGGATTCTAACAGTTTCTGAGATATATGATCACTTCCAATTACTGGGGGGTGGGGTGGGGATGACCACAGGGGCCAGATGTAATAAACCCTATATATTGCCGGTAACAGTCAATATATGATTCTGAAAACCCTATATCATTATCTTTGTCCGTTTTCAAGTTATAACCATTTACAATAAAGTCTACGATATTTCCCATAGGGTTCAATGTTAGACCCCACACCCTTTTGACCCCCCCAGAAAAGTGGTTGGCCAACCCTTAATGAGAAAAATCAAACCAGGGTGCACAACTAAATATGCAGGCCTATCATATCCCAGAGTTTTGTAAAATTCTGTTCAGACATCTCTTAAAAAACGCAACGGACAAGTTCAGAGCGGGTAAAAAGAAAAGAAGAAGAACTGTACAAAAACTTTAAGTCTCCAAACTTCATTTGGGAGACTTAGAAATCCATGTAATTGTAATTGCAAGTAATTGATAAAATTAGCAATCTATTTGAAATTATTTAATTACATTTCAAAGTAAATGACCCCAACCCTGATATTAGAAGATAAATATATCAAAATTGCTTACGAAGTATTATCACTAAAAGTAGCATTGTAGTTATTGAGAATATATTTAAAAATTTTCCCCTACATTCCTTCATTGAAATATGAACCCCTTCTTGGGTTGCCCAAGTATCATATTCTTTTAGTAATTTATATTATTATACTTTCATGTTAAATACTGAAATCTGATTGGTTTAGACGGAGTTGACAATCCGTTCTAATACCCTCAGCGTTAGCAACACACTTGGCAACGGGCCGATAGAACAAATTGTTACATGCGCGTAAATTATGCGCGTACGGTTCGCCGTAGAACTCACGTCTTTTTCTATTTAAAAGCAGTGAAATTTGCCATAAAATTAAGACATTCAGTATAATAAAATAAATAGTGCCTGTTTGGGAGGGTACCAGTTGAAATTGACACCCCTCGAAAACCATTGTCAACCTCCGCTTCGCGTCGGTTGACAATGGTTTTCTCGGGGTGTCAATTTCAACTGGTACCCTCCCAAACAGGCACTATTTATATAATATACACCTAGCTTAAACAGAATAATTGCATTAATTATCAAAATTCAAAATCCAAGTAATATGAACATCTCTGATATATGTACAATTAATCTGCAAAACAACAACTTCCTTTCTTGAAAACTGTAGAAGACATTTGAACAGTGGGGGGTCGCATCTGTCACTTGCCCATCCATCCACCTGTAATTTTCACAATATATATTAACCACTTTTCCTTTGAAATACTCTGTTCAAAATTGTACCATTACAGTATAGAGAAAAAGATTTTAAAACTTTTCTCCTAAATATTTCTATGTTGAACTTTGAACCTTTCTCGACAGCCAGTATTGTTTAAAGGGTCATCATTTTGATAATAAATTTAGAATCTACACAATCTAAGGATGCTTGCAGAATAATATCACATAATGATAGAGGTGTAACGATACGGCAATATATCGATCGTATTGATCGCGAGGGCCCATGATACGCGTATCGTATTGTAACATGTGTATCGTGATACACAGTATTAGTTTATTTTCATTGACTCTAGATCTCTAGAATTGTCACATGATGTACACAACATGAAGACATCAAGAAATTTCAATTTAAATTAGTAATAATTTGTAAATTTTGTTCTAATCAATTGAATTTTATATCTCTACAGTTTGTTGTTTTATAAGCAGATGACATATTTTCATTATGCAATACTATTTTTCATAGAGGTAGGCAACATAGGTAACAGTTAATAAATAGTTGACAACTATATCGTGATACAAGATGTATCGCATTATTATATCGTGATACATATCGTATTGTGAGGTCACTTACGATACTCAAGCCTAATAATGTACCATTGTAAGTCTTAAGAAACAGATTTTTAAACTTTTCCCTATATACTTTGAAGTCTGAAACCTTCTTGGGGCTCAGTATTGGTTTGAAAGCATAAAAAATCATATTATGATAATATACATTTTGTACACATTATGTTTCATACTGTGGTTTCATCAATATTCGTTGAATACCAATTATCGTGGATTTCGTTCTTAAGTTGATCCACGAAATTAAATGTTCATCGAAGTGCAATTTCTATTAACATTTTGTATTGATAGGGTCATTGGCCACGAATTTACGTATCCTTGAAACTGTGATTTTCACTTTATCCACGAAAATTGATACCCTTGAATATTAATGAAACCACAGTACTTTACCAAAAATCTGAATGCAAGTTCAAACCAATTTCTAAAATACTAAATTGAATTTTCAATTTAAAGTACTTTGAATGAGATGATAGAATTATTTAACAAATAATATTTCAATTTGGGGTAGAAAATTATAAGGCGAGCAAACCCAAGTAACAATAAATTTAACATTTGAATCAATCACGATTTAAAAAAGAAGTATTCTAAGGAATTAAGACCTGAATATTAGATTACATTTGTATGCTGATTACAAAATAACCTTATCATTTTTACTGTTAATTCTATCTGTCACAATTGATAAAAAGAATTCTAGACTTTAACTGCAACTATAACCATGATTACAAACATAAATTGATAAGGTCATTTTTGAAGTCCCTACTTCCTGCATAGATGATTTGCATTTGTAATAACTATAATAAAATTCTACCATAGTGTTGAGCTCTTTAGTGCATTTATTTATTTAAAAAATCAAAAATATATACTTGAATATTTCATGACTTATGATGGATTCATTTTATTTGCTACCATCAAACTATAACTCAGCATCCCACAAGGCATGTTACAAATTAGTATGAACTATCTAATGGCTACATAACAAAAACTATATGACAGAGACTTTCAATTCCAATTAACAGATCAGTTTAATCTGGCAGTGCAAAGATAACAGAGAAATCAGAGTAGCTGTATCAGAAATCTCCAATTTTAACATCAAAATTCTCTATGCAACACCCATAACACAATAGCCTAGACAATAGTAACAAGAGACCTATGGGCCACAATGCTCACCTGGGCAACAATAGGCATCATAAAATCAGCTTAATGGAGTCCTAATACAAAATATCTGGACAATGTAGTATATTTACATCTACCGAGTATAATTCCCCATTTCTTACGGAAATTAATAGTTAATTCATAGCGTTTATTGATTGGTCGAAATCTACAGAGGCTGAAACTGACAGGAATAAAATATACATGCCCCGTTTATTGATTGGTCGAAACCTACAGCAACCTAAGAAAAACCATGGACTGCATGACATAACCATGATGATGCCAGACTCGAATTCCCTTAAGAGATGATCAGGCTGTTTCTTTTACCTAATGTACTGATGTACATTAACAGTAATATAGTGAATTTTACTTACTTTTTACAATCAATTTATTAATCTGTTAAAAGAAAGATGTAAATATAAACAATAAAATGCTTTCTTTAGTGATTCATTCTGGTTATGAAGGTAGCGATCATTGCAGAAAAATTTACGTAACCCGCTAACGCGGGTTACGTATTTTGTATTCTGCAATATCGCCACCTTCTGCATCATATCCCGCATAAATCACCAAAGAAAGCATTTTAATGTTTAAATAATACATGTAGATGGGATAAGATAATGTATAGTATAAATAATCCATTTCCCCTTGGATATTCTTATGTTTATAATCAAATCCCCTTCTTAACAGGATGATTTTGTAGTCATATCACATATTGAGCATCCCAGTTCAAAACAAGATCCTAAACAATTGTTTATATATGGGATATATCATATAATCCTACATCAAACTCTGAACTCCTTGTGAGGCCCACGAATCGTCCAGTGACCAAAGTTTAAACAATTTAAAAGAATCAACAATTTGTCAAAACACTTGCATTTAAGTAAAACCCAGTGTTTTCCCCAGACCGTTTTTGCATAGTAGTAACGCCATGCATTGAAAATCCCTTGCTGATCATCACACAGTGCTGCCATGTTTCCCGCTATGCATACTTATTATAAACTACGAGCAAAAAATCCTTTTCCAATGATTTTACATCTTAACAGAGATAAGTAGATGTAAAAATTATCGTTATTCTGTTCAATCTTCATAAAAACGCTTGCACACGCAGAGCGTGTTGCTAACTTCGACATCGATCTCAGCAAGGGGGCACACATGGTTAACAGTTAAAGGACTTGGCTTATGATTGAGATATATTGAAACTGAGTTTATTAATCAGTAATAAATATGATTACTTCTTGTTTTTTAATATAATGTGCCTTTTTCGATACCTCTGCCATTATGGAATGTTGTGCATTTTCCAAGATCTAAAAATAGCATAATGTTCACTCGATGGTGTTAGCTTAGTTGCAATGTGCTTGAACTGTTTATTTGCCAAAAAAATATTGGAAACTTGAGCAAATGTACTCATAACAGAAAAAAAATAGTAAATTGCAAGTAATACACGGAAGCGATGTCACATAATTAGAGATATTGTATAGCATGCATCTGAAAATCATTCTGTGCAAATCTATAGGGACTGACTGCAAAGTTATTGTACAGTAACTAAATTTAATTAAATCTAAATAATCAAAATATCACAGACACTTCCATATAACCCCAAATTTAAACAAAAAATATCAACTGTACAGAATTGTTCAATAACTTGAACATGTTGAAGCAAGTTTGCTCCAATTGCATGGTTCTGCCTGTTTCTTGTTACCCCCCCCCCCCCCCAAAAAAAGTAATCTCCTCTATATAAACGAAAAATGAATAAAACAGTAGGTGTTAGAACTGCCTTATGAATCTATATTTCTTGTAAAAGCTTGTAAAGGTCAGTCTCTTGAACAAAATGATTTTGAAAAAAAAATGCTATTAGTTTTGCTAGAAAAAAAAAACCCAGAAAAAATAAGGACAAATATATGAATTACAAATAAAATGAAATAATACTTATTGATGTAGATTTCATAAAAATGCATCAATTGTAGTACATAACATGTAGTACATTTCATCAAATGGTTGTATTATTGATTTCGCACAGGATGGGATGCTGTTACATCGCACCGCGCACCAACTCTGCCTAACTTCCCCTCATGCATCAAAAATTTTCTGGGGAATACACAGTCACCGAAACCATATATTATAACATTTTAATTTTGTGAATTAAATGTTTTCCTTTGTAAAATTAGATCCCAAATGTGGCCCCAGCCTACTCCTCAAGATTTTGATTTTGTAAAATCACTTAATTAGAAAATGGGAAATTACACACTTACAAAATGGGTCCAGGGGCATGAATACAATGTATGTAATGTATTTAGCATGCAAAAAATAAACAAATAATAAAAAACCCAAAATTTAATGAACCAGAAAAAAAATCAGATATAACATGATACAAAAGAAAAATAATATTTATCGTTTACACATTTGATCAAATTAAACACAAATTATATTTTACAGACTGATCAATTCTTTCCAAAAGTAAAGAATGTGTTTAGGGAGAAGCAAGTCTACGATATGTATTTTGTAAGATTTATTAACTTAGAAATAGTATCTCTCTCTCTCTCTCTCTCTCTCTCTCTCTCTCTCTCTCTCTCTCTCTCTCTCTCTAAAATTCTTTGATGTTAGTTGATAATTGTCAAAATATCACAAAGATGACATCGATACAAAATGCTGCGCTAGTCCCAACGCTAGCACCGTAAAACATATTAAACAAAAAGAAACAATAACACACAGAACAGTGAAATATTTCGGATTCTAATATTTAATGACCGTTTCCAATTGTTTTAGACTATCAACGTCGCTGAATCTGCTATTTGCATATAGGTTATATGTAGGCTTCTCCTCTCGGTATGGCGCGAAAAAAACCAACCCCAAACGAATGCAGAAAAATTGTGAATACTTACGATAAGAGAGAGATCGTATCTGTGTACTCTTTATCAAACTTTCGCTGTCAAGTGTTATAAGGTAATCAGTGTCTTTTACAAGCAAACAACTTCTTGCAATGAATTGAAAACAATATTACAGATGATAAACTAACTGCGCAGTAACAGCTTCGATATAATCATGATAATGGCGTCAGTCCAGTAAACTGGTTCTCAGTCATTGGTGTTAAGATAACTCGTACACAGACCAACTCGTATACAGGTTAACTCGGGTATCAGGAGAAAACGTACCCAGGAAAAAACGTACCCAGGAGAAAACGTACCCAATTTCTAGGGTACGTTTTCTCCAGGAGAAAACGTACCCGGGTACGTTTTCTCCAAGAGAAAACGTACCCTATGAAATATATATATATATATATATATATATATATATATATATATATATATATATATATATATATATATATATATATATATTTGTTCTTTTATTTCTCCAAGAGAAAACGTACCCTATGAAAATCATAGATATACTACTTAATAGCTTTTAATACTTTTAAATACTATTTTACATAATAAATATACAGAAATGTATGAATTTTATAGATATATGAATTTAATACTTTATATTTTTAAAGGGTTTGGACATATTAAATATTTTTCAAATGCTACTTTAATGCATATTTCAATGCATAAATATATAAAGATTTATTCATTTTATAAATAATATCTTTATAATAATTGTAGCAACTTTTATTTTAGTACGAATTAATGACCTGTCAAAAAGTGTTATCAATCTACTTCTTTTATGTTTTCCATTTACCGTTAGCCTTATCTAAATGAGTAACTCTATGCGAGATCCCCCTATCGACTTCTTGAGATACTCATCATTTAATTAGTTCTCCAAATTAGATTGCAATAAAAACTAATTTAACGGTTTCGTTTATGGTGGATTAATTGCCGACTAATTAAACTGCTCAGGCGATGTTCGTGTATGTGTATATGTAACAAATAATTGTCTAATTAAACAAAAATATTGTCTTAAAAATTTATGTACGTGACTATGTATTTAAAAACAACAGCAACAAATGATACAAACGTTTATTGAATATTTTATTTTGTTTCATCTAAGAATATTTATGAAAACTATTATTTATGATTTTAATAGGGTACGTTTTCTCTTGGAGAAAACGTACCCGGGTACGTTTTCTCCTGGAGAAAACGTACCCTAGAAATTGGGTACGTTTTCTCCTGTGTACGTTTTCTCCAGCATTCTTAACTCGTATACAAAAAAATCCCGTATTAAAAATTCCCATATATACAAAACGATGAAAACCGACATAAAATGACATATATAAAAAAAAATCTGAACACAGATTACTTGAATACCAGCCTAATATATATTTGTTCTAAATACTCGCCAAATATATAATATTATCGAATATTTCTAATAGCGGCCTAATTTTAAAATGTACATGCACGATTATCTTAATGATTTATTGATTGTACGTTAATAGTTGACATCATGCATTCTATTATATGCTTTTGTGAAATCCACCTATATATGCAATGTATCTTCTGAATTGACGGTACTATATATTCACGTTAATTTGATTGTGTAAATTTTCACAGATTACTGTTTAGATTTGAAAAATGGACATATATTTAATAGAACTAACAAAATAATATGTTTTACGGTGCGACCGTTGGGGCGAACACATCCTATGATTAAATATGTAAATACTGTATACGTATAATTATAATAAAATTAAAAAATAACTTATGGATTTACAAATTGATACAAAAGAAGTAAATGAATTTAAATACAAATTAAATACAATATATCTTCTTTTCATTATTTATACTTTTACGCTACAGTATATTCGCAATACTTTGACTTTTTATTGATTTATGATTTTATGAGTACTGTAGAAATAGTTTAATCTAGGATACACTGTCGTTGAATAATAAAGATATTAACATAATGTTCAATTCAGAGGGTTTTTTCCCCTTAATTTTTAAAAGTGATTGTAACGTCAGTTCACCTTGGCATATATAAGGATCATTTAAAGCGTTGTCTGGTAGGCTTGATGTGTAAAAAAAAACAAACCATGTTCTCATTCGTTAGCTTTTGCAAGATTTCGAGAGGATTTCAGATTTCGGTTATTCAATTTAAAATATTACAGTTAGAGTGATTTTCCCTTATTTCAATCGCAACTTCTCGGGCCTTTCCGACAAGCTCGGAAAAACGCCTCGAATGTATTAACATCACAGGATGTTAGACTTTTATACAAAAATGGTGTCGCTTCCCATAAAAATATCGGCTAGACAGCCTTGTATGTCGCTTCTGTGGTATATTTTAAGGTATATCATTGACTTTAATGAAGTCTAACTCACATCTCAAAAGATCGTAAAATGTGTTGAATTTATATCAAGTTTAATAAAAAGGGGGGTTGTCATGCACGCCTAGGTAATACCTTCGAGGTGTTTTTCCGAGCTTGCCGGAAAGGCCCGAGAAGTTGCGATTGCCCCTTATTTAAACGTGATTGTGACGTCAGAGTTCGGTTTAGTGTCGTCTGGCTCTTTAAAATATCTCCTGATAAATTAAACTACGCGTAGTATACTGTTTTATTTACCTAAAAAGCATGACGTTCTTGAAATTACACACTTTATCTAGTTTTCAAAAGTTTTACTTTGATTCTCGCGAGAACGTGAGAAGGACATTTGCAATGCTTAAAATTGCATTGTGGGTCGAAATTTACTGATGCCGTAAAATTCTGTCGGACAAGTTTACCTTTTTAAAAAAGCTTAACGTCTTTAGACCAAACTCTACACAGAAATGGTTATCAAAGGAAACTTCAATTTTTTTTTATAAATGTCGCTTTCCTCTACATGCAATTGCGTGTGACTTTTTATACAGGTATAGATACATATCAAATACAGATCATTTATTTCTTATTCAGAGTCCAGAACAGATCTAGTTAGGGTTTTCCGTTTTCAACGGAAAACCCTACTGTTATTCTACTGTTTCTTATTAGGGTCTTCCGTCTTCAGCGGAAGACCCTACTATTATTCTATTGTTTCTTTTTCAGGTTTCTTATTGTTATTATTAGGGTCTTCCGTCTTCAGCGGAAGGCCCTTCTATTATTCTATTGTTTCTTTTTCACTTTTCTTATTATTAGGGTCTTCCGTCTTCAGCGGAAGACCCTTCTATTATTCTATTGTTTCTTTTTCAGGTTTATTTTTTTTCTTTTTTTTTTTCTTTACAATTTTTGTGCAGAGGATTTCTCAGAGATGTGTCGTCCGATTTCCGTCAAATTTTCAGCATTGATCTATTATTATCTGAAGTTTATACATCTTTTTCAGTTTTGTCAAAATCACTTCCGGTTCGGAGTTATCCGCCATTTTGTAATTTTTTCTTGACTTTTTGTCCACGCAGTTTCTCAAAAACGACTAAAGATAGACAGCTGAAATTTTCAGGAAGGATAGAGGACATGCTAGTTTAGGTCACCTGGGGAAAATGATTGTCCGGAAATTCCGAATACGGAAGTTATTCGTATTTTTCTTTATTTTATATTTTTCCAAGACGCAAACTTTGAGGCTTCATATCTTGCTTATTTTTGAAAGATTTTTGCCCAAATTTTCAGGACAAATAGACTTTACAAAACACTAATTATAACATGTCATAAACTGTAAAATTCCTTTTCCGTTAATGAGTTATTCCACTTAGATTTTTTTTTAGGGTGTTTTGTTTCAAGACAAAGGCTCCGAGACTATAACAGTAGGGAATGAGAATCCAACGAATTTGAATAACAGGGAAATTGAAGTTTTGCACACTTGTTTTTGTTTTTTGATTACGTTTTTTATTTAGAAAAAGGTAGGGGGTCAAACTAGACACGATCTCGTTGCGAGCAACGAGGAGGTCTTCCGTCCGATTTTTAGAAGGTGGTATGACATCATCGACTTTGATTTTCGACAAATTAACATGATCTTGAAATAGGAGTTGAGTACTATTGCTTTCCTGCAAAGCTTTTTATAAGTTCTCTTTTGTTGCTTTTTTAAATACTTGCATTTCTTCCAATTGAGATAGAAAAGAATAAACTTTTTTACCTCTGGTCTGTAAAAACCCTAATTAGGTAACGCATGAGAAAATCATTATATGGTTAGGATATATAAACGTATTTTACCTAATTTTGCTTATATAACATATTACAAAACATATCTCAGAAAATGACTTTAGACCCATCTTGATCCCTATCTTTAGACCCATCTTGATCCCTAATTTGAGGGGTCAGTCCCTTTTTCTTGATATCAAATGAAAGGTCTTTTAATTTTTAACATATTTTGTTCAACAAGTGTTTGAAAATCGTTACTGTTCATGAAATATATGGGAAAAATGTTTTAGGGGCTGATCCATTATTCCCTTATAGGGGCCGATTAACGAAATTTTGTAGGGTGCATATTGTTAAGTACATCATTTTGAGCATCTTTTCCTGTATACTGCATTTCAAAAGATTTTTCCTCTCTGATATATGGGTGATTAATTTTTCGGACATTTGACCTCTAAAAGGACCTAATTACACATGATAAAACATTACATCGCTTGGATACATAACTGTAAGATAACATATCTGCTTTTATGACATTTCACAAAATATCTCTCAGTAAAGGGCTATAGATAAAAGTCTTTAGAGCCCTCTGGTCCCCTAATTTGAGGGTTCAGCCCCTTTTTCTTGATATCAAATGAAAGGTCGTTTAATTTTAAACACATTTTGTTCAACAATTGTTTTTAAATTCATTACCGTTCCTGAGATATATGGGAAAGAACGTTTTAGGGGCCGATCCCTTATCTCCTTATAGGGGCTGTTTCACGACATTTTGAAGTTGAATATTGTTTAGTACATCATTTTGAGCATCTT
The DNA here is from genome assembly GCA_020458035.1 of Magallana ariakensis. Classification (NCBI taxonomy): domain Eukaryota; kingdom Metazoa; phylum Mollusca; class Bivalvia; order Ostreida; family Ostreidae; genus Magallana; species Magallana ariakensis. The sequence goes on along the minus strand of CM035811.1, from coordinate 36,146,521 downwards.
TTCTTCTATACTGCATTTCCAAAGATATTTCCTCTCTGAGATATGGGTGATTAAAATGTTGGGCATTTGACCTCTGAAAACGTCTAATTACGTAACGCATGATAAAATCATTGCATTGCTTGGATACATAACTGTAAGATAACATATCTGCTTTTATGACATTTCACAAAATATCTCTCAGTAAAGGGCTATAGATAAAAGACTTTAGAGCCCTCTGGTTCCTCAATTTGAGGGGCAAGATATCAAATAAAAGGTCAAATATCAAATGATATATGGGTGATCAAAATTTTGGACGTTTGACCCCTAAAAACCCCTAATTACGTAACACATGATAAAATCATTAGATTTCTTGGATACAGTTGAGATCGACTCAAAATTTGAAATTTTATTTACCTCACGTGATTTTGAATGACAACAGTTGTTAATGGAATTAGGGATCATTTTGGAGAAATAAACAGGTAGTGAAAATAATTCATGCACAGGATCATGCACAAGACAAAAATAGTGTCTTACACATGTTAATCTTAATGTTAAAGCTGCTTGGTCCGATTTTCAATAAAATGTGTGTACGCTAATGCTAAGTATGTGTGTAATAATATACGTTGCAGCAGTTTCCGGGTCAATTAAGCTATATTTCAATGAAAAAATAATGTACATATTGAAACTTGTTGAATCCGGATGTTGTTTATTCCGGCATGCTGTCCAAACCGGCGACATTATTCAGCCCCTTGACATTTTCCTATCATTTTTGTGTAAAAAATGTTGTTCAATCCGGATCTTGTCTATTCTGTAAACCGGCCGCGATGAAAAAAAAACCCGAATGCTTATAACTAGTGAGAGTTATCTCCCGTAGTCTGGCCACTTAATTGATGTTCAATTATCGACCAATTTTTCTGTCGTTGCTATTGATTTAAACAACTATGAATATAGATCCAAACTAGCAACTCATTTCAGTTTATACCGTTAAGTCCTGTTATAAATAAATACGCATTTTTTGCCAAAATTAGATAATTAGATTATAGTTCACCCCATTTTTTTTAAGGCCGTGATTCAGGCTAATGCGGGAGTATAAGACTGCCGATATCGTTTGTTATCCCCGTACGCGTTGTATGGCCACACGTACAGATCTAGAGTTGCATATTATTCTGTCAAAATGTTCATTTTTTTTTTATAAAATTCTCATTTATATAATATTTATCCATTGTTCCCTGCATCAAAACAGTTCTCGCCATTACGTATTCAGCCACCTGTTGACTTGTTAATGTTTGTTTAACAATTTCCGGTTAAGCATGCACTTTTCAGGTAAATCGGATGTTTGAAAATTGATCAATTACGATGATTTGATTGAAAAAGTATTTCCATCGTATGTATTCCGTTGTGGATTTATTGTCCCCCCCCCCCAAAAAAAAATGAAAATGAAAATTAGTACCGTAAATAAGATCGATGAAATCTAAATTATAAAATTAATATATTTCAAAAGAATTAAAAATTTTGCAAAAATACACGATGAAGACCTACTGCATTAAATACTAAAATTAATTTGCAGCAATGTCCTTTAAACCGGATGTTGCCTAATCCGGCCATTTTTTTTAGAACCACCCTCCACCGGATTCGACAAGTTTTACTGTAAAGTGTACAAAATTTATTTACAAAACAAACGACATAAAAGGGTTTCGCGTTATTTCGCCTCGTGTTTAAACTGGCCCCTTACGTCGAAGTGAGTATGATTGTATTACGACTTTGACATCTGTCCTTTTTATATGACCTATTATAACAAATAAAATATACAGCATGATTATTAAAAAAACAAAAATAAAGCAGTGTACACCCTCTTGTTTGAAGTTTACGTAGTTAATAATCGATGCAAAACTTGCAGGATGAATAAATCCAATCATTCGGAGGACGAAACCAAACGGTTATCTTTTCTAAACATTCCCATGCTGTATTTTTAGGGTTTTTTGTATGCCCCAAAATTTATTTTTATTTACTTTGAATATTTTTAACGTTAAAAGGAGATCAATTCCGTGTAAATACGTCTATAACTTTGTAAGATCATTCATTTGGTTTGCATGGAAAAATTATTTGATACTGTAATGGCCGACAAATCGGAACATGCGCAGCTTAAAGAAATTTCTCCGCTTGATATACCTCGAAATGTTATTTCAAATCAGGCACCAAACAATGAAGGGAAATGAAAAAAATATTCGACGGATCTAAATGTTAAAATATTCTTATGATAAAATGTTGTATTTATGGCAAACGTAGATTAATTATTTTTTATCTCCTACAAGATATAATCGCACTTGTGTTTTGTAACGTTATCCATCTCTTTTAAACCCTTTGTAGCTAAATCTGTCAAAATTCGTGGTCGTTTCACCGTCTTGTTGTAAACCACGCTGAAATGTTCACAATCGATGTGCTGTTGAACGAAAGACTCGGCTAGAAAAACTAACTGCATGAGCCGTCGAAAATTATAAATTTTTATGATAAATTCTCTTTAAATTTTCTTTATTTTACGCACTATGATTTAAATCAATGTTCTGATGCATCGTTAACCAATATAATTGAAAATAATTTAACAAAGAATCAATGAACATTCAAATGTGTGATAACGTATAAACACGAGAAGCATGTGTCCTAGACTACAGCGAATCGGTTGTCCACTAGCGCAGCATCTCCTCGGCCCGTGTTATGTAAATGTACACTCAACGTGGTGGGTTTAAAATGTTTGCAGTTTGATAACTGAATTTTATTTTCCAACAATAAAACTATTTTATGACATAGACAAGATCACAAAGAACGCCTTTTTTCAATGACAGTCAAACTATCTATTTTTTTTTTATTACGAGACTAAAACAGCATTACTTCGTAGGTAAAGGTATAATCTTTTTCATTTACTCTTTAATATCGTTAAAATAGGAATTCTTTGTGTTTGCAGCTACATAAATAAACCCATGTGTGCATTACAGCAAGGCGCAAATCTTGTGAATTGGATAACGATAGACCGCTCGCTAGTCCAGCCACGACCTATTTCCTCGGCCGCAGGCAAGAAATCGGATACGTATAATTGTTTACATACACATCTCGGAATCCAGCTAGATTTTAAATGCGACTCAAATGCATTGCATAGAAGCAGTTCTTTTATCCATAATGTGTTTCACTAGAAAAGAATTAAACTGTTTAAACACTTACCACATGTAAGCTGGTACACTGTCAATGGTAGTAGGTAAAGTTATAATCTTTTTTTGTTTATGTCCTTTCTGATATATTTCATTTTATCAAATAAAATATACAACATGACTAAAGTAGTCATGTTGTATATTTTATTTGATAAAATGAAATATATCAGAAAGGACATTTACTATTAAAATCGTTTATATAGGAATTTTTGTGTTTGCAGCTACAAAAAGAAACACATGTGTGCATTACAGCAAGGCGCAACTCTTGTGTATTAGATAACGGCAAACCGCTCGCTATCTCCAGCCGCGACCTATTTCCTTGGATCGGATATACAGATCGGAATCCAGCTTGAATTTAAATGCGACTCAAATGCATTGCATAGAAGCAGTTCTTTTATCAATAATGCGTTTCACTAGAAAAGAATTAAAATGTTTAAACACTTTCCGTATGTAAACTGGTACACTTTATGTCAGTCATACGCACAAATACCCCGTTTTTTGCCAAATAAAACACAAATACATGGTAACAAGTCTAGCTTTTTACACTCATATTACGCAATACCCGAACAAAATATTATTGCTACGACATTAATAAGATCATAATGAACAACTTTTGCAGCGACAGCCATATCGAAATCTTAACCGTTTTTGAGTTATAAAGTGAAAACTTTTAAGGGTTCTAGCTCCCTAAATTGAGGGGCCAGCCCCTTTTTCTTCATGTCAAACAAAAGATCTTGTAAATTAAAAAATTTCTTCTTCTACATGTCTTAACAAAATATTTGCGAGAAAAGAGATAAACTAAGAAAATCAAGCAAAATTACAACGCTTTTTTTATCTCAATTTTCGAGCCCTATAGAGCTCCGGCGTTTCTTGTGCTAGGCAAATATGAATGCCTCTGTACAGATTAACAATCTTTTGTCTATCATCCCTGAAATTTTGAAATCGATATCGTTTGTAGTTTATGAGAACACTCTTGGACAAATCGACCCCCTAAAAATCCTTAAAATGTCAATATCTCAAAAACGGAAATGACGTCATCAACCAAAAAAATTTCCGATAAGGTTCAGAACATAGTTAGTAAGATCTGAAAATTTCGTGCAAATCGGTCGAGCCATTTCTGAGATATCGCGTGCACAAAATTGGTAAGAAAAAAAAAGAAGAAGAAGAAGAAAAAGAATCCGAAGAATAACAATAAGGTCTTCCGTTGGAAACGGAAGACCTTAATTATTAGATTCCAAAAGGTGCAAAAATTTACACATGTTTTCCTTTCTATATTTTAAACAAAAAATATATTGTTAAGACATGTAGAATAAAAATTGTGTAGAATATTATGGGCTTTCGTTTGACACCATTGAAAAGGGGCTGGCCCCTTCAATTAAGGGCCTAGGCTCCTTGAAAGTATTTGCGAAATAACTAAAAAACGGTTAGGAATTTGATATGGCTGTCGCTGGAATAGTTGTTCATTGGGATCTTACCAATGTCACTATAATGTTACTTTGTTAAGGTATTGTGTAATATGTATGTAAAAAGCTCTACTTGTTAACATGTACCTGTTCTCATTTGGCAAGTTAACGAAAAGCCATTGTGTACAACTGACATTAATTTACCACGGAACATGTATTATTGTATTCAGGATGATTTAATTCATTCGAAAAAGTTTTTCATAACAATATGCATTATATTCTTAAAGCTTTTACGTGAGGATTTGTTAAGTTCTGCAAGCATTAACCTGGTTTCTGATCTCTGTTTGTACCATTACGTAACCGATCCCTAGCTCGCGGCCGAGAAAATCGGTCGCCATGGTCGCGGCTGGTCTACCTAACGGTCAGCGGTTATCTAATACACAAGATTCGCGTCTTACATTTATAGGTTCACAAAGAATTGTTTAAAGTAAATGTTTATATTTCCTATCTTAAGCATCGTCAGACAAAAGATTTATGGTGGATAAGTAAATCTAAATAGTTGTAACAAAAAATATCCACAAGACTCAAACACAAAAATGATTGAATCTTTTAAATGATTAATCTCCTTTAGCTTCATAATTAAAAACCGTAGATATTTCAGTATAACTGTCATTGAAAAGAGGGCTCTTTGTTTTGAAATAGTTATATATTGTTTAAATAAAATAAGTTATTAAACTGCAAGCATTTTAAGCCGAACATGGCCACGGAGCTCTGAGTACACAAGAATATAATTCATCCTCTGCATATGTCCGTGAATATCCCGTGCGAATGGGCATGCATGGGATTCGCGAAAGTCTAATAACACTTGCTTCATGTGCTTTTACTTTATCGCACATGTTCATTGATCCTTTGTATGTTCACAATTCAATCTTGATAATAACTTAGTCTACATGCAGTATTTATTTTGTTAACATATGTTGATTTGATAGCACATACCTTTATCTTACACGACAGTTGATTTTTAATTTATTTAGCATTGAATAAAATCATTGTCAGATTGTATATTCAAAATATTAAATACAATACAGAATTTAATAGAAAAAATTCGGTTAACAAAAATAGTGTAAATACTCTTAATTAAAGCGTTCAAAGAAAATGCAGTTCAAAATTAAAATCCAGTGTTACAATACGTGTGGTAGGTGCTTGCACGATAGCGCAATAATTAAATGAAAACCCTCGCTGTGTGAAATTGAAGAGTCCACTGACTTTTTATAGGAATATTCACGTGAACTTTTGAACAACGTTTGTTAAGATTCAGGCTGTAGAAGCGTAACGGTCACACGTAACAGGCAATACACAGTCCTCGTAGCTCATTCGTTAGAGTAATGGACATTGAGTACCATAAATACATATTAATACTGATATTGTTTTTAAAAAAACAAGTTACAATGCTTATACAGTGTTCTAATATATGCATTTAATATTGTAATAATTTATAATGTAATATTTAGAATTTAATGTAAAAAATTTAATATGAAATTCCCCCCTCCGATTCCCCAAATCGTAAAGTTATCTTACCTACGTTTCTTTGATCTTTGATCTTAGACCTTTAATTACAACCTTGTACCTTTTTTAAACACTGTACAAAATACCAGACCAATTCCTTTATTTTTAACAGAGTTATGGATTTTTGGGCATTTGAGTTTCAATTGGCGTGCTTGACATGTACTGTAGAAAAAAATTCTAACTCCCGAGCCTTTCACACAATCCTAATGAAAATTCACGTAAATGTACCTCGGACCTCATTCTTAATGTTTGCTAAATATGGAGCGGATCTGACTTAGAGAAAGAAAGTCCTGAGATCATACGGCACGTATCACCTGTACCGGGAATTAAAATTTACGCAGTACACGGGATGTAGGCAGCCGTGAAATATATCTGGTGCATGTATATTTCTTGTTTTCCGTTTAGTCTGTATCGCCGATAGCAAATGAATTACTTCTGAATGTTAGAACTGTGAAAATTTCTGTCATCGATTTACTACTGACTAAATTTACATGTTACTGATTTCGTCATTTCTACATTTATCAAAATTTTATCAATCGTGTTGAAATAAAACAGTGAAACAAAGAGAAATCAACACGGCAAATAATTTTCAACGCTGAAATACATTTATAAACGTAGGCGCTTTCCTGCTAATTTTGTAAATAACAAACGATATCCATTTATACATGTCTACCCTCTATATTATAAAATCAACAAAGCCTGCAACTGTCCGCCATTTTGTTAAAATGACCTTAGATCGATTTTAGAACATGCTATTTAAGATGCGCTTACAATTCTGCGTCTGATGACATCTTTTCCCGAATTGATTGGATAAAAACGCACAACTGACATAAATTTACCGCAGAAAGTGTATTATTGTATTCGGGATGCTTTAATTTATTAGAAAAATTTCATAATAGTATACCATGCTTTTCTTAAAGCTTTTATGTGGGGACTTTGAGTCACTTTTGTGAAGTTCTGCAAGCATAAACCCGGGTTTCTGAGCTCTGTGTGTGTGCCATTACGTAAGCGATCTCTCGCTTGCGGCCGAGAAAATTGGTCGCCATGGTCGCGGCCGCACTACCTAGCGGTCAGCGGCTAGTTAAATGAAAACCCTCGCTATGTGAAATTGAAGAGTCCAGTGACTTTTTATAGGAATATTCACGTGAAATTTCGAAAAAAAAATTGCTAAGATTTAAGATTCAGGCTGTAACAGGCAATGAAGAGTCCACGTAGCTTATTCGTTAGAGTAATGGACATTGAGTTTCATAGATACATATTAATACTGAAATAGCTTTTTAAAAAGTTACAACGCCTAAACAGTGTTAAATTATATGCATTTAATTTAGTAATAATTTATAATGTAATATTAGGAATTTAATATTGAAAGTTTAATATATATAAAAGTCACCCCCCCCCCTCCGATTCCCCAAATCTTAAAGTTATCTAACCTGCGATTTTTTTTATCTTTGATCTAAGATCTTGAATTACAACCTAGTACCCTTTTTAAACACTGTACAAAACACCAGATCAATTTGTTTATTTTTAACAGGGTTATGAATTTTTTGGCATTTGAGTTATAATTGGCGTGCTTGACATGTACTGTAGAAAAAAATTCTAACTCCCGAGCCTTTCACACAATCCTAATGAAAATTCGTGTAAATGTACCTCGGACCCAATTCTTATTGTCTGCCAAATCTGCAGCGGATTGAACAATTTAAAAGAAATTCCTGAGATCAAACAGCGCGTATTGCCTGTACGGGGAATTAAAATTTACACAGTACTCGGGATGTAAGCAGCCGTGAAATATATCTGGTGCAATGTATATTTCTTGTTTTGCGTTTAGTCTGTAACAATGATAGCGTGTGAACTACTTCTAAATGTTAAAACTGTAAAAATTACTGTCATCGATCTTTTACCGAATAAATTTACATTTTACTGATTTCGTTATTTCTACATTTTTCACGATTTTATCAATCCTGTTGAAATAAAACAATCATATTAGTAAACGACACGAAAAAAATTCTCAACGCTAAAATACATGTGTAAAATGCATCAGTCATTGTTTTAGGACTTCCCTTGTTTTCGTTAACCGAATCCGAGATCCACACCTGAAAATTCTACTTTCGATTTGACCCAAGTATGGCATTTTCAAACTGACATGTACTGTAGAAAAAAATTCTAACTCCCGAGCCTTTCACACAATCCTAATGAAAATTCGTGTAAATGTACTACGGACCCCATTCTTATTGTCTGCAAAATATGCAGCGGATTGAACAATTTAGAAGATACGGCGCGTATTGCCTGTACGGGGAATGAAAATTTACACAGTACACTGGGTGTAAGCAGCCGTGAAATATTTCCGTTTAGTCTGTATCGTCGATAGCATCTGAATTACTTCTGAATGTTAGAACTGTGAACATTTCTGTCATCGATTTTTTTGCTGACAAAATATACATGTTACTGATTTCGACATTTCTACATTTACAGAATTTATTAATCGTGTTGAAATAAAACTAATCAACACGGAAACAATTTTCAACGCTGAAATACATCTGTTAAACATTGGCGCATCCCATCTAATTTTGTTAATGACGAACGATATCTATTTATTTATGTCTATTCTTTATCTTATAAAATCAACAAGTAATAGCTTTCCCAAAAGGTTGCCTGACTAAACAAAATCGTTCAATGGAAGCATGCATATATCATTTAGTTGATCAATTTCTATTTGATTAGAAATTAATTTTAATTTTCGCTGCTGATCATAAATTCATAAACAGAATGTGTAGATTTAAAAAGAAATTTCAGTCTTGTCTCCGATCTTGTGCATGTACATGTATATCACTTGAAATTAAATTATTTCATTAAATGAAAAATATTTTAGGAATGTACATGTCATCTTCGCTAGCCAAGGGTTTTTGGTCCACTCTGCTCCCATATATGGGGAACGGGGTGGACCGAAAACCCTTTGCTAGCGAAGATGCTCTACGGTGTTCTTTGATTCCAATTTAGACTCGTCCACTAATCGGCGCGCAAAAACTATGAATGAGACATATTATGGTGCGAAGTCCCGTTTTACCATTCACGCAACGGCTGATGGTTTGAATGAACTTATTATCCATTGGCATAGATCTATCCAGAGGGTGTCAAATAATTTTTTGACATTTGTTTTGTTTCAACTACATGTATTATACTTTTGATCTAATGTTTTTGAGGAAATCTATCGAATTAACATAAAAAATTGACCGGTAATTGTTTAATGTACATTTAGTAAGGCACGTGGGCCACAACCCGCTTCGTTTCTCCAGTACATAATCCAGTTTTTAATGAATATATATTTGTTTTAATCAAAACTGAAAATTCTTTGGTAATGATGATAATCCAACACCAGTTATTACATGTACTTATATTGTACCGTAATATACAATATGTAACAACTTGTTGCGATGACCCCTTCCCCCTTTCTACCGTACAAATATGGCTTATCTATTTTTAAATCAGGATTACACACGTGATATTCTTTCTTTTGAATTTGCTAACAAAAATATCTTCACTAAAATGTGGTTGTTGGATTGGAAAACAAGTTGGAATTAGTTAAGGACACACGAGACATTCATCAATTTTATATAGTTTTCCTTAATATATTATTCCTAATTTATTATCATTTAAACCTGTTAATTCCCCAAAATTCAGGGTACATTACAAGGCTATTTTTAGAACTAGAATATTTAGAATTTTCCTTAAAATAGCATGTAAAATGCATTTGAATGCTTATAAATAAAGTGATAGTATATATTTTCAATTGAACACTTACATTTAAATAAAAAGTATCATATCACATGAAAATATATTTATGGAATTACTTTGTGGAGATAGGAAAAATAGAAAAAATGGAAAATAGGTCGCGTCTGACCTTAAAGACAAAAACAGTACTTTTTAGGGTTTCTGTCTTCAGTCGTCTAATATTCTATTGTTGCTTTTTCACTTTTATCATTAGGGTCTTCGATCTTTAGCAGACACCCTTCTATTATATAATCTATTGTTTCATTTTTCACTTTTATTTGGTGGTCTTTTCTTACAATTCTTATGTAGAAGATTTCTCGGAGATGGGTCGTCATATCTAGATTGCCCTTGCAATTTCGCGTCGAATGGTACCACTGTGTTCTTTAGTGGATGGAATTAATTTTTTTTTAAAAATACAATCTCTATTTTTATCTTATCGATTAAAAAATGGACGGAAGACCCACTCGTTGCTCGCAACGAGATCGCATCTAGTTATTATTAGGGTCTTCCGTTTCCAACGGAAGACCCTATTGTTATTCTACGGTTTCTTTTTCTTTATTAGGGTCTTCCGTTTCCAACGGAAGACCCTCTTGTTATTCTACGGTTTCTTTTTATTATTATTTTATATTATTTTTCCTCTGACATTTTTCGAGAGCCATAACTCAAAAACTGTTTGGTCGATTTTCACCAAATTTACAGGACTGATAGAACATAAAACGTGCTTGCGATTATTAAATTTTGAGCTGATGACGTCACTTCCGGTTTGAGATTTTGAAGATTTTGTGAATTTTTAAGGACCATTTTGTCCACGTAACTCCTCCGAAACTAAGGGGTATAGAAACGTGAAACTTTCAGGAATATGTAGATGGATGTCTGTAGATGATCCTCTGTATTTGACATTGTGCAAAATGCGCACGGCGCCGAAGCTCGCCCAGGTCGAAAATAAGCACCAAAATTTTTGTAAAAATTTTAACACGTTTTGCAAAATATCTTTTAACTTGTAGATAATTTGTTAAAACATGTAATGCAAAAGTTGTTAAGATTTACACGAGCTTTTGTTTTGTTTTAATAAAAAGGGGCTGGCCCCTTTAATTAGGGGCCAGGAGGGCTCTAAAGTCTTTTAATTTTAACTCTTTACTGAGCAATAATTTGTCATTAATTATAGAAGCAAAAATGTTCATTGTACAGTTGTGTATCTACACAGTACCTTATTTTAAACATTTGTTACGTAATTAGGGGTTTCAAGGGGCCAGAAGACCAAAACTTTGATCATTAATATCTTGAAAAGGAGAAATATTTTGAAAGGCAATGTTGAATAAAAGTTGCTTAAAATAATGTTCTTAAGAACATGGTACCTTAAAATTTATGGTTTATGGCCCCAGTAAGGAGTTTAAGGGTCGGCCCCTAAAACACTGTTGTTCAGATATCTCCAAATCGGTCAACAATTTCTGAACACTCATTTTACAAAATATGTTTATATTAAAGAGATCTTTTATTTGATATCAAGAAAAAGGGGCTGGCCCCTCAAATTAGGGGCCAAGAGGGCTCTAAAGTCTTTTTATTATAAATCTTTACTGAAAAATAACTTGTTATTAATTATAGAAGCAAAAATGTTCATTGTACGCCGTTCATCTATACAGAACCATACCAAAGGCATATGTTACGTAATTAAGGGTTTCAAGGGGCCAGAAGTCCAAAACTTTGATCATTATTATCTTGAAAAGGAGAAATATTTTGAAAGGCAATGTTGAAAAAAAGTTGCTCAAAATAATGTTCTTAACAATGTGATACCTAAATATTTTTCGTTGGTGGCCCCAGTAAGGAGTTGAAGGGTCGGCCCCTAAAACATAGTTGTTCCGATATGTCTATAACGGTTAACAATTCTTGAACACTTGTTGAACAATATGTTTATATTTGCGAGACCTTTCATTTGATATCAAGAAAAAGGGGCTGACCCCCCAAATTAGGGGCCGGGAGGGCTACAAAGTCTTTTTATAGTAACCTTTTTCAGAGCGATAATTTGTTATACTCATAAAAGCAAAAATAAGAGCTTATTAAGCTTAATTTAAACTGAAATCCGTTTTAAAATCGGCCGATGCATTACAGAGATATAGGTGTTTAAAAATTGACTTTTCCGGAAATTTTGATTCCACATTCTTGGTAAAGAAAATAGTGTTATGTTCAAAGAAAAATTAACTCGTACCTAAAATAATTCGATAATTGTTAAATCGTACTTAAACACATTCGGATTTGTATTTGCTAAGTCGTTCTTGAAATTGATAATGTTTTTGTTAATTCGTACTTAGAATCATTCGGATTTTGTGAACTCGTACCAAAAATAATTCGATTTTTTTTTCGTTTTGTTTTATTTAGTTATTTTTATTGGTTTAAGAACTCTGCTTCTTAGAGAAACATTTAGCTTTACTTTCGACATAAACGGAAGACCCACTCGTTGCTATGCAACGAGCTTTGCTCTAGTTATTCTTTTTTTTCTTTTTCTGACTTTTTTGGAGCCTTATATCTCAAAAACTAAACAACCGATTTGCACGAAATTTTCAGGACTTATGGAGCATCATCTGCGCTACGTATTATTAAATTTTCAAATGATGACGTCACTTCCGGTTTCAGATATTGACGATTTTGTAAATTTCTAAGGGTCATTTTGTCCACGCATCTCCTCCGAAACCAATCAAGATAGAAGCTTCAAATTTTTACAGGATTGTAGATAAATGTTTGAAGTTGTACCCCCCTGCTTCCAATTATTAAAATTGCGCAAGGCCTCGAAGCTCGCCTGAACCTGAAAATTAACACCAAATTTTTTCACAAAATTTTCGAACATTTTCTCTAATATCTTTTGATGTATAAATATTTTGTTTAAACATGTAATGCAAAAGTTGTTTCAATTTTCACGGGCTTTCATTTGATATCAAGAAAAAAGGACTGGCCCCTCAAATTAGGGGCCAAGAGGGCTCTAAAGTCTTTTTGCAATAACTCTTTACTGAACAATAATTTGTTATCAATTATAGAAGCAAAAATGTTTATTGTACAGCTGTTTATCTATACAGTACCACACCTTAATCATATGTTACGTAATTAAGGGGTTTCAAGGGGCCAGAAGTCCAAAACTTTGATCATTAATATCTAGAAAAGGAGAAATATTTTGAAAAGCATTGTAGAAGAAAAAATGCTTAAAATAATGTTCTCAACAATATGCTACCTAAAAAAAATTGTTGGTGGCCCCATTAAGGATTTTAAGGGTCGGCCCCTAAAACACATTAGTTCAGATATCTCTAGAACGGTCAACAATTCCTGAACACTTGTTGAACAAAATATGTTTATATTTGCGAGATCTTTCATTTGATATCAAGAAAAAAGGGCTGGCCCCTTAAATTAGGGGCCAAGAGGGCTCTTAAGTCTATTAATAATAACTTTTTACTGAAAAATAATTTGTTATATATTATAGAAGCAAAAATATTCGTTGTACAGTTATTTATCTATACAGTACCATACCTAAGTCATATGTTACGTAATTAGGGGTTTCAAGGGGCCAGAAGTCAAAAACTCTGATCAGTAATAGCTAGAAAAGGAGAAATATTTTGAAAAACATTGTAGAAGAAAAGTTGCTCAAAATAATGTTTTTAATAATATAATACCTAAACCTTTTTTTTTGGTGGCCCCATTAAGGAGTTTAAGGGTCGGCCCCTAAAACACAGTTGTTCAGATATTTCTAGAACGGTTAACAATTCGTGAACAGTTGTTGAACAAAATATGTTTATATTTGCAGGTCCTTTCATTTGTTATCAAGAAAAAGGGGCTGGCCCCTCAAATTAGGGGCCAGGAGGGCTACAAAGTCTTTTAATAATAACTATTTACTGAAAAATAATTTGTTATATATTATTGAAGCAAAAATGTTCAACTTATTAAGCTTAATTTAAATCTGAAATCCGTTTTAAAATCGGACGATGCATTACAGAGATATAGGGGTTTAAAAATAGATTTTTCCGGAAATTTTGATTCCACATTCTTGGTTAAGAAAATAGTGTTATGTTCAAAGTTAAATTAACTCGTACTTAGAATGATTCGATATTTGTTAAGTCGTTCTTAAACAGATTCGGATTTTTTTTTTTGTCAAGTCGTTCTTGAAATCGGTAAGGTTTTTGTTAATTCGTACCTAAAGTCATTCGGATTTTGTTAAGTCGTACCAAGAATTATTCGATTTTTTATATCTTTTTGTTTTAAAACTCCTGGTATTGGTTTTAGAGCTCTGCTTCTAACAGGAGCATCTAGCTTTTCTTTCGACATTAACGGAAGACCCACTCGTTGCTTTGCAACGAGCTTTGCTCTAGTTATTCTTTTTTTTCTTTTTCTGACTTTTTTGGAGCGTTATTTCTCAAAATCTATCCAACCGATTTACATGAAATTTTCAGGACTAATAGAGAATCATCGGCGCTACATATTATAAAATTTCCGAATGATGACGTCACTTCCGGTCTCAGATATTGACGATTTTGTAAAATTTTAAGGGTCATTTTGTCCACGCATCTCCTCCGAAACCAATCAAGATAGAAGCTTCAAATTTTTACAGGATTGTAGATAAATGTTTGAAGTTGTACCCCCCTGCTTCCAATTATTAAAATTGCGCAAGGCCTCGAAGCTCGCCTGAACCTGAAAATTAGCACCAAATTTTTTCACAAAATTTTCGAACATTTTCTCTAATATCTTTTGATGTATAAATATTTTGTTAAAACATGTAATACAAAAGTTGTTTCAATTTCCACGGGCTTTCATTTGATATCAAGAAAAAAGGGCTGGCCCCTCAAATTAGGGGCCAAGAGGGCTCTAAAGTCTTTTTGCAATAACTCTTTACTGAACAATAATTTGTTATCAATTATAGAAGCAAAAATGTTTATTGTACAGCTGTTTAGCTACACAGTACCACACCTTAATCATATGTTACGTAATTAGGGGTTTCAAGGGGCCAGAAGTCCAAAACTTTGATCATTAATATCTAGAAAAGGAGAAATATTTTAAAAAGCATTGTAGAACAAAAAATGCTTAAAATAATGTTCTCAACAATATGCTACCTAAAAAAAAATTGTTGGTGGCCCCATTAAGGAGTTTAAGGATCAGCCCCTAAAACACAGTTGTTCAGATATCTCTAGAACGGTTAACAATTTGTGAACAGTTGTTGAACAAAATATGTTTATATTTGCGAGGTCTTTCATTTGATATCAAGAAAAAAGGGCTGGCCCCTTAAATTAGGGGCCAAGAGGGCTCTTAAGTCTATTAATAATAACTTTTTACTGAAAAATAATTTGTTATATATTATAGAAGCAAAAATATTCTTTGTACAGTTATTTATCTATACAGTACCATACCTAAGTCATATGTTACGTAATTAGGGGTTTCAAGGGGCCAGAAGTCCAAAACTCTGATCAGTAATAGCTAGAAAAGGAGAAATATTTTGAAAAGCATTGTATCAAAATAATGTTTTTAATAATATAATACCTAAACCTTTTTTGTTGGTGGCCCCATTAAGGAGTTTAAGGGTCGGCCCCTAAAACACAGTTGTTCAGATATCTCTAGAACGGTTAACAATTTGTGAACAGTTGTTGAACAAAATATGTTTATATTTGCAAGACCTTTCATTTGTTATCAAGAAAAAGGGGCTGGCCCCTCAAATTAGGGGCCAGAAGGGCTACAAAGTCTTTTAATAATAACTATTTACTGAAAAATAATTTGATATATATATAATTGAAGCAAAAATGTTCAACTTATGAAGCTTAATTTAAATCTTAAATCCGTTTTAAAATCGAACGATGCATTACAGAGATATAGGGGTTTAAAAATTGATTTTTCCGGAAATTTTGATTCCACATTCTTGGTTAAGAAAATAGTGTTATGTTCAAAGTTAAATTAACTCGTACCTAGAATGATTCGATATTTGTTAAGTCGTTCTTAAACACATTCGGATTTTTTTTGTCAAGTCGTTCTTCAAATCGGTAAGGTTTTTGTTAATTCGTACTTAAAGTCATTCAGATTTTGTTAAGTCGTACCAAGAATTATTAAATTTTTTATATCTTTTTGTTTTAAAACTCCTGGTATTGGTTTTAGAGCTCTGCTTCTTACAGGAACATCTAGCTTTTCTTTCGACATTAACGGAAGACCCACTCGTTGCTTTGCAACGAGCTTTGCTCTAGTTATTATTATTATTCTTTTTTTTTCTTACCGATTTTGTGCAGACGATTTCTCGGAGATGGCTCGATCGATTTCATTCAAATTTTTAGGATCAACGCAGTTTTATCTGAAGTTGATCGCGTTTTAAACATTTTTGAAAATACACTTCCGGTCGGAAGTTATCGTCCGTTTACAATTTTAAAAAGTCAATTTTGTCTGTCAGGTTTCTCAAAAACGAGTAAAGATAAGGGGCTGAAATTTTCAGAGATGATAGATCTACCTATTTTCTGGTGCACCTCGGTCAAGAGAATGCCAGCCGTCTCTTCCGGTCGTCACCGGAAGCAAATTTGAAAAATTTTAATTTTTGGACTTTTTTATTTTTTTATTTTTTTTTTAAAATTTTTTATAGTTGATAGTGACCCTTTTACTGATTCAGAATATGTAATTTGTTTTAAAATCGATCAACGCAGTCTCGAGATATTAAGCGTCAAAGTCCTGAAGCGAGAGTCCGAGTAGCTCAGTCGATAAGGTCGTGGACAGTGCCCAGACGACCCGGGTTCAAGCCCCGAGTGCCGCAAAATTTTTTTTTCGTTTTTTTTTTGCGTAGACTTACGATTTTATCTTTAAAATGATGAAATTTATCTCATTTAATTAAAAATCGGACGGAAGACCCACTCGTTGCTCGCAACGAGAACGATCTAGTTATTATTATTATTCTTTTTTTTTCTTACCGATTTTGTGCAGACGATTTCTCGGAGATGGCTCGGTCGATTTCCTTCAAATTTTCAAGATTAACGCAATTTTATCTGAAGTTGATTGTTTTTTATCCATTTTTGAAAATACACTTCCGGTCGGAAGTTATCGTCCGTTTACGATTTTAAAAAGTCAATTTTGTCTGTCAGGTTTCTCAAAAACGAGCTAAGATATAGGGCTGAAATTTTCAGATATGATAGATCTACCGTTTTTCTGGTGCACCTCGGTCAAGAGAATGTCCGCCGTTTCTTGCGGTCGTCGCCGGAAAGAAATTTGAAAAATTGAATTTTTCAACTTTTTTATTTTTTAAGATTTTTATTTGAAATTTTTACACTCTATAGTGACCTTTATACTGATTCAGAATATGTAATTTGTTTTAAAATCGATCAACGCAGTCTCGAGATATTAAGCGTCAAAGTCCTGAAGCGAGAGTCCGAGTAGCTCAGTCGTTATGGTCGTGGACAGTGCCCAGGCGACCCGGGTTCAAGCCCCGAGTGCCGCAAATTTTTTAAACTCATTTTTAGATAAGACCTACGATTTTATCTTTAAAATGATGGATTCTGTTCTTCTCCGTTTTAATTTTGTAAAATAAGTTACAATAATAGCGTTTTGCCCCGTATTTGTGTATTGAGATCCTTAGCTATGTATTCATACTGAAATAAAGTTAAAATGTTGAGAAAAATAAATATTTGCATCTTTAATACAACGCTTATACATTGTTCTAACATGTGTATTTCATTTAGTAATTGTGTAATATGTAATATTTAGAATTGAATATTCTACGTTTAATATAGAAGTCACCGACTCCCTCCCCCCCCCCCAATTCATAAAATCACTTAGTTTTTCTGGTCTGCTTTTTCTTGATCTTTGACCTTTACTTTCAACCTAGTACCATTCTAGATTACTGTACTAATGACCAGACCAATTCGTTCATTTTTAACAGAGTTATGAATTTTTCGGCATTTGCGTTTCAATTGGCGTGCTTGACATGTACTGTAGAAAAAAATTCTAACTTCCGAGCCCTTCACTCAATCCTTATGAAAATTCGTGTAAATGTACCTCGGACCCTATTCTTATTGTCTGCCAAATATGTTCCGGATTAAGCAATTTAGAAGAAATTCCTGAGATCAAACGGCGAGTATTGCCTGTACGTGGAGTTAAAATTTACACAGTACACGCACCGCCCCCCCCCCCACCTTCCGATTCACAAAATCATGTAGTTTTTCTGGCCCGATTTTACTTCATCTTTGATATTGGACCTTTACTTTCAGCCTAGTACCAATCTAGATTACTGTACTAATGGCCAGAGAAGTTCGTTTTATTTTAACAGAGTTATGAATTTTTGGGCATTTGAGTTTCGATTAGCGTGCTTCACATGTACTGTAGAAAAAAATTCTAACTCCCGAGCCCTTCACTCAATCCTAATGAAATCTCGTGTAAATGTACCACGGACCCCAGTCTAATTGTCTGCCAAATATGCAGCGGATTGAACAATTTAGAAGAAATTCCTGAGATCAAACGGCAGGCATTGCCTGTACGGGGAATTAAAATTGACACAGTACACGGGATGTAAGCAGCCGTGTAATATTTCTGGTGCATGTATATTTCTTGTTTTCAGTTTAGTCTGCATCTACGATAGCGTGTGAACTACTTATGAATGTTAGAACTGTGAAAATTACTGTTATCGATTTTTTACCGAATAAATTTACATGTTACTGATTTCGTTATTTCTACATTTATCAAGATTTTATCAATCCTGGCGTAATAAAACAGACAAACATAATAGTAAACGACACGAAAAAAAATTCTCAACGCTGAAATACATGTGTAAAATGCATCAGTCATTGTTTTAGGATTCCCCTATTTGTCGTTAAACGAATCCGAGATCCACACCTCAAAATTCTACTTTCGATTTATTTACGACGAAAATCAAGCTCTGGCCTTTTCACCCCCCTCTACAAACAAACACGCATCGATATTTCAAATGACCTCGCATTGTTACAAAACCTGAATACTCAGACATCTTACACGTTGTTTTTCATCTCATACAAAAAATCAGCTCCTGTCCCGGGCGGAAACGCCCCAAATTCAAAGAGAAATTCGGGAATTATTTTGCGTCAGCCATGTTTTGACGTGAACCTTCGCTGAAATTCTGTTATGACACCTGCATACGTTGGGTGTTCTAATCTCGCCGGAGCCACAAGATTTGTTCTTTCTCTCCTTTTCTTTCTCTCCATATTTTTTTTTTTTTTTTTTTTTTTGATTTTCTAACAACAATATTATTCACATAAGGGGTTGTTGGAATGAAGTACACGTTGAAAAACACTATTCCATTTAGATTAAGACAAAAACATACCTTATTTATTAGGGTCTTCCGTCTTCAGCGGAAGACCCTTCTATTATTCTATTGTTTCTTTTTCACTTTTCTTATTGTTATTATTATTAGGGTCTTCCGTCTTCAGCGGAAGACCCTTCTATTATTCTATTGTTTCTTTTTCACTTTTCTTATTATTCTTATTCTTTTTTTTTTTCTTACCGATTTTGTGCAGGCGATTTCTCAGAGATGGCTCGACCGATTTTAGTCAAATTTTCAGGGATGATGCCCCGTCATATGAAGTTTGTACCGCCGTAACAGTTTTTCAAAATTCACTTCCGGTCGGAAGTGATCGTCGTTAAACGATTTTTTAAAAGTCAATTTTGTCTGTCAGGTTTCTCAAAAACGAGTAAAGATGTAGGACTGAAATTTTCAGAGATGATAGATCTATCTTTTTTCTGGTGCACCTCGGTCAAGAGAATGTCCGCCGTCACTTCCGGTCGTCACCGGAAGGAAATTTAAAAAAGATTAATTTTTCGACTTTTTTATTTTTTGTTATTTTTCTTTGAACTTTTTACAGTTGATAGTGACCCTTTTACTGATTTAGAATATGTAATTTGTTTTAAAATCGATCAACGCAATCTCGAGATATAAAGCGTCAAAGTCCTGAAGCGAGAGCCCGAGTAGCTCAGTCGTTATGGTCGTGGACATTGCCCAGGCGACCCGGGTTCAAGCCCCGAGTGCCGCAAAATTTTTTTTTTGTATTTTTTGCGGAGACTTACGATTTTATGTTTAAAAGGATGGGTTTTATCTCATTTATTCAAAAATCGGACGGAAGACCCACTCGTTGCTCGCAACGAGAACGATCTAGTTATTATTAGGGTCTTCCGTCTTCAGCGGAAGACCCTTCTATTATTCTATTGTTTCTTTTTCACTTTTCTTATTGTTATTATTATTATTATTATTATTATTCTTTTTTTTTCTTACCGATTTTGTGCAGACGATTTCTCGGAGATGGCTCGGTCGATTTCCTTCAAATTTTCAAGATTAACGCAATTTTATCTGAAGTTGATTGTTTTTTATCCATTTTTGAAAATACACTTCCGGTCGGAAGTTATCGTCCGTTTACGATTTTAAAAAGTCAATTTTGTCTGTCAGGTTTCTCAAAAACGAGCTAAGATATAGGGCTGAAATTTTCAGATATGATAGATCTACCGTTTTTCTGGTGCACCTCGGTCAAGAGAATGTCCGCCGTTTCTTGCGGTCGTCGCCGGAAAGAAATTTGAAAAATTGAATTTTTCAACTTTTTTATTTTTTTTAAGATTTTTATTTGAAATTTTTACACTCTATAGTGACCTTTATACTGATTCAGAATATGTAATTTGTTTTAAAATCGATCAACGCAGTCTCGAGATATTAAGCGTCAAAGTCCTGAAGCGAGAGTCCGAGTAGCTCAGTCGTTATGGTCGTGGACAGTGCCCAGGCGACCCGGGTTCAAGCCCCGAGTGCCGCAAATTTTTTAAACTCATTTTTAGATAAGACCTACGATTTTATCTTTAAAATGATGGATTCTGTTCTTCTCCGTTTTAATTTTGTAAAATAAGTTACAATAATAGCGTTTTGCCCCGTATTTGTGTATTGAGATCCTTAGCTATGTATTCATACTGAAATAAAGTTAAAATGTTGAGAAAAATAAATATTTGCATCTTTAATACAACGCTTATACATTGTTCTAACATGTGTATTTCATTTAGTAATTGTGTAATATGTAATATTTAGAATTGAATATTCTACGTTTAATATAGAAGTCACCGACTCCCTCCCCCCCCCCCCCCCCCCAATTCATAAAATCACTTAGTTTTTCTGGTCTGCTTTTTCTTGATCTTTGACCTTTACTTTCAACCTAGTACCATTCTAGATTACTGTACTAATGACCAGACCAATTCGTTCATTTTTAACAGAGTTATGAATTTTTCGGCATTTGCGTTTCAATTGGCGTGCTTGACATGTACTGTAGAAAAAAATTCTAACTTCCGAGCCCTTCACTCAATCCTTATGAAAATTCGTGTAAATGTACCTCGGACCCTATTCTTATTGTCTGCCAAATATGTTCCGGATTAAGCAATTTAGAAGAAATTCCTGAGATCAAACGGCGAGTATTGCCTGTACGTGGAGTTAAAATTTACACAGTACACGCACCGCCCCCCCCCCCCCCACCTTCCGATTCACAAAATCATGTAGTTTTTCTGGCCCGATTTTACTTCATCTTTGATATTGGACCTTTACTTTCAGCCTAGTACCAATCTAGATTACTGTACTAATGGCCAGAGAAGTTCGTTTTATTTTAACAGAGTTATGAATTTTTGGGCATTTGAGTTTCGATTAGCGTGCTTCACATGTACTGTAGAAAAAAATTCTAACTCCCGAGCCCTTCACTCAATCCTAATGAAATCTCGTGTAAATGTACCACGGACCCCAGTCTAATTGTCTGCCAAATATGCAGCGGATTGAACAATTTAGAAGAAATTCCTGAGATCAAACGGCAGGCATTGCCTGTACGGGGAATTAAAATTGACACAGTACACGGGATGTAAGCAGCCGTGTAATATTTCTGGTGCATGTATATTTCTTGTTTTCAGTTTAGTCTGCATCTACGATAGCGTGTGAACTACTTATGAATGTTAGAACTGTGAAAATTACTGTTATCGATTTTTTACCGAATAAATTTACATGTTACTGATTTCGTTATTTCTACATTTATCAAGATTTTATCAATCCTGGCGTAATAAAACAGACAAACATAATAGTAAACGACACGAAAAAAAATTCTCAACGCTGAAATACATGTGTAAAATGCATCAGTCATTGTTTTAGGATTCCCCTATTTGTCGTTAAACGAATCCGAGATCCACACCTCAAAATTCTACTTTCGATTTATTTACGACGAAAATCAAGCTCTGGCCTTTTCACCCCCCTCTACAAACAAACACGCATCGATATTTCAAATGACCTCGCATTGTTACAAAACCTGAATACTCAGACATCTTACACGTTGTTTTTCATCTCATACAAAAAATCAGCTCCTGTCCCGGGCGGAAACGCCCCAAATTCAAAGAGAAATTCGGGAATTATTTTGCGTCAGCCATGTTTTGACGTGAACCTTCGCTGAAATTCTGTTATGACACCTGCATACGTTGGGTGTTCTAATCTCGCCGGAGCCACAAGATTTGTTCTTTCTCTCCTTTTCTTTCTCTCCATATTTTTTTTTTTTTTTTTTTTTTTGATTTTCTAACAACAATATTATTCACATAAGGGGTTGTTGGAATGAAGTACACGTTGAAAAACACTATTCCATTTAGATTAAGACAAAAACATACCTTATTTATTAGGGTCTTCCGTCTTCAGCGGAAGACCCTTCTATTATTCTATTGTTTCTTTTTCACTTTTCTTATTGTTAGGGTCTTCCGTCTTCAGCGGAAGACCCTTCTATTATTCTATTGTTTCTTTTTCACTTTTCTTATTGTTATTATTATTATTAGGGTCTTCCGTCTTCAGCGGAAGACCCTACTATTATTCTATTGTTTCTTTTTCACTTTTCTTATTGTTATTATTATTATTATTATTATTCTTTTTTTTTCTTACCGATTTTGTGCAGACGATTTCTCGGAGATGGCTCGATCGATTTCATTCAAATTTTTAGGATCAACGCAGTTTTATCTGAAGTTGATCGCGTTTTAAACATTTTTGAAAATACACTTCCGGTCGGAAGTTATCGTCCGTTTACAATTTTAAAAAGTCAATTTTGTCTGTCAGGTTTCTCAAAAACGAGTAAAGATAAGGGGCTGAAATTTTCAGAGATGATAGATCTACCTATTTTCTGGTGCACCTCGGTCAAGAGAATGCCAGCCGTCTCTTCCGGTCGTCACCGGAAGCAAATTTGAAAAATTTTAATTTTTGGACTTTTTTATTTTTTTATTTTTTTTTTAAAATTTTTTATAGTTGATAGTGACCCTTTTACTGATTCAGAATATGTAATTTGTTTTAAAATCGATCAACGCAGTCTCGAGATATTAAGCGTCAAAGTCCTGAAGCGAGAGTCCGAGTAGCTCAGTCGATAAGGTCGTGGACAGTGCCCAGACGACCCGGGTTCAAGCCCCGAGTGCCGCAAAATTTTTTTTTCGTTTTTTTTTGCGTAGACTTACGATTTTATCTTTAAAATGATGAAATTTATCTCATTTAATTAAAAATCGGACGGAAGACCCACTCGTTGCTCACAACGAGAACGATCTAGTTATTATTATTATTCTTTTTTTGTCTTACAAATTTTGTGCAGGCGATTTATCGGAGATGGCTTGTTCGATTTCGTTCAAATTTTCAGGGATAATGCCTTGTCAACTGAAGTTTATACCGCTACACTAGTTTTTCAAAATTCACTTCCGTTCGGAAGTTATTGTCGTTAAACGATTTTTAAAAGTCGATTTTGTCTGCGACGTTTCTCAAAAACGAGTAAAGATTTAGAGCTGAAATTTTCAGAGATGATAGATCTATCTTTTTTCTAATGTACCTCGGTCAAGAGAATGTCCGCCGTCACTTCCGGTCGACACCGGAAGGAAATTTCAAAAATCGAATTTTTCAACTTTTTTGTTTTAAAAAAATGTTCAGTAGGGTTGATAGTGACCCTTTTACTGATTCAGAATATGTAATTTGTTTTAAAATCGATCAACGCATTCTCGAGATATTAAGGGTCAAAGTCTTGAAGCGAGAACCCGAGTAGCTCAGTCGTTATGGTCGTGGACAGTGCCCAGGCGACCCGGGTTCAACCCCCGAGTGCCGCAAATTTTTTTTTCGTTTTTTTTTTGCGTAGACTCACAATTTTATCTTTAAAACGATGAGTTTTATCTCATTTATTCAAAAATCGGACGGAAGACCCACTCGTTGCTCGCAACGAGAACGATCTAGTTATTATTATTATTCTTTTTTTGTCTTACAAATTTTGTGCAGGCGATTTCTCGGAGATGGCTTGTTCGATTTCGTTCAAATTTTCAGGGATAATGCCATGTGAACTGATGTTTATACCGCTGCGACAGTTTTTCAAAATTCACTTCCGGTCGGAAGTTATTCCCGTCAAACGATTTTTAAAAGTCAATTTTGTCTGCGACGTTTCTCAAAAACGAGTGAAGATTTAGAGCTGAAATTTTCAAAACTGATAGATCTATCTTTTTTCTAGTGTACCTCGGTCAAGAGAATGTCTTCCGTCACTTCCGGTCGTCACCGGAAGGAAATTTCAAAAATCGAATTTTTCAAGTTTATTGTTTTAAAATAATTTTCTGTTATGTTGATAGTGACCCTTTTACTGATTCAGAATATGTAATTTGTTTTAAAATCGATCAACGCATTCTCGAGATATTAAGCGTCAAAGTCCTGAAGCGAGAGCCCGAGTAGCTCAGTCGTTATGGTCGCGGACAGTGCCCAGGCGACCCGGGTTCAAGCCTAGAGTGCCGAAAATTTTTTTTTCGTTTTTTTTGCGTAAACTCACAATTTTATCTTTAAAACGATGATTTTTATCTTATTTATTCAAAAATCGGACGGAAGACCCACTCGTTGCTCGCAACGAGAACGATCTAGTTATTATTATTATTCTTTTTTGTCTTACAAATTTTGTGCAGGCGATTTCTCGGAGATTGCTCGATTGATTTTCTTCAAATTTTCAGGGATAATGCCTCGTCATCTGAAGTTTATACCGCTTTGATAGTTTTTGAAAATTCACTTCCGGTCGGAAGTTATCGTCGTTAAACGATTTTTAAAAGTCAATTTTGTCTGCGACGTTTCTCAAAAACTAGTAAAGATTTAGACCTGAAATTTTCAGAGATGATAGATCTAGATATTTTCTGGTGCACCTCGGTCCAGAGAATGTCCGCCGTCACTTCCGGTCGGCACCGGAAGTAAATTTCAAAAATCGAATTTTTCAACTTTTTTATTTTAAAATAATTTTCTATAGGTTTGATAGTGACCCTTTTACTGATTCCGAATATGTAATTTGTTTCAAAATCGGTTAACGCATTCTCGAGATATTAAGCGTCAAAGTCCTGAAGCGAGAGCCCGAGTAGCTCAGTCGTTATGGTCGTGGACAGTGCCCAGGCGACCCGGGTTCAAGCCCCGAGTGCCGAAAATTTTTTTTTCGTTTTTTTAGCTTAGATTCACAATTTTATTTTTAAAACGATGAGTTTTATCTCATTTCTTCAAAAATCGGACGGAAGACCCACTCGTTGCTCGCAACGAGAACGATCTAGTTCTTATTCTTTTTTTTTTTTCTTACCGATTTTGTGCAGGCGATTTCTCAGAGATGGCTCGACCGATTTTAGTTAAATTTTCAGGGACGATGCCCCGTCATATGAAGTTTGTACCGCCGTAACAGTTTTTCAAAATTCACTTCCGGTCGGAAGTGATCGTCGTTAAACGATTTTTTAAAAGTCAATTTTGTCTGTCAGGTTTCTCAAAAACAAGTAAAGATATAGGACTGAAATTTTCAGAGATGATAGATCTACCTTTTTTCTGATGCACCTCGGTCAAGAGAATGTCAGCCGTCACTTCCGGTCGTCACCGGAAGGAAATTAAAAAAAAATAATTTTTAGACTTCTTTATTTTTTAATATTTTTCTTTGAATTTTTTACAGTTGATAGTGACCCTTTTACTGATTTAGAATATGTAATTTGTTTTAAAATCGATTAACGCAATCTTGAGATATAAAGCGTCAAAGTCCTGAAGCGAGAGCCCGAGTAGCTCAGTCGGTATGGTCGTGGACAGTGCCCAGGCGACCCGGGTTCAAGCCCCGGGTGCCGAGAAAATTTTTTTCGTATTTTTTGCGTATACTTACAATTTTATCTTAAAAATGATGAGTTTTATCTGATTTATTCTAAAATCGGACGGAAGACCCACTCGTTGCTCGCAACGAGAACGATCTAGTTATTATTATTCTTTTTTTTTCTTACCGATTTTGTGCAGACGATTTCTCAGAGGTGGCTCGATCGATTTCCTTCAAATTTTCAAGATTAACGCGATTTTATCTGAAGTTGATTGTTTTTTATCCATTTTTGAAAATACACTTCCGGTCGGAAGTTATCGTCCGTTTACGATTTTAAAAAGTCAATTTTGTCTGTCAGGTTTCTCAAAAACGAGCTAAGATATAGGGCTGACATTTTCAGATATGATAGATCTACCGTTTTTCTGGTGCACCTCGGTCAAGAGAATGTCAGCCGTTACTTGCGGTCGTCACCGGAAGGAAATTTGAAAAATTGAATTTTTCAACTTTTTAATTTTTTCAGATTTTTATTTGAAATTTTTACACTCTATAGTGACCCTTTTACTGATCCAGAATATGTAATTTGTTTTAAAATCGATCAACGCAGTCTCGAGATATTAAGCGTCAAAGTCCTGAAGCGAGAGTCCGAGTAGCTCAGTCGATATGGTCGTGGACAGTGCCCAGGCGACCCGGGTTCAAGCCCAGACTGCCGCAACTTTTTTAAACTCATTTTTCGATAAGACCTACGATTTTATCTTTAAAATGATGGATTCTGTTCTTTTCCGTTTTAATTTTGTAAAAGAAGTTACAATAATAGCGTTTTTTCCCCGTATTTGTGTATTGCGATCCAAAGCTATGTATTCATACTGAAATAAAGTTAAAATGTTGAGAAAAATAAATAGTTGCATCTTTAATACAACGCTTATACATTGTTCTAACATGTGTATTTCATTTAGTAGTTGTGTAATATGTAATATTTAGAATTTGATATTCTACGTTTAATATAGAAGTCACCGACTTCTCTCCCCCCCCCCCCCCCTCCCCCAATTCATAAAATCACTTAGTTTTTCTTGTCTGCTTTTTCTTGATCTTTGATCTTTGACCTTTACTTTCAACCTAGTACCATTCTAGATTACTGTACTAATGACCAGACCAATTCGTTCATTTTTAACAGAGTTATGAGTTTTGGGGCATTTCCATTTAAACTGGCGTGCTTGACATGTACTGTAGAAAAAAATTCTAACTTCCGAGCCCTTCACTCAATCCTTATGAAAATTCGTGTAAATATACCTCGGACCAAATTCTTATTGTCTGCCAAATATGCACCGGATTGAGCAATTTAGAAGAAATTCCTGAGATCAAACGGCGAGTATTGCCTGTACGTGAAATTAAAATTTACACAGTACACGCACCGACCCCCCCCCTTCCCTTCCGATTCACAAAATCATTTAGTTTTTCAGGCCTGATTTTACTTGATCTTTGATATTGGACCTTTACTTTCAGCCTATTACCATTCTAGATTACTGTACTAATGGCCAGACCAGTTCGTTTTATTTTAACAGAGTTATGAATTTTTAGGCATTTGAGTTTCGATTAGCGTGCTTCACATGTACTGTAGAAAAAAATTCTAACTCCCGAGCCCTTCACTCAATCCTAATGAAATTTCGTGTAAATGTACTTCGGACTCCATTCTAATTGTCTGCCAAATATGCAGCGGATTGAACAATTTAGAAGAAATTTCTGAGATCAAACGGCAGGCATTGCCTGTACGGGGAATTAAAATTTACACAGTACACGGGATGTAAGCAGCCGTGTAATATTTCTGGTGCATGTATATTTCTTGTTTTCCGTTTAGTCTGTATCTACGATAGCATGTGAACTACTTATGAATGTTAGAACTGTGAAAATTACCGTTATGAATTTTTTACCGAATAAATTTACATGTTACTGATTTCGTTATTTCTACATTTATCAAGATTTTACCAATCCTGGCGTAATAAAACAGTCAAACATAATAGTAAACGACACGAACAAAATTCTCAACGCTGAAATACTTGTGTAAAATGCATCAGTCACTGTTTTATCATTCCCCTATTTGTCGTTAACCGAATCCGAGATCCACACCTCAAAATTCTACTTTCGATTTATTTACGACGAAAATCAAGCTCTGGCCTTTTCACCCCCCTCCAGAAACAAACACGCATCAATAATTCAAATGACCTCGCATTGTTACAAAACCTGAATACTCAGACATCTTACACGTTGTTTTTCATCTCATACAAAAAATCAGCTCCTGTCCCGGGCGGAAACGCCCCAAATTCAAAGAGAAATTCGGGAATTATTTTGCGTCAGCCATGTTTTGACGTGAACCTTCGATGAAATTCTCTTATGACACCTGCATAAGTTGGGTGTTCTAATCTCACCGGAGCCACAAGATTTGTTCTTTCTCTCCTTTTCTTTCTTTCCATTTTTTTTTTTTTTTTTTTTTTTTTTTTTTTTTTTTTTTTGATTTTCTAACAAAAATATTATAAACAAAGGGGGTTGTTGGAATGAAGTACACGTTGAAAAACACTATTCCGTTTAGATTAAGACAAAAACAGACCTTAGTTATTAGGGTCTTCCGTCTTCAGCGGAAGACCCTTCTATTATTCTATTGTTTCTTTTTCACTTTTCTTATTGTTATTAAGGTCTTCCGTTTCCAACGGAAGACCTTATTGTTTTCGTTCGGTTTCTTTTTCCCTATTCTTTTTTTTTCTTACATATTTTGTGTACGCGATTTCTCAAAAACTACTCGGCCGATTTATATGAAACTTTCAGATCTTATAGATATTGCTCTGAACCTTATTGCAAATTTTTTTTAATGGTGACATCACTTCCGGTTTTGAGATATTTACAATTTAACGATTTTTAGAGGGTCAGCTTGTCCACGAAGGTTCTCATAAACTAAAAAAGATATTGAGTTCAAAATTTCAGGAATGATAGACAAAAGAATGTAGATATGTAATAGGGCATTTATAATTTTCTAGCGCAAAAAGCGCCAAAGCTCGATAGGGCTCCAAAAATGAGTTTTAAAAAGCGTTGTGATTTTGCATGGTTTTCCTAGTTTATCTCTTTTCCCGGAAATATTTTGTTAAGACATGTAAAACAAAAAAGATGAATATTCAAAAGATCTTTTATTTGACATCAAGAAAAAGGGGCTGGCCCCTCAAATCAGGGGCCTAGACCCCTTGAAAGTTTTCACTTTATAACTCAAAAGCGGTTAAGATTTCGATATGGCTGTCGCTGCAAAAGTTGTTCATTATGATCTTATTAAAGTCGTAACAATAATATTTTGTTCGGATATTGCGTAATATGAGTGTAAAAAGCTAGGCTTGTTACCATGTATTTGTGTTTTATTTGGCAAATAAATGGGGTATTTGTGCGTATAAGTGACATAAAGTGTACCAGTTTACATACGGAAATGTTTAAACATTTTAATTCTTTTCTAGTGAAACACATTATGGATAAAAGAACTACTTCTATGCAATGCATTTGAGTCGCATTTAAAATCTAGCTGGATTCCGAGCTGTGTATGTGAACAATTACGTATCCGATCCCTTGCCCGCGGCCGAGGAAATAGGTCGCGGCTGGATTAGCGAGCGGTCTGCCGTTATCTAATACACAAGATTTGCGTCTTGCTGTAATGCACACATGGTTTTTTTTATGTAGCTGCAAACACAAAGAATTCCGATTTTAACGATATTAATAGTAAATTTAAAAAAAAAATTATACCTTTACCTACTACTATAGACAGTGTACCAGCTTACATACGGAAAGTGTTTAAACAGTTTAATTCTTTTCTAGTGAAACACATTGTGGATAAAAGAACTGCTTCTATGCAATGCATTTGAGTCGCATTTAAATCTAGCTGGATTCCGAGCTGTGCATGTGAACAATTACGTATCCGATCCCTTGCCCGCGGCCGAGGAAATAGGTCGCGGCTGGACTAGCGAACGGTCTGCCGTTATCTAATACACAAGATTTGCGTCTTGCTGTAATGCACACATGGGTTTTTATGTAGCTGCAAACACAAAGAAATCCGATTTTAACGATGTTAAAGAGTAATGAAAAAAGATTATACCATTACTTACGAAGAAATGCATTTTTAGTCTCGTAATCTATAAAAAAAATAGATGTTTTTTGTGATCTTGTATATGTCATAAAATAGTTTTATTGTTGGAAAATAAAATTCAGTTATGAAACTGCAAACATTTTAAACCCACCACGTTGAGTGTACATTTACATAACACATCATTCGCACAGGGCAGAGGAGATGCCGCGCTAGTGGACAACCGATTCGCTGTAGTCTAGGACACAGGCTTCTCGTGTTTCTACGTACGTTATCACACATTTGAATGTTCATTGATTCTTTGTAAAATTGTTTTCATTTCAATTACATTGGTTAAAGATGCATCAAACCATTGATTTAAATTATAGTGCGTAAAATATAAAAAAATATGTCATCAATGAAAATAATCCAACGTTTTACAGTCGTACGAGTTGAAATGTAAATACATTGAATTTCACCTGTGTCTATTTCTGACATTTTGCTGCTGAGAATTTAATGCGTTTCACTACCCATTTCAACAAAACAAAATATAGGCGATATTCACAAGATAATTATTCCAACACACACATCTTAAGTATCTGTAATCTGTGATAATTCATTTGGCTAACAAAATATTAGAATTTTTTTATGAATTATGAGAGAGAGAGAGAGAGAGAGAGAGAGAGAGAGAGAATTAAGCAGGGTTTAGTAAGTAAAACGAGTTGAAATATATTTAAAAAGCGTTCGAGATAAGGCAGCTTAAGTTATACAATGTTACATGCTTGCGGTAGGTGCGGGCAGGATAAAACTAAGCATTGCCCGCTAACACGGAAGGAATTGAAGGAATCAGTGATTATTTCTTAATATACATATGAATTTTTAAACAAGTTGAAGTTTTATTTACATTCAGGCCGTAAAAGAATAATGGTCACACTATTGGTTTAACCTCTTCTGAATTGTAGTCCGATTCATTAAAAAGCATACTAATTATTTTTTGTTGTCTGATCAGGACTGTTCTTCCCCAAAA
Source organism: Magallana ariakensis (assembly GCA_020458035.1). NCBI lineage: Eukaryota > Metazoa > Mollusca > Bivalvia > Ostreida > Ostreidae > Magallana > Magallana ariakensis. The sequence goes on along the minus strand of CM035811.1, from coordinate 36,115,451 downwards.
GAATCGCTCGGCGATCGCGTAAAGAACGTTCTGTATAGTACAACACCTGATTGGAGTACATGCTTATATATATATTTTTTAAAGTTAACGTTTAACTGAGCGAAATTGTAGTGGTCATGGAGTCAATAAGCAAATCAAATTTGCCAATTAGGCAATAGCAGTTATCCAGTGCCTATGATTGATAATTTTACAAGGTGAATTAAATACATGTAAATATGAATTTTAAAGCACTCTCCGCCCCTTGTTAAAAGCTTCCATTTCCTGCATTCTTTTCTTTCAATAACGGTTTTTATATACGCATTTTCTCGGAAATGGCTCAACATTTGTTAAACGGCCCCGATAAGAAGATGAATAGATGACCCCTAAAATTTCTTTCCCAAATACATGTATATCAAGAATGGTCTCAAATTTCAAACACTGGTTGAATAACATATAACCTATTTTGTGCAAATATATGTGCATGAAATGATTTTCCTGTAACTTAACAAAAATTACACTTTGTGAAATCTAAAAATGTCTGAATTTATTATCAAATTTAATAATTTTAGACGGCCCATTCAGTAAGTTTTTCTAGCCGAGTACTAGTCTTTCGTTCAACAGCGCATCCATTTTGAATATTGCAGCGTGGTTTACAACAAGAGGGTGAAACGACCACGAATTTTGACAGATTTGGCTACAAATAGTTAAAAAGAGATGGATACAAAACACAAGTGCGATTATATCTTTTAGGAGATAAAAAATAATAAATATACGTTTGCCATAAATACAACATTTTATCATAAGAATATTTTAACATGTAGATCCGCCGAATATTTCCATTTCCCTTCATGTTGTTTGGTGTCTGATTTGAAATAACGTTTCGATGTATACCAAGTGGAGAAATTTCTTTTAGCTGCATGTTCCGATATTTCGGTTATTAGAGTATGAAATAATTTTCCATGCAAAAATGAATGATCTTACAAAGTTATAGACGTATTTACACGGAATTGATCTCCTTTCAACGTTAGAAATACTCAAAGTAAATGAAACTAAATTTTGGGGCATTCAACCCCCCCCCCCCAAAAAAAAATACATCATGAGAATATTTAGAAAAGTAACCGTTTGGTTTCGTCCTCTGAATGATTGGGTTTATTCAACCTGCATGTTTTGCTTCTATTATAAACAACGTAAACTTCAAAACTATTAATGAACAAATGTACACTGCTTTATTTTTGTTTTGTTAAATAGTCATGCTGTATATTTTATTTGTTATAATAGATCATATATAAAAAGGACAGATGTCAAAGTCGTAATACAATCATACTCGCTTTGACGTAAGGGGCTAGTTTGAGCACGAGGCGAAATAACGCGAAACCCGTTTATGTCGTTTATTTTGTAAATAAGTTTTGTATATTGTACAGTAAAACTTGTCTAATCCGGCGGAGGGTGGTTCTAAAAAACTTGGCCGGATTAGCCAACATCCGGTTTAGAAGATATTGTTGCAAATTAATTTTAGTATTTAATGCAGTAGGTCTTGATCGTGTATTCTTGCAAAATTTTCAATTCTTCTGAAATATATTAGATTTCATCGATCGTAATTACGGTACCAATTTTCATTTTCATTTTTTTTTTTTTTTTGGAAAACAATAAATCCATAACGGAATACATACGATTGAAATACTTTTTCAATAGTCAACAGATGGCTGAATACGTAATGGCGAGAACTGTTTTGATGCAGGGAACAATAGATGGAGTATTTTGACAGAATAATATGCAACTCTGTAAGTGTAGCCATACAACGGGGATAATAAACGATATCGGCCTGGAAAAAAATAGGGTGAACTATAATCTAATTATCTAATTTTAGCAAAAAAATGCGTATTTATTTATAACAAGACTTAACGGTATAAACTGAAATGAGTTGCTAGATGAATTTCGCCGGATTGGACAGCATGACGGAATGAACAACATCCGGTTTCAACAAGTTTCAACATGTACATTATTTTTTTATTGAAATATGGCTTAATTGACCAGGAAAACTACTGCAACGTATATTAATACACACATACTTAGCATAAACATTGTTTAGAAGCGTACAACAATTTTATTGAAAATCGGACCAAGCAGCTTTAACATTAAGATTTACATGTGTAAGACACTTTATTTGTCATGTGCATGATCCTGTGCATGAATTATTTTCACTACCTGTTTATTTCTCGAAAATGATCTCCAATTCCATTCACAACTGTTGTCATTCAAAATCACTTAAGGTAAATAAAATTTAAAATTTTGAGTCGATTTCAACTGTTATGTATCCAAGGAATCTAATGATTTAATCATGTGTTACTTAATTAGATGTTTTTAGGGGTCAAAAGTCCAAAATTTTGATCACCCATAATATCATTTAATATTTGACCTTTCATTTGATATCAAGAAAAGGGGGCTTGCCCCTCAAATTAAGGGAGGGCTCTAAAGTATTTAATCTATAGCCTTTTACTGAGAGATATTTTGTGAAAGGTCATAAAAGCAGATATGTTATCTTACAGTTATGTATCCAAGCAATGTGATGATTTTATTACGCGTTACGTATAATTAGATGTTTCTAGAGGTCAAATGTCCAACATTTTAATCACCCATATATCAGAATGGATAATCTTTTGAAATGCAGTATAGAAGAAAAGATGCTCAAAATGATGTACTAAACAATATGCAACCTTCAAAGTATCGTTAAACGGCCCCTATAAGGAGATAAGGGATCGACCACTAAAACGTTAGTTCCATATATCTCAGGAATGGTAATGAATTTCTAAATACTTGTTGAACAAAATGTGTTTAAAATTAAACGACCTTTCATTTGATATCAAGAAAAAGGGGCTGGCCCCTCAAATTAGGGGACCAGAGGGCTCTAAATACTTTTATATATAGCCCTTTACTGAGAGATATTTTGTGAAATGTCATAAAAGCAGATATGTTATCTCCAAGCCATGTAATGATTTTATCATGTGTTACGTAATTAGGTGTTTTTAGAGGTCAAATGTCCGAAAATTTAATCACCCATATATCAGAACGTAAAATCTTTTGAAATATAATATTTCCAAACACTAGTTGAACAAAATATGATTAAAATCAAAATACCTTCCATTTGATATAAAGAAAAAGGGACTGACCCCTCAAATTAGGGATCAAGGTGGGTCTAAAGTCTTTTATCTATATACTAGTCATTTACTGAGAGATGTTTTGTAATAGGTTATAAAAGCAGAATTAGGTATAATACGTTTATATATCCTAACAATATAATGATTTTTTCATGCGTTACCTAATTAGGGTTTTTAGGGGCCAGAGGTAAAACAATTTAATCTTTTCTATCTCAATTGGAAGAAATGCAAGTATTTAAGAAATCAACGTAAGAGAATTCATAAAAAGCATTACAGGAAAGCATTAGTACTCCACTCCTTTTCCAGATCATATTTTCTTGTCGAAAATCAAAGTCGATAATGTCATATCACCTTCTAAAAATCGGACGGAAGACCTCCTCGTTGCTCGCAACGAGATCGTGTCTAGTTATTATTATTATTGCAGGTTCTGAGAAGAAAAAAGATCATAACCTGGATCCTAACCTGGATGACGAGTGGAAAGGTTTCACACTTATTCTTTCTTTAAATCTTGGTTTTAGTATATGTATTTTTATTGGCTTGTTAATTCTAATGAAAGATAAGTTCAACAAGCTGAAATGTGGAACTAAGATATCCAAAAAGAAATTTAAAAGAAATCGTGCAATATATAAACCAAGACATGGTAAATTACCATCCAGGTCAGAAATAGACTTAAACCGAATCCAGTCATACATGTCTGCATCTGATGATAATGATTATGACTCAGTAATTTTTGACAGAGAATCTGTGTTTTAATAATGCTACAAGTTTTCCAATGTATGTTGTTAATTTTTTTTTTTCAAATTTTGATAGGAATGTTAGCATGGGCTGTTGTGACGACCATCATTGTTATTTTAATTCTGCTAAAACGGTGGTTGATGGCAAAGTTGAAGTGCCAATGTTGCAGTTGTGTTCCCCCAGCACCATCGGCTTCGGGTATCCCATCTGCACCCCCAGCATCATCAGCTACAGCATCATCAGCTTCGGATACTCCTTCTACAGCATCATCAGCTTCGAGTAACTCATCTGTATCCCAAGCACCACCATCAACGTCCGTTGCACACTTGAATCCAGCATTTACTCCGCAGGGGGCTGGTTTAGGATTCAACATTCTTGCACATACACCTCCTTCGTTGGCCACAACTCCAAGCACTCTAAGCCCAACCCCTCCAAGCACAGTCAGATCCAATAGGCCCCTGATAAGTCCCATGGAACCGATTTCTGCACGCACAAGATCAAAGACACATAGGAAACTCAGCCTATAAATTGTTTACAGGAACTGATAACTTAAGCTGAAATGTTCTTTTTTTCTACACATCTGTTTTTGTAAGCAACTTAAATGTTTTTTTTTTTATGCAAGCAGTTAGTTTGTGAACGTACACATTCAGCATTGGTTAGCTTTTTTTTGTTAGCTTTTTAACCAAAGATGTTTTTTTTTTCATGTAAGTGGATAGTATGTTTAAGTACACAATATACATTGATTACCCTTTAATCAACTTATAATTTTTTTATTTGCAAGCGGGTAGCTTGTGAGAGAATTGGTTAGCACTTTTACCAACTCCATGGTTTTTTTTTTTGCATACGGGTAGTCTGAAGGTACTCATTATACACTGGTTAGCTTTTTAACCAACTTTTTTTTTTTGCAAACGGGTAGACTGTGAAGGTACACAACAGGCATTGGATTAGCTTCTTTAAACTTTTTCTTTTTTTGCAAAACGGGTAGAGAATGTAAGGGTACGCAATAGACATTAAGGTTAGCTTTTTTTGACCAATGTAATTTTTTTTTATGCAAAGGTGTAGAATGTGAAGGTATACAAAAATACTCAGTCAAGGTTTATCAATTAAATTTTCTAAATTCTTAACTTAAAATGTGCAGAGAGGTGTTTTCTTTAATTTAAAATTTTGAAAAAAGTAGTTCTTATTTTTTTTTTTTTTTTTTTTTTGACCTGAAATATCATTTTGTCTGGTATGGAAAGGGGCATAACTAGACTTTATAAAAGAGAAAGATGTAAGATCATTTTTTTTTTCTATAATAGTATATGGTAAGAATGTGAAGGTATATGAAAATACTCAGTAAAGGTTAAATTAAATTTTCTAAATGTATAACTTAATTTGTTCAGCAGTTGTGTTTTTTTTAATTTAAATTTTTGAAAAAGTAGTTTTCATTCTTATATGATTTGAAAAATTATGATCCTTTTTTAAGGGTGTTTACTCAAAGTTAAAATAACTCTTTTGTATTGATTGTGATTAATCATTTTTGAATTAGTCCAAGAGATTTTATGCCAACATATTTGTTTTTTTTGAAAGCATATATTATCAAGTCTTATTGACTTTTTTGGTACTGATTCATATATGGTTTTTTAAAGGATGTTTACTCAAGTCCAAGTGACTCTTTTTGTATTGATTATGGTGATTTTATCATTTTGGAAAGGATATGTCCAAGAGAATTAATACAAACATATAACTCTTTTGTATTGATTGTGATTAATCATTTTTGAATTAGTCCAAGAGATTTTATGCCAACATATTTTTTTTTTTGAAAGCGTTAATCAAGTCTGATTGACTTTTTTGTACTGATTCATATATGATTTTTTAAAGGATGTTTACTCAAGTCAAAGTGACTCTTTTTTGTATTGATTATGGTGATTTTATCATTT